>JAWMRA010000041.1:57964634-58325329 GCA_035584735.1 Pseudotriccus pelzelni
CACACACGGCGCCGCCGCGCGCCGGCCCGCCTGACGTCACCGGGAAAGCACCGTGACGTCACAGCCCCGCCGCCCCGCCGCCCTGGGAACTCGGACGTGGGCGCGCGCCCCGCCCCCGCCGAGGCCCCGCCCCCGCCGAGGCCCCGCCCCCCCACTGGCGCCGCAGCGCCCCCTGGCGGCCCCCGGCGGGCCGGTCCCTGGGGGCGGGAAGCGGGAGCGGGAATCGGGAGCGCCGGGGAAGGGCTGGGCACCATTGCGGGGGGTCTGCGGGTCCTCCCCAGCCGCGGCCTCAGCGGCAGCGGGGAAACTCGCGATAAATGCGGGAGAGCGGTGCCGCCGGGATTAAATCGAGGAACGAATGGGATGCCGAGCATCCCTCGGCGAAGAGCGGCGCGGCGGCTTCGGGGTGAATCCTGGCAAACACGAGCCGTGCGGCAGCGACGGACGCGCTCCCAAACATCACACGTTAACCTGCTGGCTGTAACTCTGGTTAAAACTGATATAATCGATTGCCAGGATCGATAAAACATCCATGTTTTCCCCATTGACAGCACTGGGCCGTGGGCTGGCGCTCTGTTCACAAGGGGCGCCCCAAGCGAGGGAAGGGTCGGGTCCGGCTCAGCAGGAATCGGAACCCCTCGTAATAACTTCTCTCCGGTTCTCCAGCTGGCTTTGTCCAGTCTGGAGGTCTGGGAGCAGATCCCTGTGGCCGAGTGTCCATCTCCTCTTCCCTGTGTGTGCATGACGGGACGTGCAGCAATTCCCCGACAGCCCGGCTTGCCAGGGATCACGGGTGGGCTCACACAGCGGGACCGACCGCGGCCTCCCGTCCCCTGGTGCGAGTGGCAGAGGGACCGAAGCGGTGCTTCGGGAAATGCCGCTCCCTCCAGCTCGGGAGCGAGGAGGAGCTGGACTCGGCTCTTACTGCTGCCCCCAAAGATGCTCCCGCCTTGTCCCCAGTGCCTGTGACCATCCTTCCCCAAAATACCGCTGGGTTCCCATGTAAAGTAAAACCTGGACCCGTGTCGTATCCTTGTGTGCCACACCCACCGAAACGCTGCTCACACACACACATAAGGCGTTCGCTAAATCAGGGGGTTTAAGCTGCTGCCCTGCTGAAAAGGCCATTACCACAGATCCCGAAATGGTAGCAGTATTTTAATGCATTGCGAAAAAAAGCTGCTGTACCGCAACAGCAGAGGGACTTCAGAGAGCACAAAGGCTGTTGCAGCGCAACCTGATGTATTTTATGGTAGCCAATTAAAATATACTAAGTTGAAATACGCAAGTGCAAACATCCTTATCTTTGTTTTGCTTCAGCTGTGAACGTGTAAACATACAACCTCTTACCGTAATGATCCTGGTGATAGATTTGAGATTTATATTTCACCTTTCACGCTGGGGCCATCGGTGTGGAAAAGTTCAGCTCAATACCGGCAGTGCTGCAACTGGTAAATAAACACAACTTCAATCTACTGTGCAGCCAGAGGAAAAACACGATGGAGTCGGAATTACCAGACCCTGGTGTTATGGGGGAAAGGAACTTGGGTCGTGAATTTAGCTGAGGGTCTCTCCTGTAGAGAGCTATGCAGTATTAAACACCACCTGAACACAGAAATAAGCAAAATAATCTGGTTAATATTAGTTAATATTTCAATGGATTTTAATTGATCGTCTGACAGGCCACACTTCCCTAAGAGAGGAGCCTGGGGTTTCCTGTGACTGGTGGCCTGCAGTGCAGTCAACAAAAAGGCTGCGCAAGTGCATAGACTAAGCAGTTCACCAAGTTTAGAAATTTCTCTTTAATAGCCACATTAATAAAAAGGATAATTATCAGCAATTCCTGCTATGTGATGGGAATGTGCGATGGCAGTGAAAAATGCACACAGACTTTGGAAAATAGCACCCATGCTGAGGACTAAACACTGGGACAAATCTCTCTGATCTCTGAAGGAAAAGGCAACAGAGGTAATAGGACATGGCTCTCCAGGCACACAGCCTGTTGTGGAAAGGCCAGCAGAGCAAGTCCATTAATTTCCATGAAATTTATACCAAGGGATAATTTAGTCTCAATGTACAGAACATAGTCATAGCCTTTGTTTTATTCCCCAAGCAATTTATGTCCAGGGCATAGCCCTAGCAGTGGAATTAGCAGACTAGCAATCTTGTAACTTGTAATACCTTTCCCAATGCTTTTAGTACTCTTGGGTGCCTTTCTTCTGAGCTTCTGATTTTTTTTCAGAATGTTTTCATTCACATAAAATACTAGACTTTCTTATTACATTTGATGTACCACTGAAGAGCTGCAATTCTAAACTGTAATACTGAGAACTGGAAACACAGCAGAATTACCACCTGCAATACATTAGATAAAAAAAGAAACACCTAAAGAACTACCCTAAAAGATGGTTGTGGAGGAAGGAGGCAGAAAATCTACTATTTATGCTATACTTTCCTTTTGATTGGGGGAATCCACACCTAGTAATAAATGAAATTCCCTACTGCTTCACATGGTGGCCATTTGGCTCCCTGCCTAATCCATCATGACAAAAGACAAATCATTAATAACTGTAACTATTTCTTGGCGATATGAAATCCTATCTACTGATAATTGACAGCATCGACACCTTTTATAGGGATCAGCTTTCATTACCAACGTAGATCAAAATCAAACTTGCAGCCTAGATGCGAAAGGCAGGTTCCTGCTATCAAATCTGTGGGCTGCTGGCTGGCTGACTCCTACAGTGCAGCACAACCAGTTTATCTGGTATTGCAGCAGGTAATGCATACTTGTAAATGTAAAACCTGCCACCTGCCACCTCCCACCAAACTCTTGGTTAATGCATTGGGGTTTGATCCTCCTCAGAATTTTTTAATTTTAATTTGGATCAGAAAACAGGTCCAGCTGTTAAAAGACAAAGACTCTTCAGCTAGACTGCCCATCCCCAGAATATTTACCTGATCTAATCAACACCTGCACTTTCAGAGAACAATGTTTTAATGAGCCATCAAAAAAATTATAGGACTACCTCACTGTGAGCATTTGGACACATCTTTTGTGATCTTTATCTCTTCTCCCCCAAAAAAGAGTGAGATACTCCAAAAAATGTCCAAAAGAGATATTAGATGAAACCTAATATTGGCCTCATTTATTATATTCTTTCAATAGAAGATAGTATCTCAAAAAATCCTAGCCTTCCATTTTCTTAATCAAAGACTTACAAAATTTATATATTGATATGGGTTAAATTCTCAGTCTTAACAGAGGAAATACAGGTCTGCATGATTTGTGAAAACACAGCTTGTAATGACACCGGCCATGTTCCCTGTTATATTAGACAGAAAATGTGAAGCAGAACAAATATTAGGCTGTTGTCCAGAGTTCAGTCATTTTCTGATTACTAGACAGAATAATACACACTTAAGAAAATTACTTTGCTCTCCAGGAAAAGAATGCTGAAGATATTTTTTTAGGAAATAACCCATATTTTTTACCCCTCTCTTTATCACCCATACCTCACTTAATTTAGTATATGCTATACATATTTTGGTATTTCTAAGAACCTCTTGCTGCCTGATTGATGCAATGTGAGGTAACAGAGAAAACAAGGCTGCTATTTTCTTTTTTAAACTGTTCCTGTACAGATCATATGTATTCTTTCCTTTGGAGCTTCCTGAGAACTAGTTCAGGACATTTACTGATCTGTGACTCTGCTAAACCTGAAAAATTCATAAATATTGTCAGAAATTAGGTAATGTTATGATGATTTGATCTTGCAGCTCAAATGGTCTCATCTGTATTTTTTTCAGTTGATGGACACTTCGTAGCTCTTTGCCTTTGAGTTAAATACATGAACAGAACTGATGAGGTTGGGTAGAGACTACTAATAGAAAGAAGGTAGGGAAAAAAGAAAATGTGAATCCTCCAGGTTCTTAATTCAGTTTTCATTCTACCATTAAAAGCAATGTTGATCTAACAAGATTTATTTTATATATAAATAATAACGTGTTCTAGATTTTCTTGTAATAATGTTTGAAATATTTACATAGCTTTCATTTGATTCAAGTGTCATTTATTTTAGAGTCATTATTTATAAAACTAAACCACAGCTCAAACCTTCAGAAAGTATGAACCAAAACATTTTCCTTTGGAGGCAGGGAGCAGGAAAGGTGATGGCACTGGGATGTGGGAGTGACTTTTCTTATAGATTACTTCCATTCCGTGCACGCTGTTTGGTGACACAAGAGCACAGTGCTGACCTGTTTCCTTCCTGCTCCATGTGAGTAGAGGCTTTGGGGTCCAGCGGAGTGTGTGCTGTGTCACAGTGCTCTGCCCCTCCCTCTGCTCCTTCCCGCCTTCGCTCCCACACTCGCGTGGAGAGCTGAGAAAACCAACGTTTCATGGAACAGCAGCGTAAATACCAACAGATGTGGCACATAAGGGACCATCAGGAGAAAGCATGAGCCCCAAAAACACTACTAAGAGAAGTAGCAGCCAGTGGAAAAGGAGGGGCAAGGGTGGGGTAAAAGATTAGATGGAGGGAGAATGGAGTAGAGGTAGACACTGAAGAAGAAGATGCAGCTCTCCTAGGAAACGAGAAGCAGATGAAAATAGGGAAACAAAGGATTAAGAAACACTGTTTTTTCTGCCTGACATATTTAACAAAAACCAGGACCAAATCTCATGTTTGAGAAGATTAGTCAAGACCCTTCTGTTCCTGTAGCATCCCTGGTCATTGCTTTAACACATTCAGCTTGTTCAGATATCTGATTTCTGAGTCCTTTGTGTTGGATAGTGATAAGCTGATCAGCTTTAAGGACTAAATAGTTTTAGATTCCTCACATTATTATTCCAGCGTGAATAATCACATTTTATAACTCAAAACCATTCCATTCAAGCATAAAACCCCTCCACTAATGTGATTGAGTGTGTTCCAAGAAAGGGCAGGAAAGGATACCACCTCAATCATTTTGCTGTTCAGAAAATGACTGTTCAATTATGTTTCAGTCTTGAGATTTTCCTTCATAATATCCAGGGGAGGTGAGCATCCCCCGGCCTGAATACCTGCTGTAATTTGATTCCCCAGCACTTTACAGACATGTCGGTGACTATCTACATCTCTGATCTAATAAAAGTGTAGATAGTAACTGCACCTTGCAGTTTCTAGCCTCTTCTCTGAGCAGAAAAAGTCCATTAGGGTTGGTATTGCCATGGAGTAAGGAAACTTCAAGAGCCGAAAAAAGCTAAATCAATAATAGGAATCAAATACAGAAACTCCAGCTTTGACATGGAAGAGAGAGAACATGGTGACCTACCATGGTTTTTCAGGGCAATACCCCATGTCGCTGGATTTTTAAGAGTTATTATTCTTCAGTGATAAGTCAAATAGTATGGATAACCTTTCAAAATGAATTCTTATATTGTAATATGCATAGGCACATCTTATGTATTTAAACATAAGTGCCTTTTAATGACAGAGTTGATATCACAGTTGATGATCCATCTTTGCCTTTTAACCCTCACTACCACAGGGACAACACAGGCCTCAGAGCCATTTAGTCTCTCCCATAAAGGCAAGCTGCCTGCCAAGCAAGTAGGAATTAGGACAGTCTCCCCACCCTGCTGCTATGTTCTCATCATTCCTGTGAGTATGCACTTGGCCAAAGGCGAGATTTCTGGTGCAGTGGTCAATGGCCTCTCAGTGTTTCTGATGCTGTGGATTGCTTGCAGCTTGCAGATATGCTGAAGGCCCTTGGATGTGGGTATTCCTTTTTGGTATAATGAGACCTCTCTCTCCAGAAGATACATTCATTTTGGTAAATGAACACAATTTCTGTTACCCCCCTCTGGGGGAATTCAACATGACTTCAGCTCAGATCTTCGTTTTATCTTATTTTTAAGTGGTTTGCATGCCTAGTCAGTACCCTACAATCTGTCCTCAGAGGGCAATAATGTTTATTAATAAACTTGAAGATGCTATCCAACAACTTGAGTCTGAAAATACAGAAACATATCACACTGTTGGTTGTATTGGTGTCAGGCAACAAAGCAACATTTTGGCAAACATCACAGCATATAAGCAGAATGAATAAGTGCAAAAGCAGAAAAAAAAAGAGGCTGCAGCATTACTTTCCAGTTGTCAGTAACAACTCTGATGCTGTAGCCTAATTTTTACTTTTTGGCTTATGCTGTTCATTCACAAAATGTTTGTGAAGTTCAGAGCTTGTGAGCAACACTTACCTGCACATCAGTGGCACCAAACAGACCCAGGGCAAATACGCAAACAACACCACATGCTGCCTCACAGCCAGCCTGTGCTCCAGTCGCCTCCCATCCACTCCAGAAATGTTGTCTGGCTGGGTGGTATCTCCTGGGGGTTTCTCTCCTATATAAATGTGCCAGTTGGGACAAGCCAGCTGAGACCATTTGAGGTTGGAGCCTTCACTTAAATGCTCCTGTGCCTACAAACTAAACACAGCACTAAGTAACATCAGCTGAAACGTAAGTCGTACCTCATTTACTTAAATTAAAAAAAAAACAAAACCAGCATGAATTCTGACATCTTAGAAATAATTAAAAACAAATACAATAAAATTTTCAGCTAACTAGCCAGTTCACTACTGAATGCAATACCTTACACCTTCCAGATCACCTGTCATTGCCTGCTGCTTCTCCAGAAATATTCTGATCAGCAGTGTGATGCTGCCTGTCACACACAGGCTCCTCTGCAGGCAAGTACAGAAACTGGAAAAGTCACACCTTGTCCATAGTGGTTGCTGGTTGTAAATAAGGCAGCATCACCCAGGGGCCAGCACAGCCCGCCCCAGCTGTACTGCTCCGCTCTCTCAGAGGATGAGGCACTTCTCCTTAAGCCACCTGAAGCTCTGCAGAAACCAATGCACGGTGCCCAGACAGATTTACGTTATTCTAATCAACACTGAATATCACTGGGGAAGCAGCTGCTGCATGCACAGACATGACAGAGTCTCTGGAGAGATGCTGTTTCATCAGCCCTGTCCTGAAGAGACCACTGTCAAAGGCTAAAGGGGACTAGAGCTCTGTATGCTGGCATAGGATTTAAGTACCTGTTATGCAGAGGTAAATCCCATTGCTACCAGTTGGAGATATTCAGTATTCACACAGCTTCTAGACCACTTCTGGAGATGTGGGAATCTGGAATCACATTTTAGGCATCTGCTGTTGAAAGGTGGGCATCAAGTGATGCCATTCACTTTTATCCAGGTAAGACTGTAGTGGAAACTGAGGAACGGGATGCATTTACAATTATATATTTGCAGCAACACACCACTGTGTGTGGCAGTAGGATGGCTTTTAGACTTTCTGGACCTCAGGTGGTTTCTGCTTCTAATACCATTAAAAGCCTATTTACTGAAGCAGCCCATGAGGCAACCATCAGACCCACAGAAACAACAACTGAAGTGGGAGAGACCCTCTGAACTCTATGAAATATTCACAAACAGCTTTAGGAGCCCTGGGATGAAGTGAAGTACTTTCAAGCATAGACAGAAAACCTAATGGACATAAAAATCCTTTTTTAGCTTTTGGTGAGATTTGTTTTCACAGACCTAGCTGTGATACGAGAAAATGTATTAGGTAATCCAGTCTGCCTCCTCCTCTTCCAGAAGTGCTCCCAGTGCTACTTTCTATAACATTTGGCTCAGCCTAGCTCTGCCTGACTCAGACAACATGGGAATCTTCTGATTTTTTATAAATATTTGACTCTGTGGAATTTCTCCCAGTTTTCCACCCAGGACAATTCAGCACAATACGTATAAAGACACTGCGATGTCACAGTTGTTATCCTGTTGATTTCATACTTATCCCCTTAGGCAATCCTAAACAACTGCTCAGCCAGTGTGGTGGTGATGTCCCTCTAATGTCAGTCATGCTCCTCCCCATTTGAACACATTATAGCTGTGCTCTGCTGTGACTGAGACATCACAAGCAAATCCTTTCAGATGTTTTCCTGTTCCTTCCTCTCTGTACTCAAGACTTTATTATTATTACACTTGAGAAAAAGAACAAGAGAAAGAAATTGAATGGAAAGGTAAAAATGCTTTTTTTGTGTTCCCCCAGCTGTGCAGGCACAAGAAGATTCATCCTAAATGGATGGCCCACACATAATTTAAGTTTTACCTCTAGGATTTATGATAAGGGTATTGTTTTCATTTTTGCTTACACTTACATGCCTCATAAATACTTTTTAAAAAATTATTATTAGAACATTTTGAGTTTTCCATCGTGGTTTGGACAGTTCAGAAAAATGATGCTGCACCTAGAAGAGGTTAAACAGGAAGAGTTTCTGCTCTCACACATCTCAATATCAAGATAATGAAGAGAGAACTCCCCCTGAAGGGTTTTGTTTCCAGGATCTACTCACAAGGGATTGTACAAAATGTGCCACAATCATTTACAGAGGACAACTGAATTTAAGGGGATCGATTTAAGATCCCCATAACATTTGTTTTCTTTGCATATTATCCCTTCTGCTTCAAAAGAAAGGAAAAAACCATGCAAAACACAGTCATTCCCTCATCAAAGCTGCCTTTCAGATTTGTGAAGCTTTTCCAAAACATACTTTTTGATTGCTGGTTTTTTAAAATTATCTTAAAATGGACTTCAAACTCAAAGTGGTAGAGGAACATGTACAGACACTTTAACACTTCAAAAATATTTAAAGAAATATCTGTCACTTTTTAAAAAGTCTTTACAATCTGACCAAATCATAATTTTTTCAGCATTTGAAGTCTCTGACATGTCATGCAGAACAGCAAAACCAAATACCACAGCTTATCTTATGTATTAAAAATTTCATCAACTGTTGCATACAATCATCCCTCTGAAATAAAGCTCTGAAATACACAGAGCTACAAGTCCTACCACAGCCAGACTAAGCTGCTCTTTACACAAGGTTCTCCTGGGGTAAATTCCCACCCTGGAAGCAGCTTAAATTCATGACGCTATTCACTAAGTGATCATTATTCTAATTTTACTCTTGGGGAAACAAAGGCAAGTAAAACAAAGCGTTTGTCTAAAACCAAAGAGTACCTCAGGTACATTTCATATGACCTGTGTAAACTCAGCATGTTGTTTTAATACGTAGAATAAACTCTTTCCACGTTAGGGGAAACTTTTTTCAAGTTATTACTTTTCTTAGCAGAGCACATATATTTTAATACACTGGTACCTTTGGCAGAAAGCAAGACTGCGGGTTTTTTACCTTCCACCACTATGAAGTGTGGCCACATGCAAGTGAACTCCTGCCTGTCTGCAGGACTTTCAGTACTAAGAGGTTCTGGCAATAGCTGCATTCCCTATAGGATATATACAGCAACTGGGTCAGCCTGTTTACAAAACAGCTTGTGATCATCACGGCAGCGCTCAGCAGCTATGAATATATCATACCAGAGTCTAATTAAAGACAGACATAGTTAAAGCACTGCAAAATAAGGAAGCAGTGGCACTTAATAAAGGAGCTGAGGACTGGGAGGAGGCTGGGGTTTCTTACTCTCAGTACTTTGGAGGTCAGCTCACCAGGTTTATTCTGATCAAGAATTAAAACATCCATCCAAATGTCTGCTGAAGACAGTCAGCTCATACCCTCAGGAAAAGAGTGAATTTGGTAACAAGACACAGCAGATTGAACGGTGAAAAGAATCGTTTTAAGGGGAAAGCCAAAAATAAAAATCTAATTGGACTTGGTTATTTGCACATAAAATGGATATGCCACTATACCAATAGCTGTACAAAGTGTAAGTGTTCCTATCCTTAGCCTTCAGAACATGGCTGGAGCTTTACTTTCTCTCCTAAACTCACGTACTGTGTTAATACTTGGTTAATCCCTGCTGTGATATTTCAGGATTGACTCCTAATTTGTCTAGAAACTGATTTTGATGCACAAAAAGTAGTCTTCATCAGGCAATATCTACTCCTAAATGACACAGCACAGGTTAGAAAGGAGGTAGGAAAGTGCCTATTTCTGTCCCAGCTATAGAGAGGAGAAGGCTGTATTTTCCGGAACAAAATAGTTATGCTAATGCTCCCAGCAAGCAATGGATTATCCTAATACTAGGATATACTCCAGTAATGGCTGAGTCATTGTTATTTTATGGTGAAGTTTCAGGCAAGGGAAAACAGCCATTTTTGAGACGAACAGGTTCTAGCAGATGAGTACTACAGGAAAAAGATATGAAAAATTAGGCAGGGGAACCTCCCTTGTACTTGATACTGCTCTTCCAGAAAGATTGTGTTGTTTTTTTGTGTTTTTTTTTTTTTTTACTCCATCCACTTTGCTGCAGAGAAATGATGAAAATCAACAATCCAGTCCCTTTGTTTCACCTTTGCTTACTTCACACGCACTTTCTCTGCCTTTTTGCATATGCTGTGGGAAAGAACTTCTCAAAGTGTGTTCCCAGAGCAATGCTTTGACTCCAGAGCAGGCTTGCTCTGGCAGGTTGCAGAGAAAGTGGGATCATTATAGCTGAGTAGCCAAGCAAGCCGTTCCCTCTCCTGTTCATGACATCCATAAATAGCTGGGTGGCTGGAGTAAACAAGGAAGAACAGATTCACCTCCCAAGCCTAATTATCCAATACTACACTGCTGAGTCCATGTCTGTGTCCAGCAAGATGACACACTAAGGAACATAACACCAGTAAGACTGACTGCTCCCAGTAGATGCTCAGTCCTTCAGCAGGCTAAATGCAGATTCCAAAGCACAACCACGGCCAATCACACTAAGTATTTCATATATTGTTGTATGTGTACTCAGAACCAGGTCTCCCTCCATACACAAAGTTTAAGACCGTGCATACTTCCTTTACCAGAGTAGAACCATAATTCCCTTTTTTTGATGCATGCACCGCTTTTGGTCTCTTGCTTGTTTACACCGTGAGAGCTTCAAGTGTTTCGCAGGAACAGATGAGATGCTGTTGATTTTTCATCAGAGTTAAATAGCAGGGAAAACATTTTTATTGATCTGGGAGTTAATTTTAGAGGACATCAAGAGCTGTGCAGAGCTGCTGCAGTAGCTCTGCTGAAGAGGTTCACAACCAGTCTTTCTCTCCACCAAATCAGGCAACTAAGCAACTTCACCCCTCACACCTACAGCCAGAAAGACTGTCAGGCAACAGAAACCTTTCTACCTGGATAATTCTCTTTCCTGCCTACTAAGTGTCTCCATGCTGCTCTTCTTTCTGAAGGGAAATTCAAGGGAACCAGGCGGCTTCCCCTCAGCATGCACGTGTCCCAGGAACCAAGAACTTCACAAAGGGCCCAGCACAACCTCTGGATACCTCACTGCCAGACACGTCACAACCCACAGGCAACACATAATACCAAAATGCCAAAAGCACGTTAGAGTTGAGCAAAAGATCCATGTAACTAAAAGGATTTAAAATTAGATTAAGAGAGAAACTCACCACTACAGTACAGAGCAGACACATATTTTGTATTAACTTCGATAGCATTTTGCTAACTGGTAAGAACTCAGGTGCTTCTTCCTCAACACTGCAGATTTCCTAAAATCAGCTTGTCTTAGGAAAGCAGGTAACACTCAATAAGGACATTGAACAAGAACTACACAGCTCACCAGAAACACCTTTAACACAACACTTCAGTTAATAACCTTAGTGAGGTCGAGTTGTTGAGCTGTTACAAATTTACGTAAATCCACCAGTTTCAGTGCTCAGACAGATCCCTTCAAATACACCTAAATTTGAACAACTAAACAAACCAAACAATTTGGTTTAAAAATGTCAGTAGGTTTAGTACTGCTCCCTACTTCAGAATGCCTCTGTACACAAACGCAAGCATATCCCAAGCTAACTGTGCTCCAACTTTCTGCTTCAGTCACTCCACCCACATCTTCAGTAGCTCTCCTTTACTGCCTCTGGGATGTTCCTCTACACTGATGTGGTCTGGAAACTAAAAGATGCTCTTTCAGGGCACACACAGGCAAGATGCACACACAGCCAGGCAGAGCAGCACAGCTGCATTCTGAACTTTCTATTCCCTGACAGGAACTGACAGGTAAGAATCATGGATGTATGCAATCATTAATATTAACAACCCCAAAGAAGCCTAGCGATAAAACCCCATAGTGAATGCTAATGACAGTGTTCATCACCGTAGGTAGTATTTCATGCATGTCTTCCAGGCAATCAAAGTTAAGCTTCCTGTAATAAAATTATTTTAAATTTCATTATTGCATGTAATAATTTCATTATTTATGGATTTAGTTATTTAATTATTAATTAATATTTCAGCCTCTTCTGTTGCAGTATCTAATCATTCAGGGTACAATGTAAATGCTGTAGGCATTGGAGTGGGAAGTACTGCCCAGTGAAAAATGCAGAATAAAAAATTCTAACAGCAACTTAAAACAAAAAAAAATTGCTAAAGCTACCTGAAGTAAAACTCATTAAAACAGGCAAGTTTGAGAAGGAGCAGTAAAAGCAGGAACACTTATTTTTTTGTGGCCACAGTGTTGACACTAATACAAGAAAGTAAAACAGACAATGAAAAGCAAACAGACTTCCAGATCAAGAAAAACTGAAACAGCTACAGGTGGTGTCAAGCAAAACACCGAGCACTTTTTTTTTTATTACTGTTTTTATTCCTTGGGTAAGAGAGGGCTCTGACAAAATAATGTGCTCCAATATACAGTGTATTTAAAGCACAGAAATTCAAACCCAATAAAACTTCAAAAGACCCAACCTCACTTCCAGGGTGAAGTCCACCATTTCACAGTGTGTTTCTTGTGCCCCACACGCAGCTTACATGCCAAACCCTCTCCAGCTGTTCTCCAGCATTTCCAGAGTATTTATTGATATTGTTCAAATAGAACTATTTCTTCTTGAGAGCTCTCTTTCCTTCCCCCTTCTTTGGTTTTGCCTTCCCACGGAGCTTTTTCAATCGCCTCATCTCCTCCTTAAAGTCTTGATGCTCATCCCTAGATGAGAAAGAAAGTAAAGAAGTTTACTCTGTTTCTTGGAATACTGAGATGTGAAAGGTTCTTTGAAGTATGTGATAATCAAAAAAAACCCATCAAAACTTTTTTTTAAACCGTGAAGTCCATACTGAAACTCACTGCAATGTATTCCTTGTTACTGCGACAGTATCACTGAATAATAACATGAGAGGTTTCCTCTGGTACTTTCAGAACTAACAAGGTCGCCCTTTTCAGCAAAAAATGGTGTGTGCATATTTGTATTATTTTCAATTGCATTTATTGATCCACTGGGCTTAAATGAGCAGTAAAATGTAAAAATCAGCAAGAGACAAGAATGAGATTCCCCCCTTCTCCTCTGGCCCAGCAGTCTACAAATAGCACATTGTGTTCCTGTGCTAGATACTAAGTTCAGGTCATTAGCTTCTAAGGAAACAGGGGCATGCTGAGCAGTAATTACAGCCCATGACACTGCTCTCAGGAGACTTCAAGAATGAGTTATGAAGAAAGCGTGAGTACTGGTAGAATCTTAACAGGAGAATAAAACAGGAAGGAGGATGAAGGGGCCGGCAGAGATAATTAATCCTCAATAATGATCTAATAAATTCTATTAATCTCTGTCCCTGTATTTTTCAGTGCAAAGCAGTTTTCAAAAGTCATAACTGCATCCTACGTGGCCTAAGATTGCTGCACTGCTATTTTTCCACACAACTTCTCTAAACAGTAACAAAAAGCTTGTGATTTATTATTGGGCCCTGTTAGTCTATGACTCTTCATTACGTATTTCTGAGCTGCAAGCCTGACCCTCTACAAGCTCTCTGTGTAGAGAGCAGCTAGAGAAGGAACCTGAGATTAATAGGGGAAGAGTAAGGAACATGGACACGTCACTGGGGCTTTCTGTGTAAGCAAACATCTACTCTAGAAAATGTATGCAAACCCACCTAAACCAAGAGCATCCTGGACACAATCCTTGATGGCTAGTATTGTGATACTGGCAATAGAAATCAATCTAGTTTGACCTCACAGGGTTGGCAGCCTCCCTTTTATAAAGGATTTCTTTAGTGCTACCTGATTGAAGTAAAGAAAACGCATTTGACTCCTGCTGATGTTCTTTGGTGGTGCAAATTTTTTCTGCTTAGAAACTGTGGAAATTCATGTGGAAATTCGACAACTGGTCTGGATGAAGCTGGAATTAACAAGGCTATTTAAACAACACTTGAATTTAATTTAACCTTATTTATTTTAAAGGATAAAAAGGTCCTCTGGTGTAACATAAACTTCTCTTCCACATTTCACTTATTAGCTGTTGAATGGTCGAGGAATATATCATAGGACTGACTCAGTGCAATTTTGGTGTTACCATCACCTCTTTGTAGCACATTCTTTTGCCATATTCAGAACTACAGCCCCATCTCCTGTCTGTGAGAAAGCTCTCTTCCCTTCCCCACAAAGCCAAAGCAGGAACTATTTCTTATGTAACTGCTTGCCCAAAACTACACCTGAAGTCTTTTGCACAAGAGGTTCCAATTATGGCAAAAGTCAGACAGCAGTCGCTTACTTTATGCTCCTTGCCCTCGGTGCAACAATCAAGCGTGCATTTCCATATGCACCACATTCGGAACTAAAACTTTTTTCTTTTTCCCTTGCCAAAAACAACTGTAAGTGGACTCACGCCCACCCCTTTCCCATCTCCACTCCTCCTCCCAACCCTATAAGCCCAGAGAGTACCTGTAGAGGCCAAAGTAGCGGAGCGTCCTCATGAGGGCATAGTAGGTGTTGTGAGGGGGGTACCAGCTGTGCACCTCCTTCCGCTTGGCCAAGGGCTGCTCACTGAACAACTTCACCACCTTCATAGATTTTGAGTCAGTCGGCCTGACGACATCTCCGAATATCTGCGCGCTCAGCCGGGCCATTCGGAGGGCGTAACTGGAAACATTGGACATGTCTCAAGGAGGAGTGGGCACACACAGACAGACAGACAGACTTTCCTGCAAAAGGAAACACAAGAGAGCCACAAATCTAAGATGGCTGAGCATCACAGGCTACCTCAGAATTAAGGCGAACGAAGCGACGCATCGTACACTGATCACACGTTTGAAGCATCACCTTCCTTGCATGAAATCAGTCTAATCCTTAGTACATAGTTTTGCACACAAAGAACATCAGCACTACTTCAGGTACAATTACCAGCCTAACCAGGACACTACAGACAGCAATACTGGCTATAAAAGTACCTCCACTGAACCCCAATTTACCATGGCTAATTTATGAGCAGATGCCACTCGGCTTGCTCAAGACTACCTTTAAACTCCCATCACAGGAACAATTACAGTGTGAGCTCTGCCAAAAACAGCACCTGCTGCAATACTGCTGACTTCTACACAAGCACAAGGTAAGACACCATCTGAACATATTGAGGAAGCAACCTGGAAGTTTTGCTCGTGAAAATTTCTCACCCAACTTAAAACACTGTTATAATCTGTCTAACAAGAACGGCCAACCCAAATAAATCACGTTTCTCTATATGAATCACACAGATCTTTCCCATCTCAATTATCTTCCCTTAATCATCTATGTCACCTTTTTCTTTATTCTCTTTTCAGTCTCTCACAATAGCTGTCCTTTTTGAGTGGAAAAAAATGTCCCCGTGCTAGATTCTTTTTTCCAAGAAAATCCACCAGCAGCTTCCCATTCTCTTTTAGCCACCTCTCACCTAAAGACCTCTGCAACAAAAATGCCCTGAAGACAAAACCATTGTTATCAGGCCACCAGAGACAACATCCACTCTTTTAAAGGAGCGTGAAAAAGGGTTTTCTCTCAGCTTTTCTAATCATCCCCACTTTTCCACTTCTTTACATCTTTACTCTTTCTTTGCAACATGGGTTGTATTAGACAAGAATGAGAATCCCATAATCCTGTATTTTAAGCTGTATGTGGCCTGTACTGTGCCTCTTTGAATAAGTGACGACATAAATCTCCAGAGAATAAAGTGAGGTTTGTTCAAGTGCACTACACTGAGGTTAAAGTTTAAAATTCTTGTTTTAAGAAGTATTGCACAACTGATTCCAGATGAGCATAAAAAATTAAAGAGTATGGATAAGAGTCATCAGCAGGACAGTGATAAGTCCATTTCAGTGTGATTACATGGAGCTTGTTGTTTAATAACACACATTTGAAATATTCACAACCTCCCTTACATACACTTGCCCACGGCAGGAGCTGATGTACAACTGTCTGCTTTGATTTACTCCTGTTAGTAGAGCTCTATAAAAGGAAGCAGGAAAAAAAAGGAAGCATGTAATTACAAGTAATCTGAGTCTGAGAGAGAAATGGAAAATTAACAAAAAGAAGCCCAAGTATCAAGCTAAGGCAGCAGGCCTAGTGTGAGAAGGCAGAAGCTCTTCAATGACTGTAGGGCAGCACTTCCACCTGAGCATCTGTTATATGGGGCAGTGATCACTAAGTTGTGCTAAACCATCCATTTCAGAACAGCCAGCCCTAATTCCTACATTCAGAGACAAGGCAACAAATTTTCCTCCAAAACTTCATCACATCACTCCGAAAGTGTCACTAGACCCAAGTCAAACAACAAAGCTTGCTTAATATTAACTCTTCTTACTGCAGCCTTAAAATGAAAGCACCTTTAGCTCCTAAACGATGCAAACCTGTGGTCGGGTGAACCTTTCACTTTAGAATCGCTAAAGGAACCTAAACAGCCCAAGCCAACGCTGGAGACCTCCATTAATCCTCGCCAGACTAAGAATGTTTGTGAGAGAAGAAAGGCAAAGGTTACAGACTCCCAAGAGCCAGAGCTATCCAAAGCCTGTTTTAGGGCGGTCTCTGATTCTGTGAGATGTGACAGAACAGTTTTGTTATTGCCACTTCCAGCGAGGACATTTTCAGGATCGCCCACTGGCAGTTAACACTCCTAAACCGAAACCAAAACCAGCCTCCAGCGCTGCTGCTCCACCTCCTCCCCGCTCCTTACCCCCACCCAAAGCAAGCCTTCCCGCCCTCGGCTGTTTGTTTTTAACTCCCAATCCACCAGCTTGTCCCACGCAGCTTCCTTCTCACTCGAAACACAGCAGGAAAACTTTCTGTTTCCAGAGTGACTCCCGATTTGAACCACGACCGCCCCCCGGGAAGAGAAGGCCGCCTCGGGAGCACAGAGGTCACCGGAGGCAGGCGCGGAGCATCCTGCAGCCCGAGCCGGCCGCGCTTCCCTCGGGCAGGGCAGCTCCCGGGGACACGGCTCCGCGCACCCCGGGGCCCCTCTCACCCTGCCCCGGCCCCGCTCACCCGGCAGCGCCCGGCGCGGAGCGATGATGCCCGGGGGCCGGTCGGGGATGCCGAGGGGCCGGTCGGGGATGCCGGGTTGCGGCGCGGGAGGGTGACGTGCGGGGAGAGGCGGGATCGTCCCCGCCCTGGTCCCGCCTGCCCGGGCGGACGCGTCTCCTCCTTCCCCGCAGTGAGTGACGGCCGGTCAGCTGCCGAGCCCCGTCGTCGTAGAATCTTAGAATACCCTGGCTTGGAAGAGACCCGCAAGGGTCGTCGAGTCCAACTCCTGGCTCCGCACAGGGCAACCCAAACCATCACCCCATGAGAGGGTTACGCCCTCCCGTGTTAACAGGCATCTGCAAATATTGTCAGGAACGTTTCCATTGTGCCTTCCTCTCTTTTTCCTTTTCCTGTTATAAGCAGCTTTGAAGTTATATGCTTAAATCTAATCGTGAAATTAGCAGATATTCTCGTTAGACTCTGATGACAAATCTACATGCAGCCTTATTCTTTCCTTTCGCCAGTGAAGGTTGGTGTGAGAAGATGTCCACACAGTCAGCAGTCTTGCTCCGTGAGATTGTCTGTCTGGGTTAATATAACAAAAACAAGTTGGTTTTACTCTTGGGAGAAGGTATGAGTTTACACGAAGGGCTGACAGCCAGGTGTCTTCACTCACAGCCTTGACCAGGCTGTGAACTGGGACAACCGATGTCAAAATCTAGTTTTACTGAAAGGTGATGAAAGAAAAGAGTTTAGGAGCCACAGATGTTTCTCTGTCATTCATTGCGTCTCCAAACCACAAATAGCAATTGCTTCTCTACTCCAAAGTTAGTGTAACTGTCTCCTATGCTCCTTGCCACTCCTCAGCCTCATAACTTTTGCTTCCCTCTGCCTTTTTTTTTTCAAGGATGGATATTCAGCTGCTTAAATATATCTGCTGTGGCAAATCCACCTGCACAACCTCAGTCTTTCAGCGCACGTGTCACCTTTGTCTCTGGTCACTTACCCTCGTGACCCCAAACCTGGAGTGGAGCAGGGTGTGTGCCCACGGGAGCCCCTGAGAGGTGGGGTTGGGCACTTGATCCCACTAACGCTTCCCCCTTCAGCCACTGCCAGTCCCGAGTCACATGAGCTTTCCCAGTGCTCGGTTTATGCTAATTTTTAATCAGTGCCAGGAGGTGCTAAATCAGACCCTGTGCAAACATCTGACTAAATGACAATTATGTGATTGCATTTATACGCCAAACGTGTAATGCCATTGAAGGAGGAAACTGGGTTTGTCTGGCTGGGCCTGTTTTCTAGAAGAGCAGATTCTGCTCAGCACTGAAGACATCGTTATTCTGTCGTCCTTCCTTGATTAATTTTCTGTCACCTTTTCCATGCTTGTCACGAGCAGAGCAGCCTCGTGGCCTGGGCTCCCCGGTCGTCTTTCTTGTCCTTTTTGTATATTGGCATGATCCTCTGCAATTTCCTTTATATTCCTGGTCTAGTGGAAGGTGTCCCTGCCCATGGGAGGGAGGGGTTGGAACTAGGTGATCTTTAAAGTCTCTTCTAGCCCAAGCCTTTCTATGATTATTAAGAATTAACATTTATGGGATTTCTTTAGTCAGTTATTCAAAGACTGTCATATAAAAGTTCTCTAGATATCCTAATTTTAAAATGTTAGCTCTGGTAGAAATTGCTTTCTATTTTCATTACTGACTAATGGACTGAAAAGTTATTTCCTTTTTTTTCCCTACTAGATAAGAAAAGTGCCTTTTTCTAAGAAGGGAATGTATGTTTTTAACATTTCTGCCACTTCTATGCTGTTCTACCACCTCTATTTAGACATACACCTTTGCACTGTTGCACTCCCCATTTTACTGTCTGTAATCACATTTCTGTAGTCTTCATTTTTTGCACGAACAGAACATTTTCCCCTATATTTTTGTCTTTCCATGTTGTTCTATACTATGCTTTTAGCTTCTGAGTGTTTCCTTCACCCTACTGCTGAGACAAAATTGTCCTTCAGCCAAATTTGGCCATTTTGTTAATTAAGCAATCATGACTTCACGGAGTAAGATCATATGTACTCTCATTTACATTTCTATCTCTATTTTTGAATTATAATTTTCTCATCATTTCTCCCATCTTGATGGGGATAATCTTTTTGAAGCACCTCTGTGTGTGACTCAGTCCCTGACTGGGACTGTCCTTTTTCCTTGTTATACCAACTGTCCTTGTTATAATCAAATTATGATAGCTGACTCCTAAGCAACCACCCCTTTTTTTTTGTTCCATGATTAAGTAGTTTAAACATTTTGAGTTCAAAAATACTTCTTCCATATAGAGTGGAATAACTTCCGTCATGGAAAATAAGTTTTAGAAAATCTGATGAGCCATGGCTGCCAGCTGTTTGGGGCATTTTCCTCACACAGTTCCAAACATTTTTTTGTGCACTGGAAGGGTAAGCAGCCTGATTCTCTGCAGCCATCTCTGCTCCATCCCACCCCTCCTCAATAGCATTAATTGGAACAAGTTACTGCTTGCATCTCTGAAATAGTGCTGATGGTTTCATATGTGCTGTTACCTTCTCAATCTTCAAATGTCTTTATTTGTTCATAAGGATTGGGGCAAAATATTATAAGACTCCATTTTGCCTTTTCCAGTAATTACATCAGTTTGATCTTTTTTCTCGTCATCAATGAAAATATCCAGTTCTTCTTGTATGTTACCCAGACTCTGAAAATGGGCATATAGACCACTGGGAGAGCATTTTCCTCTTTCCCTCAAAGTAAGATTCTGGTTCCATTTCAGTTTTTTGGCGTTTGTTTTTTTTTGTTTTGTTTTTCTTGTTTTGTTTGGCTTTGTTTGTTTGGTTTTGTTTTTTTGTTTTGTTGGGGGATTTGTTTGTTTGTTTGTTTGTTTTTCCCCAGCTTTATCATTCTGGAATCTGATTGTCTAAGTGACTGCTGAGTTTCAAGGCAGAGACACTTAGTGAATTAGGTTGGTGTAAGTATTATGGCTGTTCCTGATCAGGACAGTAGGCAAACTGACTTTCTCCCTCATAGTTACACATCACAGGTCAGGATCAGTGGGAAGGAGTCACAGAATAACGGAATCATTTAGGTTGTAAAAGATCTCTAAGTCAAAGATTTTCTCTTCAGAGATCCAGTGTTGCTGCCTATACGTTCAGGCTCCAGCATGGCTCTCTTGGAGTGATGGAAGCACGCACATGAACAGGTCTACTTTGGTTAATTTCTTCTGCAGTTTTTACTCTGAGATCAGTTGTTTCTGCTGTCAGACATTGCTATTATTAAATCAAAGTAAAAATGTGCACTCACAAGAGCCTATTTATGTTAGCGTATCACTGTTGTTGCTGTGGTTATGAGGAGAACTGCTTGCAGAGCACCCAGCCAGGGTTAGCGTGCCAGTAAGGCAGCGTACAGACACTCAGGATGGAATATCAAGGTCACAACAGTCAACAAAGTGACAACTCAACACATCTGCAAATTTGCAGAGGCAGAGCATGGTCTGCTTTGCAATCCGTGTAGCCAAAATGGTCTTTCTCGCCTAATTTGGAACACTATCTCCCTATATTTTGCCAGGGAGTTCAAGCTCACTGGGTAATGGGGTTCACCATGGAGGACACTGTCCAAGTCACTCTCCCTGAGATGATGGCCATGGTGAGAACAAGTTAGACAGGCCAGTCTGGCTGCCTGGCAGTGCTGTAACATGCATCCCCAGGAGCAATTACCATCAGGGATGTGTATACTGGTGGCTGCACTCCTGGTACAGTTTGCTAGTGCTTAACATTCAGGTCAGCGGCTGAACTGCTCTCTCTTCTTCCAGGGAATGGAAGGAAACAGCAGAAGCTGACAACAGGAATGGGTTTGTGATGAGCTGAATTCTATGGACGTGTTGTTAGAGCCTCCTGAGCTTTTTGTGGTAAACAGAGCAAAGTCTTTGGACTTTTTGGCAATTATTTAGAAGAAAATCAGTGACAGACAGGTGAGTGAAAAAGGTGAAACCCTAAAAAAGAAGTGAAAAGACAGTGAATTGGCATGATGCTAGAAGACAACATGGGCATTCTCTGCACAGAGACTGTTGTGGAGGAAAGACATGAGCGGAATGGAGAGACATTCATGAAGCACATGAATGCAAAGCAGCAAGAAAAAAGAGAAAGAGACCTCTTGATAAACTACAAGAAAGACCTTTTCACAAATAGTTGACAGTTATTTGGTCTGGAATTATTTTATTTGATCAACAATGATCTGGAATTAATGATCCAGTGAATTCCTGTTCTGTATGTATTTTAATTTTAACTGAGTGTTAAACAGCTTTAAGGCAAAATTTTGATAAAATGTGACACTTGAGCCACTGTGAGTTTGTCCCAAGAAGGCAAAGATATACCCCCAAAATAGAAAAAGATTAGGGTGCCAGCTTGCTGATTGGTGCTTGTCTATTGACATTTACATGGAAAAAAGAGTCTGAACTTGTATCAGTTGATCTTGGAAATGAGGCACTTGAGTAGTTCCTATATGACACAACTTCACTTCTAAGTCTTATTCTCAGAACTATCAAGCTGTAAGATGATCTCTAACATTTTCTTGTTATAAATGTTGACATGGGGGAATAAAATTATCTTCAACTGAGGGAAGCAAAAGGACCCTCTGAGCATTTGGTAAAACATCATTGGCTACAGATGTGTTTAGAAATCATCTGTTATTCATTCTTTATGTGATCACGATTAATTGGCAAACTTCAACGGTATTTTGTTGTGCAGCCATTCCTGCTGAGCCATGGAGACAACTGCAATGCAAAACCCTCTGGTGAGAATGTGTAGTATTAAGAAACTGACAGACTTTGGGTGGGCACTTGAAGGATATTTTGACTTTAAAATGACTCGTCAAACTAATGCCACAGAGTGAAATCTACAAAGATGTAGCTATTACATACTGCCACTCCAGCTATCTAACACTGGAAACACTTGGGAGGCAGATGCAGCATTAAAGAAAAATAGAAATTATTTTTCAAAGCCAGTTGGCATCTTGAGCTTATTGCTTTCCCCAACAGCCGGGCTGTTGAGGCAGCCTTCCTGCCCCCTGGGGAAAGGGAGAAAGCGCTATTCCTCTTCAGTGCGCTCGGACTGATGCCTGAAAAGATATTGGCAGTTCTCCATTTTTAATGGAAGATGAGCTGTTCAGCACAGCAGGGGGTGCACGAAGCTGAACAGGCAAGTGATGGAGGATGCTGGAGGTCTCCACACATTTACATGTTTGTCATTGAGACTGACTAATTTGTAGTTCAACAAGATGTCAGAATAAATGATCAGTGATAGATTTAAATGAAGTACTTAAGACTGAAGAGAAGGAATATTTCTTAGTGGTTAGATCAAGGGACTGGGAATGAGAATTGTTGAATCTTGGGTTTTTTGCAGCTCCATTACTAACTCACTGGATGACCTTAAGCAAGTTAATTAACCTATCTGCCATTTCATCCCTCTGTAAACTGGGGATAATAACGTCTGCTTCAGAAATGCTTTGTGAAGAATAATTGATTCTTAGAAAATGCTTCAGCTTCCCCTAGTGAAAAACATGTTACAGAAGTCAAGTATTGTTGTTACTTTACCAACAACATGCACATAAAACTTTTAAAGGCAACAGTAACAAAGACGCATCTGTCTTGGCTGGAAAAAAGTATTGCCGGGGGATGAAGGGGGGAGGAAAAAAAGGAAAAATATTAAAATAACAGAATCAGCGAAAAGCGAAGAAATAATGGAGACATCTGTCTCAGTGCTGATAAAAACTCTTGTAGTTCCTCTTCCATCATTCCTTGCAGCAATCGTCTGAAAGGACATCCACCAAGGTTTTCAAATGGGGTCAAAACAGCTGTTTATCTCTAACTCTACGTGACCAGGTGTAAAAACGAAGTACAAATAAAAATGTTCCAGCAATGGAATTTTCAGAACAACATCAATCTCTTAAACAGAAAACCCGAGGAGACTGGTTGGGTCTGTTTGAGTTCACATTCCTGTTTCTTCCAACTGAACTCTTTTCAGAATGCTGTCATGAATACAGACCTCTTGGCTTTGCAAGCTGTTGGCTCCCGTGACTCTGATACTGTGTATCCCTGTTGATCTCTATCGTGCATTCCAATGGAGATTTCTCTCCATGTTTTCCCAGTTTAGGTCCCTTCTTGTCTTGGAGTATCTTAACCAACACTGAGCACAGAATAAATCATCAGGTCTTCGGGAGTGCCCTGGATAACCACTCTGACCATGTCGATTTGTAAGCCAGCAGATTTTCCGAGACCTGGCTGGACTCCTAGGTTCCCAGTCATTTCAGCAGTGCTCTTTGTAGAGCTAAACACCACTGATCAATCTTTCCCCCTCATAGTCTTTGAAGGCAGAGTCATGGAAACAGATAATTTTTTAGTTTGGAGTTTCTCTCTGCAGTCCTGGTGGGTGATGTGAAGCTGCTGGTAATTATGTCGGGGTAGCCCAGTCTGTACTTACATCCAGGTGCACAATCCGGCACTTCCCCTCATTGAACTTCATATGCTTGGTGATTGCCCAGTCCTCTAATTTGTGGAGGTCTCTCTGCAGAGCCTCCCTGCCTTTGAGGGAGTCAACAACTCCTCCTAGTTTTGTGTAGTCTGCAAACTTTCTTAGCATCCCTTCCAGTGTTGACAGAAGAAGAACAGTCCTTAAGCAGCTGCTCCCTTCTCCTACAAAATGAGCACCGGTAGCATGAAATGTACAGATTTTCTTTCCTTCTCTTTCTCTTATTCTTGGTTAAGACTAACAAACCAATGGCAACTGCATAGAAACCAGGGCTTCTTGCTTAGGCATTCAGTTCTTCCTGCTGTGTGCGCCCCACCTGAAGCTCTAATCCTCTTTTTGTGATCTAATCAAATCCTGCACAACCAATTGTGATTGCACAGTGATAAAGCTTGAGGTGGGGAAATGAACTGCACAAATGGATGAATTCTGAAGAACCAAATACTTTATTTGGATGCAAATATACTTGGTGATAGTAAATGAAGAGAAGTAAATGCAGCACTGTTGAGGATAGAAGCATACTTGTGTCTAAATAGACAGTTTATCATCCTAGATGTCAGCTGCTATTACAGAGGCACATAATATATATGTATACAATTTTTTTTTTTTTAAATTTAAATGAATCTACTCTGCTGGGACTTCACAGCCAAATGAAATAGATGAAGACTGAGGTCTTCTGAGTCATGTTCCAAAATGAAGCAGTGCTTTTAGAGAATACAGTTTTTCTAAGCAGGCGGTATTTTTGATTTTGCTTATTGGTTTTCTTTCCAGTTCCTTCCATCACGATTTCTTATCATCTATGAATTTTGATTTTTAACTAATCCTTGTTCTTTTGTGACTAAAAGAAGCAAAAAATTGAACTGGAAGCTGGGATCCAGTCATGGATGTGATACACTCACTACAAAACACCATGTTATCGGTCTAGAGACTGTGGCTCTGTCTTTCAGTGGATTAGTTCACAAAGCACTGCTGATAGAAACCGTGTCCAAAAGTCTTTCAGGGAATGAACAACATGTTCTGGAATCTGTCAGAAGTTTAGGTAAGGTTGTATAGTGTGACTTGCCACGTCAAGCAAAGTAGCAGTGCTGTAGATATTAGACTGCCTGTATGAACTACATATTGATGCAGTACAGCAAAATCAGAATTATTCAGGCTTTGATATATTGAAGATCAATGTGTTAGATGTAGCTTTTAAAATAAAAGTCACTTCTTACCAAATCTGTTTATTATTGGCAGCCAGAAGTCTGAGTTTTTGCTCTCAGTCATTACTCTTTGGCCCTAATATCTCATCTCTGCCATCCTGCATTCTACTTGCTATTTCTATAAAAGTCACAAGATCCATGAATTTTAATGAAGTAATATCTCCTGTTTTCAGCTGAGCCCAGTGACGGCGGTGTCGGAGAGCCATCTTCCTTTTGTAGCTGGCTTTAGGCAGCAAGTAACCTCGCTGTGCAACTCCTGCATTCAGAGCAATGTCACCTTCATCACTGCAGCAGGCAACGGGCCTTTCCTGCAGCAGGATTTAGGGTAGGAGGCTGGGCTTGATGCATCTGTGAGGTAAAACTGGGGAAGCACAGAGGGGCTTGTATGAAATAGCGGTCCTCTTAGCAAGGCTTTTGGGAAAACAGGTCTGTTTCTGTGAAACCTAGTCCAGCTCAGAGGAGAAGAAGCAGCTGTAGAATATGAAGACATTGACTACCAAGCTGGCAAGACGATAAGCAGGACACAGCAGAGAGGCTGCTGTTATGCACCAGACTGGAGCTGAATCTCTGCTTGTGAGAGTTATGGCTAAGATGTCTTTTCTATTGTAGGGAGATGAATTTGAAAGATCCCCCGGGGGCTAAATATTGCTCTTGTGCTTTAGTTGAGTTGTCTCCAGGCAGAACTTGTTCCTTCAGTAGAGGCTTACACGTGCACAGCTTAGGCCTTTTCTTAAATCTCTTCTTCTTGCTCCTCTGTCATTGGAAGCACTTGAGTATTTACTCAGGACAGGGACAGGACTGACTTTCCTGAGTTTCTCATGTTAGTACTCAGCATGTTAAATGTAGCACGATCTGCATTCTACCAACCAGTTGAAAGAACTAAAACTGGTGGCAACACCTTTAGAGGTGGAGCAATAGCTCCCAAGTGACTCTGCAGATTGCCACAGTGCCCACGAACACTGTGTCTGTGTGGAGGCAGTGCAGCCATGCAGGGACAATGCCTTCAGCAGACTGAGCTTGCCTGACAGGCCTTGTTTTCAGTAGCTTATAGCTCTGCTGAGCTTTAACTGCTTGGGCTGATGTTTTCCAGCCATGATGTCCGTGTTGGGCAGCTTGGGGAAAGATTTAGTTTAAAGCAGTTTGTCCTTGTTTTTCCTCAACTTAAAAATATTCTTGGGGATGTTCTCATGAGAAGCAGTGGTTATCATACACAGTTGTGTGCACAGTGTAGCCTTAGGTTGCTAACAATGATGCAGTTTTGACAGTTGACAGCTAAATAATAGGGTAAGTTTTCACAGGGGGAAGCAATTTTAGTGGAAAGCCACACAGTCTTTTGTTTCATTTTGTCTTTGAAAAAAACCATTATACTGTGGTTCTTTTTAGCTGGTTACTCTTTTACCTATCTCTGTGTGAGGCCATTTAGTGTTGCCCATTCCCTCAGCTTTATTGAAAAAGATGATATAGGACTGCTCACCTTCCTGTCTTCCTGCTTTCTGCCCAGCAATTCGTTTTGCTTCCTCCCAAAATAAATCTGTTCTTTTGATGCTACACTGCATTCAGCTCCTGACCCCCTGATCAATGCTGTCTCACCTCATGTGTGCTTCCCCTGTTCATCACAACTTCAGGTCATGAAATCAAGACTCTTAGAAAACACCAGAATAAAGATTGCCCATGGATTGCCATTCCCTCGTGTTCTGTGGTCGTGAAGTGAGATGGTGGCTGTTTGGTGGAGAATTTGGAGGCTGTGTAGTGAGCCTAGCAGATGAATACAGGTAGGAAAAATCGTGGTCACATGGTGAAGGCATTTGAATTGAACTTGAAAATTGGATTTTATTTCACCCTTCATAAGAGTTGCTGTTATGAAGGTAGGTGACTCAAAAAAATTACGTTCTTCCCAGCTTCTGTCCGGGTGGTCCTCATTTTCTGGGTATGCAGTTTCAGTCACCCCTGCACTAATCTGTGAAAATACTGCCCACTGTGTCTAGAGCCAAGGTGACTGGGAGCTGTTCTGGTGACTGGGAGCTTCCTTCTGAGGAAGGAAGGTGCTAAGTACTCTGGAAGTTTGGTTCTAAGCTCCTTTAATGGAACACCCAAAATACACTGACATGTTTGAAAATATTGGCTTTTATCTCTGTTCCTCAGCAGAGAGCTGTGAAGATAAACTCACTGATGATTGTAAAAAAACCCCAGCCCTCCAACACTACGATTAGAGCACCACTATAGAAAGCCCGTGAGGAAATTAATCATTCTGTATGCAAAGCAAGATCTGGATGCTCTGCAGTAAACAGTACATGCACCACACTTTGGGTGATAAGGATATGAGAAAATGTGAATAGTGTTCATTAAGTGAGCAGCATCCACCCTTTGCACTGTAAAAAGCAGGAGATCCATGGAAACAAAAATCATGTTATTAAAGATTGTATCATAATGTGTTTGCATGCGAGGCGAATTAATGTTGCATGGGTGATCTTAAAGCTGATATTCACTAATTTGTTTAACTTTGAAATTCAATTTTATTTTTTTTTGAGAGATCAAAACAAATCTCTTTTGGGAGTTGCCAGTAGGGAGAGCAGAAGATGTCCAGCTAGGTGCTGGTGTGGGCAGCTAGATATTAGTGTGTGCATAGATAAACACGAGTGCATAGACAGCTGCCTGCCTAATCTCTGTGTGTGTTTGTGTGTGTGTGTATGTATGGCCAGCCAGTGTTTATGCAGCTGGCTGATGTTTACCTCTGAAAACGTCTTTTTCTATTAAAAAAATAAATAATAGAAGGAGGGGTTAGATGGTAAAATTTTTATATGGGTTTTTTTTTTTATTCAGATCTGCCTTTATAGAGATTCTCCTTGGTTTTAAGTCACCTGAACACCTAAAATCTGTTTGACTGCTGGGTCAAGTGTTTGTGGGAGTTACCATAAGATGCTTCTATGGCAGCATCTTTTACGTCTGTGTTAATAGAAGGGCTGGCATGCTGAGAATTTACGTACACCAGTAGCCAAGGTGCGTTGGAATGATAAAAAATATTAGTAGATATAATTTGTTATATCTGTGTTTGGTTTGATTACTGTCTTGTATTTGAAATCCTGTAATTAGAGCAGCAAACTGCCTCCAGAGCCAGTGCTGCTCCAGGTAATACAACACTAGTACGAGTTCCTATGTCTGCAGTAGCTGGTTCATTACAAAGAACGAAGGCTGGAGCCCATGCAAATTAAACGTCACCTCTCAGGGGATGAAGATCACATAGAGAGCAGGGAAACACTGAGGATCCTCTCTCCCAGTTGAATAACTGAATTAGCAGTACAGGTCCTGGGGAATGGGCAGCGCAATCCCCTCCCCCACTAGATGGCACTGAATTCTTTTTCTTTAAAATAAAAAAAAAAAAAAAAGGAGGAAGAAGAAGAATATGGTGGAGGTCATTTTGATGTTAAAAAACCCCCACAAACCATCAGCAAAAAAACCACCAGCAAAAAAACCCGTGAAGAAGAGCAAATTGCAATTGGTTGTCCATTAACTTTGCCCTTCCCCCCTTCTAGCCCAAGACCCCACCTCTGTGTAGCTTGGTACAGGCGCTCGCTTTGCTTTTGTGTCTGGAGCTTTCCTGAGAGGCGGTGGGCGCTGGTCGCGGGAGGATGCTAAGGAGAGCGGAAACAATCCCGGGAGGGAGTGGAGAGGAGACTGGCCCTATCTGTAAGATAACATCCGTAGTAAGGTGTAGCAGGCAACGCACGGCTTGTCACAAGGAATTGGCTCGGAACAGACTCACTGGGAGCCGGTTCTCTGTCCCACGCCTTCAGACATTTTTCTGTGCACATTTTTCTGTGCTGCAGCTTTCCCTCTGGATCACTGCAACCATAACCTGCAAAAAAAGAAAGCCTCAGCTTTTACCAAAACTGCATTTTCACTCCCTGATTGATTTAAGACCCATGAATTAGCTCCCTTTGCCGAGATGCCCTTAATTCACTGTCGGGAGTGGTTTCCGTGTAGCCCAAGTGTGCATGCAGGGCTTTTTTTTTTTTTTTTTAATGTCTTTCTTTCATCTTACATTCATCTGAAGATCGACAAGGATTGTTTTTCCCCCCACCCTGTGGTGAGGCGGAGGTGGGGTGGGAGGAAGAGAATTTAATAATGATCTGTTTGTGCTGAGAAGGGGCTGTCTGCAATAATCCCGGGAAAAGACAGAGGAGAGGTTCCAAATGCCTATGGCAAGCAATATTCTGCCCCTCCTGAAAAGACGGAAGTAACGATGATAAGGGAGAAAATTTTTTAATTCTTAGAGTTAAAGCGGAGTTCACCTGAAATCCAACAATTTCTCCTACAGTTATATATTTAAGGTGACTTGCAGGAGGATGTAGACTGCCATCTGATAAAGCTACATATGCAAGCAAAAAAAAAAAAAGCATAGAAACTGCTATTGAAATTCATTTTCAGAGGAAAAGATAAAACCTGGAACGACATGCCAATTTTTGGCTTTCAAATCCCTGTTAAAGAATGAGAAGAGGGAACAAGTTTGGCTTCTCCAGGTAAAAAGCCCCTCTGCCCCAAACTGTCTTCCTGCCTTGGAGCGTGATGGGAAAACCTGGCAGCTGGACCTCCCTGGGTCTTTGGACTGTAATCCTAATGTTTAAATAGAAAAGAAATGTATCTGTGATTGTGTTATATTATTTTCTCGTCCCTAAATGTATCTTTGGCCAGTATCATGAGAAAAACCAGCTCTAGTAGCTGGATCCTCCATTTTGCTCCTAGCCCCAGTCTCCCAGTCCTGTGTAAACTGGGTGTTTAGACAGAAAACAGTTTTGTTTTCCCGTTCACTCTAAATAGAGAGTAAATATAGCAGTTTGGTGCTTAAATTGAAAAACCAACAATCAGCCAAAAAATATGGTTGGTAAGATCAGGTTTGTTCCCTGTTCTCATCCTTCAGCTTGGGACTTGATGCTAAAATTTGACAAAGAAATCCAGGTGCACTCTCATCCCTCTCATGTGGGTGCAATACCAGAAGCCTGTTTGTCATCTTCTTATAGGAGCCAGAAGTTTTTTGACCAAAAACCTCTAAATCTTATCTCTGAACAGACAACAAGTATGGCTGCTCCAAGCTCACTGTAAAATCTAGTTCTTTTTATCTACTGACATGTAGTTGCTTGAAAAATCCGGTTATAGAAGTGGATCCATCTGTGCTGAACTATTTTTAAAGAAACCTTAGATCCTTAAGTATTTGTCTTTATTATTAACAACAAAGGGAAGTTACTGCAAACAAATTTAAACCAAGGCCTTGTTTCAATAAAACAATTAACTTTATCTAGAGCTTTCCAGATACAGTTCGTATTCATAACATAACACTGAAATCTTGCAATAGAGCTTTTTCAGCAGATACAGATTATTGTAACATCTATGGTTTGGATGATCGACTTTTCTTTGCCAGTTTCATAATCATGCAGGGGGGTTAGAGAATATGGTACATTTCAAACCAAAAATGGTTTAATGGGACAGATATTCTTCTGTAGCTGCAAATCCCAGTTGACTTGGGACCTGGCTTTCCCAGGTAAAATGGAAGGAGTTGTTTTGCCTTTTTTGAAAACAGAGTTTGGTTTGGGGCCAAACCCCGTTATGATCCAGTTATGTGTGGCTTCCCCCCCCTCTTTCTTTTTCCCCTGTTGCAGCTGTATTCCACAAGAAAATCCAGGTATGTATTCTGATACACAAAGAGCTACTACATTCCACCTCTGCTCTTCCCACTGGAGCAAGTATAATTTGTGTGGCTATACTTAAAAGCCAGCAAAATTCCAGGACTCCCCTCTTGGGGCTGATGGCTCTCACCAGCACCAGGGCTCCAATAAAGGCTGTGCTTATTTTCAATTCAGATGACACATGTTGGGATCCAGGGGTCAAAAGTTGGTCGGATCCAGCCTGGATGTAGAGTTTTACAGCACACTTCTGTGGAGGGGCATCAGGCTGTGGACTTCTTGGTGCAGTAGGAGCAACTGCATTGTTTGCTGTTCATGCAGTGGAGTCCCTGCTGTGTGGGAGCCAAATCTTGGATGGGGCTAACTAGGTTCCTCTGCCAGCTCCAGGATGCTGTGGTACTTGCAAATCAGGATGTGCCAGGATCCAGAGATTTTTGATGCAAGGGAAATGACCATCTTTATTTCCTTTTTAAACAGTACAGTTCAGGGTATGAAGGCCTCAGTTTTCTGGATCACACAGAAGGTCTTGAATCCAGGGTTTTTTTCCAAGCTCATGCTCTCTGTTATGTAGTAGTTTGGGATTTTTTTGGTGCAGTGAGAAACAGCTCCACTTGTCTTGGACTTGGTTGACACAGTATAAGGGCTTGTGACCAAGAATGAGCAGGATCCAGTTAAATCCAGGTTTTACATTTTCCCCTCTTAAGAAAGTAAAGCTTCGACATTTCCTGCCTGGGAAGTGGTGCAGTTTATCTTTAAGGAGGATAGAGAAATAAGAAATGAGTCTCACGTTGCATGGGTGACATCACTGGCTTTTGGCTCAGCGCTCTGTATGCTCGGTCTGTAGGCTTCGGCCAAGGCTGCAGGGCTCGGTGTTTGAACAAGGAAAGATTCCCAGGTGGACAGAAGATTGGACTCGCTTTTATTTGGGTTAAAAACGGTGAAATGAGATTTCTAAAGCTTGGGGATTCCAGCTCGCCTTCTGTTGCACTTGATCTCTACAAAATGGGTGAGTTATTCCCATTAAAGAGAAAGGGAGTGAAAATTTAAGGAGAAAAAAATTATGTCTGAAAATATAACTGCTGATGCTGGGGATACGATTCGTATGAAGCTGCTGAGCTAAAAATCTCAGCTCCGACGTGGAGACCGGGCCATATGGCAAAGAAATGGTGCAGACCGAAAGCTGTTGACAACAGTTAGGGGCTGCTTTCCTCTCCCCGTGTAAGGTGTGTAGCTCCCCCACCCCCCCCCTCCGCCCCTCCGCCCCGGTTTGTTTTGGTTCGGTTTCCCCCGACCTCCCTCCCCTCCCCGCTCCTCAGCATCCTCTCCGCCAGCCGTAGCCCTGCCCGCCTGCCTTCATCTTGCAGATGGCTAACGTGCCGCCGTGTTAGGAAAACTGTGCACAACACATCCCGGCTCCGGGGACGGAGGAAGCTTTTCAGATCCCAGCGGAAGGGGGGGCAGCAGCGTGTGTGCTGTGTGTGCGTGGAAGAAGGATGCCGGGGCCGAGGGCAGCCCCCCGTGCTGCCTAGCGGGCGGAGCGCGGCCGGCGCCGGGTCCTGCCGGGCTGCGGCTGCTCCCGCCGCCTCTCCCCGGCCCGGGAGCCGGGAGGCTGCCGGAGCGCTGTCCGGGGGAGGAAGGGAGCGCGGCGTTAGGCTGCCTGGATGAAAGCGCCGGCGAATAAAGCGGGCGAGCGAATGGCGAGGCTGGCAGAGAGAAGCCGAGATGTTTCCAAAGCCAAGGTGCCAGTGACTGTCAGCGAAGTCTGCTGAGGGAGAGAGCCGTGCGTGCCCGCGGTTCCAGAGCCAGCCGGGGAGGGTATGTTTTAACCACGATTTCAAACGGCGGCAGCAGCCAGCAACAACAACAGATTGCTCCCCCGCTCTTGCTCCCTCCCCTTCGACCCCGCTTTAAACCCAAGCAAGTGACCGACCGTCCAGACGATGATGCTCTTGCTGAGACGCTGACAAAGAAAAGGCAAGTCACCCCATTCCTGTAAACGGGACAACTGGCTGCTTGCAAGTGGGAGATGTCAGGCTGTTGAACTTTCCTGCCCTGCGATGATGCTGTGGTGAGCTTGCCGATCTAAAAGCCATCTCTTCCGGATTTCTGAGCTGGCCGGACTGAAAGAGATTAATGGACTGATCAACCATCAGGTTTTTTTCAGGGGGACACATCCCTTCAGCCCCTGTCACTCGGGTGCTCGTGGTGAGGGGAGCTGGACATCTTTGTGTAGGTGGGTCACTGGCTCGCTCCCATTGGAGGTGCAAGGCTGTGTTTCTCCTCGCCAGGTCTCCTCTGTAGAGGAGCAGAGGCAGATGAGACTCCAGGACTGCCTCCAGGGCAGAACTTTGTAGCACTCTCAGCATCCCTCTGCAGTGTGGATGTGAGCCATGGGAGTTGGGGATGTTTGAGGCAGACTCTGCCAAGTGACACCTAACAGCTGCTCTGGAGGTTTTTGCGAGGTCTCACACCCAAGGGCTTTGCCTGTCGTGAGGATGTCCATGGTGTTTCTGTGAAGCTGAGGTATGGCTGCTGGAAGGTTACTGCTGTATGCTGGCCTGTCTTTAGCTCTGTGTGCCCTGGGCATGCTGGCTGTGGCAATCTGCTCTGACCATTGGTACGAAACTGATGCCAGGAAGCACAGAGAGAGGTGCAAGAGCATCACCACTAAGAGAAATGATCCTGGCTTCATTTATAACTCCAACAACAACCTGCCTCTCAGGGCCAGCAGGTCTAGGTTGGACCGCTGGGAAGGGAAACTCCTCTTGGCAAGAAACAGGAGGCAGATCTTTGCTATGAGCGCAGTAGACGAGTGCAACAGACAGTACAACTCGACCAACATGGGGCTCTGGAGGAAATGCCACCGACAGGGATTCGACCAGGAGCTGGAGGAGCTGATTGCCAAAGGTAAGGGCTGTTTTTTTACCAGATGAACATGCCAGGCCCTCCTGAGATGAGCAGGGGCTGAGCAGAGCCATTTGGGCTCACAGATGGGAGCTGATGTCTCTAGCCAAATACCTGTCCTTGCACTGAGTGAACTGGCCGGGCTGGGCATTGCTTCCAGAAACCCTGCCAGGGCAGTTTCCCATGGGGTCTCCACTGCTGAGACATTGGGTTTGGGAGCAAAAAGGCAGTGGGGGTGAAAGCAGACACACCCCAGAATGTCTCTTTCATGTCTTTCTCTCTACGCTTGGTACAGTCTGCCCATCACCATGGTATCAGATTATTTTCCAAACACAAATAAAAATATTGATAAAGTAGACGCTGGATTTTATTTTATTTTTTTAAAATTTTGTTTGACCCTGGTGGCTCAGGCAAAGCACAGAGTATTTTATTCGAGGCTACATGTGTCTGTATTTTATGATTCCCTTCCCAAATACTCCATCAGTCCTGAAATACACCATTTGCAATGCTCACATGTAGGTTTTTTTTATTCTCAAATGGAGAGTAAACAAAGAGAAATTCTAAAGAGCAGGAGGAAACCCAGTTTGCTGTTTACACTGAGCTATGTTTTGGAATATTTTCAATATCTGCAAAACCTTACATGAATTTATTAGAAAGGAATAATTTTCTCTTGGGGTGGAGATGCATCTGTTTGCCTGTAGCATTTTGTGCTGTCTTTTTTTTTTTTTTTTTGTCTTTTGGTCCTTCATCATAATTTTCCCCCCAAGGAAGTGGTTCAAGGTGATGGTCCCAAACATTTCCTTGATCCAAAGTATAGGAAAGGGACACAGGCATAAAACCCAGCCTAAACATCCTGCTTGCAGAAGATGCATGTTGTTGCAGGATGATGAGGGTTTCAGTGAAGGATGACGGCACCTTTGCTACCCACAGCATGGTTACTCCGTACTACAGAATAACATTTCCCTCCCATGGTTCTTCTGTTGCATTCAGAAGATTCCCCATTGGTTTATTTCCATCCTAGTGAAATCACTGTTTCTTACACAGTGCAATCTTTTAAAATACTTGCCTGCTAAGTGTGTTCTCTGTCCCAAACTCCCTTGATAGCCTGCGTTAATTCCCTCTTTTCAAACATTACAAGTGGAATTATCGCTTAAAACTAGTTATTCACGGGGGGTGATCTTTCACACGTGTCTGCCCATGTATGTTTTGTTCCTTGTCATTTGCAAGTGAGCACTGGAGGTGAGTAGCACGTTAGAGGTTTGCACCAAACCAGTACAAACAGGTGGCATGCCAGGGAGCCTGGATCACTGGTTGGGAGCCTGGATCACTGGTTGGGAGCCTGTCTATGTTGCTAGGGTCCATTAATATCTATCTGCTGCTTAACAACTCCTATGAAATAGATTGGTGTCTTCAACCTCCCATTTGTAATGAGTGAGTGGACATGTCCAAAGCCTGTCAGCACCCAGATCCCCCAGACACCCTGCTGCTGGTTTCAGTGCCAAGGGAGTCATTCCTATTCCCTGTCTAGGTGAGGATGTGGATGTGCTGGGCTGCTGTGGAGGGCTGGATCTCTCTGCCACGTGTGCTCGCTCTGCTTGGGGCATAAACAAATTCAACCTTGACAGCGGGCGAACATGTCACCAGAGCTCACCTTTGGCAAATGGAGTTGCAGTTATTAGAGAGGTTTTTCATCTTGAAATAAGTGAGACTCGTTCCTCTTTCCCCGCCTGACTTGTCCTGGGTTCAGGAATGTTTGTTTCTCTTGCCAGAGACAGCTGAAATTGCCAGGCACTGGGTTATCTGTAATGGCAGCTCTGCTAAGTGTTAACCATAGAGAAAATGTGACAAACCCAGCCGAGGTGGTTAAATGCAGGAGGGTGGTCTTTGAAAGATCCTGCTCTAATTTGCGCGTGTTCCTGTGCATATATGAGTGTGTGTACGAGAGTGTGTGCAGTGAACCAACTCTGGATATCCAGCATGCAGCGAGGGATTCCCGGGCTCAGGTGTAGTAGATGTTCCTGCACACATGCTCCTGGACATACGTGTCTGCAGATGGCCAGGGAGCCACTTCGAAGAGTCGCTGCCCAAGGTCACAAGTGCAGCTTGAGCACAAGAGGGAGGTATGTGCAAATACGGGTGTGTGTCACTCCTTGCCTTCTTGATACACAAGATACACTTCCTTTGATACACATTTTGCAAAGTTCATTGTGCACTAAGAGAAATGTTGAAGGAGGGAGACCCTGAACACTGAACACCAACATTTTAGTTTATTTGATGGCCTTTCTGCGGTGAGGATCTACTATACTGTAGCTCTCAGCCATGATGAAGAGCCACATACAAATGCTATAGAGGTGTGTGTTCCTTTGGCACCTCCAGATTAAAACATAGAAAGTAAAATGGCAGTTTGATAAAATAAAGTGTTTGGCTTGCTCAGGAATAAAAATCGAGATTTTTTTTTTTACAATCCTCACTTACATGATGAAAGTGAAGTAAGTGTTGTTGCTGTCCAGTGTTGAGAACAGCTGTGAGTGCAAAACAAGGCAGGTATTCCAGGTTCATCCCAACATCATTTGTCATGAAAGTATAAACTATAAGTAGTTTTCCATGACAGATACTTGCCAGGGAGTTAAAGGTTGCACGGGTGGGTGCTGGGGGAGAGCAGCACCCTGTGCAGGTGAAAAGGGCTGCAGATATTCTCTGCCTGTAGTAATCAAATAACCTGACTGGGATATGTATTTCTGTACAGATAAAATCTCTCTCTCTCTTTCACTCTCTCTCTCTCTCTGAGCTCCAGAGCAAATACCTTATAAAAAACGATGTTTGACTCTATTTCCTCTGTTAATTGAATCTAGCACACCTCTTCCAGAACTAGATAAGCTAATGCAGGTTCTGGCCCCGAATATTGTGTGTAATGCTATAGGTAAGGGAATGTAAATTTTGTTAAGTGTTTTGGGTTATGTTTGTTTATTTGTTTTTAAAGCTGGACAGAATGCACGATCCATTTATTTTAAAACAGATCCTACATTTTTCCCTAGGCAAAACTTCCAGTATTGAGAATGGTAGATTTGTCTATCAAAAGATAACAAAAAATGGTCATTAAGAGCCTAACTAGCTTAGCAAATACCCTGCAGTTATTCTGCTTATGAACTCTGCTGAAATTAATACAAGCTATAGGCAATGGCTTGTGGCAGGATCAGGCACTGTGGTACTTGGTAGTATTCTGCTACCAGTGATACTTTAAAAACCAGTTCTGTTCCTAATAGGCTGTGTCACTTCTGTAATTCTATTCTGCATTTTTTAATTTTTACTTTCCAGGAAATAAATAAAGGCCTTTAGGTTGGATTTGGTTAGAAAAACTGGAGATCTGTTACTTTAGGTTTCTTATAAATAGATATAGTAGGCACTATTGCATATAAAAAATAGCTAGTCCTTTTTATACTTCTCCTATTCTTTTTTAATATTTTCGTAGAACCCATATGCATACTTCAAAATAATACAATTAGGTAAATAAGCAGTGAGTTAAAAGAGATTGTCACAAGTAAACATAATCAGGGAGAGGCAGGCAAGCATGAGACCAAAGGCCTGAAGAATATTCTAAAGCTGCATCAAAATTAGGCAGTTAATTTCTTCTCTTTGTCATCATGGGGGAAAAAAATCAAACCAGAAACAACAGAAATTACAGTCAATAAAGAAATTATTGGAGTTGAACATGCAAACTGATGGTCTTTCTCACCTGAATAATCTTTATTTCTGGGAATGGACTGCTTGGACTGAGGGAAAGCACTCTGGTACAGAAGAACCAGTCAAAAAGAAAGAGCTAACAGAGCTGTTCCTCTGATTCTGCTTTCGCATCTCGTCAAGTTTTTTAGCATCTCAGGACCAGAGTTTTTCTCCTGATCCCTGAAGCCTTGCAGAGTCAGGAAATGCTGGCTCTGGGATTGTTCAGCACAATACTTTAAGCTGCTTCCAGTTCTCAGGTGTTTGTCCAGGCTTCTCCACAAACTAAATAGCCCTGCTGCTTAACGCCTCTTTGAGCGTAGTCCTCACTATATCCTGTTAGGTCCACTGTTTGCCTGTTAACCACGGAATTTCTGGCGAAAGCAGCAATCCCTCACCCTAGCAACCACTCGCAGTGAACCAACCACCTCCACCACTAAGCAAGCAGAGAGCTGGAATGCAGGTAAGGGTCCATTCGTGGCTGGGAGAAGGCAGGGTTTATGTCCTGCTTTGGCAACCAGCAGCTCACCACGCCTTGTATACGGCTTGTAGTGACCCAGAAAAAAACCCGGGAAGCCACAGAGACTGTCTGCATCCTATGGCAGTGTTGCTCAGATGCTTTCCTGCAGTAGTTGAGAGGAGAACAAGGAAGCAAAAAAAGGAATTACATCATTTAATTATAAAGGTACAATAAAGTAGATGAAGAAGTTGCACAATAACCAGAGTCTGTTCCATTTAGACAATTACTACTCACAGGACCTTTCATCTCGCCTTTGGAAGGCTGCCAGTTAAACCTGACTGGATGGGGTTTTGCTGCCTGCTATTGGAATCCAATTTCATTAAAAAAAAAATAGAATTTACAATGACCTTATTATTTCAACCCTCCCTTTACCTTCCTTCTTCCCCCAAGATCCACGGAACCCATAGTAAATCCTATTTTTAAAACATTTTATTGTGAGTGCGCTTAGCCCATGCCACCACTGAAAAAAAGAAACCCTAAGTAATTCCTTTGCAGCCTACCTCCACCTCAAATAATATGCAAGGTTTCTGGGATGAAAGCATTCTCTGTTTTGGTTTGTCAGATGCACGGTACGACTGAGGAAGAAAGGCTTAACAGGACTACTCCAGCCGTCACTAGGGATTATTTATACACAAATGGAAAAGCCTGAAGAGAGGCTACTTGCAGCTATCTCTAGGAGTAAAATGATTTATTTTTGTAAAACTGCTTGCAATAGTTTGTGATGCAGTAGATTGGACTTATAAAATGAAATGGTTTTGCCAGGTAAATGAGGACATCCATTTTTTCATGTATCCTTCACACATTAAAGAATCCAAATGCTTTGTTTAAAATCTGTGCTTGAAATGCCAACAGTTTTCCAAATGATCTCATTATGACAGGGACTTTATTGAAGTCTCGATTCTGATCCTAGTGAAGTCAATAGTAAATGTTTTATTGACGTGGTGATGCAGCAAGTTCAGGCCTTTAGTGTTTCTTCTGAGGTTAAAATTGTCCCTGGGTAGGAAGGCTAGGGCAAGGTCCGTGCTCCCTCCTGCCACAGGGGGAGTTCTGCTGGAGGCATCCAGTGAAATTTAAGCAGTAGACAGCGTTTGAGTTGAATCTCAGGCTATCTAGGTATTCAGCCTTTGCAGTTTTTGATGCCATAATTAGTCTGTTGATGTAAGGCTGGAAGTCAAATTACTGAGATATGGCAAAAACATGCTCTTGTTCAGGGATTTCCTAAAATCACTCAGTGGATGAAATCAGTTTCACACACGTGAGTTCCAGGAGGATTTGGCCAATCGTATTTTGAATTGTAATATTTTAATTGCATCTAATTTAAATAGCAATTCATTAAAAAGTTTCTTTACCACAAGTATTGAGAACCTGACACATTCTTCTGACACATCTGAGATAATTAGTTTGATGATATATATCTGCTAAAAATACTAAGAACATATATGTAATTTAGCAGAGCCACTACTGTTTTTAATCATGCTTTTTTAAAGGGCAAATTTCAATCAAGCTGTTGGCTTTCAAACAAAATTGCCAGTGAAGACAAATGGAAATTTTGCCTGAGTAAAAATGATGGGATCATGCCCTTCTCAAGAGAAACTGATATTTGCAGAGCTGCCTTCAGGACTGCATGCTTAATTCCTGTTTGTTTAATTGGACATCCAGATCCCTTTGAGAAATCTCAGCATTTTTATCCTTTCTAACTATTGCTAAAAAATTTTCTGAAAGTGTGGAGGAAAGGTTTAGTAAGAGTGAGGATATGTTCTGTTCACTGTAAAAGTAAAAATTTGAAGGATTATGTTACCTAAATACAGATGACATGGCCTGAACTATTTTGTCATCTCCTGCAATAAAAAAGATCCACATTAATATTGCTTTTTTTGTATTGAAAAAGTATTTCTGTGCATTCAGAAAACCTTTAAGAGGGGAAAGAGTTCATTAACTATTGCAGAACCAGTAAGGAAGAAACCTTTATATTGTGTAGGTTTTGCAAAAATAATTATGATCGTTTATGACGTGGGTTACTTAATGGCTCATTGCTCACAAGGTGTTGCTGGAACCCTTGACTACACATTCACCTCTTTAAAACCAAAAGAAAGAAATGAGATGGTGTTTCTTAGTGTTTAAGGAATAAATAGATAAAAAAATGTGGATTCTGGAATCTGTTTAGAGCCCTTAACAGATCATTTGGAACAGGATCCACTTAAAAGAAAGAAATATACTTTAGCATGCTTTCTCTGCAGGAGAGAAATCAGACTGAAAAAATGGAAATTTCCCCATTTTCTTTCTCATAAAGCCTAATTCTTCCATAAATAAATATTCAGAACTGCCCAGCTGAGCCTGCTGAAATCATAATCCTTTGTAGATAACTACGAAAATAGATGAAAGAAAGGTAGTATTGCAGTTAGGGCAGGGGCTTACAAAGCCAGAATTCAGTCCAAGCTCTGCCACAGTCTTTCTTCGTGACCTGAGGCAAGTGACTAAATCTCTCATACCTCAGCTCAGTAGCAGTATAATGGGGACTTCGTTCACTATTATTAATACCAGCTAGCTTCCTACCCTCGGATTTATGAGCCTTAATCATGGATCAGAAATCATGGACCAGGAAAACGTCCCTGTCCCTCTGGCAGGTGGCTGCGCTTTAAATATTGGCGAGTAACGCAGCCCTGTGAGGGAGCATGGGGAGGGTACAAAGTGATTACGTTCAGTGTGAGCGGTAGTGGTTTTAGAACATCGGGAGACAAACCACGTTTCCGTAAGCACCACAAAACGTGGGATTCCTACAGGAGTTGTAAAGGGGGATAGTGAATAAAAAGTGCGGATGTTTACAGGATGGTCTTTCAAACACCGAGGGGTGGCACCAGAAGAATCACGGGCCATGTCTGCTTGAAAAATTGATAAGTAGGTGATAGGGACTGACCTCTTTGGTTGACTGTAGGAAGAAGTTGACATTTCCTTAATGAAGACAAGTAGATTACACTAATGAGATAGATATGGGGACAGCAGTCTGCAGCTGCTAAGAGAAATGGCATGGTCAGAGTGATGTGTTAGCAAAATGATATTTCTAGCAGCATCCTAAATGGATGTAGAGAGGGCAAGATCACATTTGTAAAGGTCAGAAAAAGAAATATTGAAGTAATGAAGGCAAGAGGTGATGAGAGCCTGGGTGGTGAAAGCATATGCAAACCTTAGACATCCCCTGGATCTATGTACATACTGAGAGATACGAGATGAAGATGTTGCTTCAGTTCTTGACCAGAACAGCAAGGGAATTAATAGCATTGTCTGTGATGATCAAGAGGGGGATTGCTGAAGAGAACATATATTAAAAAAGGAAGAAGAGCAGTAGGAACTCTGTTTTAGTTATGATAAGCTGAGTTTGATGTACGTACGTCTATGAGGGAGTATTAGAGATATTGCGGGGTATGGACCTAGAGAGACAAATCTGTATTAGAGGAGTGAGCCTGGAAATTGCTACATGGAGTTCATAGGGGAGTCTGTGTTTGTGATAGAAATTACCAAGGAATGAAATAGAGAAAGAAAAAAGCCCCATGAACTTTTCCAGCAGAGCTGGGAGAAGTATCTTCTGGAGGCCACGCAAAAGAGGCAGATTCAAAAGTGGTGCAAGAGAAGTGAGTAATGTCATGGCAACTGAAGAAAGACACCACTTCAGGTTAAAACAGTCCAGGAGACTACTGCAGGTAGGTAATATGTTGCAGCAGATGAGAACAAAGCATTCAGACTATGCTGACAGTTGCCCAGTACGTTAAGTAGAGATTTTGGCAGCAGCAGTTGCAAGGGAGAGGAAGCTGCACTGAACTAGTGGGGAGGACTCCAGGCAGTGTTTGTAGCTGGCGTATTCAGAGAGTTTGGTGATGAAAGGGGGGTAGGAAAAGACACGGCATTTACAGAGGAAAATAAATGCTTTAAGATGAGAATATTTTAATAGGAAAGATATTGAATAGTATTTGTGTTATGAGACTAAAGAGGCAGAGGGGCGTGAGAGGTCAAGGCGAAGACAGCACAAGAGTGTCCATAAGGAAAGGCAGGAGGTAGGGTAAGACTGGCTAAGTGGCAAATAAAAGAAAGGAAGAGAGCCATGTAGGATATTTTTCATCTGTAGGAGAGAAGAATGAAGAAGGAGTTGTAGGAGGGGAAGAGGAAACAGAAGGCAAAGCTGCTGGAAGAAGAAGATCATAGTTTGTCATTTTTATCCTTGGAAAAACTGGGTGAAATCCTGTGTAACAGCTGAAGTGGGGACTGAGGAGGTGGGAGGGTCTGAGGAATGAAACAAATGTGGCAAAGAGGTGATTGTGACTGTGAGTCTGAGATTTAACTCTGCTGAGCTGGAGTAGCAGGTTTAGGACACGAACAGAACTGAATGGGGAAACAGTGCGTTTATAGTGGAGAAAGCCGGCCAGGCAGGAGGGTTCCCATTAGGAATGCTCTGCTGTGTGAGACTTAGCAGAGACCAACTGGTATGGATCAGCTGGGATTTGGGGTAGCAGGGCAGGAACAGCTAGAGAATGCAGGGCAAGAGGGCTGTGAATGAAAGGATGCAGTGTGGATAACCTCAGCATACGGAGAAAGGAAAGGAAAGATAAAGAGGGTGATAAAAGACTGAGAGCAGGCAGAAAGTACTTAATACTGATCTTCTGAGGTGACAAAAATGCCAAGAAAGCTTAGTGTGAAGGAGGTGGCCAGTGGTTGTTGAAGAAAGAGTCCAGGGGATGGTCCAGGCAGCAGAGCAGAAGGATGGGGGGAAAGCACAGGGTCCAGCATGAAGCCCTGCCTTTTTGGTGACTGAGAGGATCAAGCAGAGTTTTAGACTGAACAGAGGAGACATTAAAACATAAAGCTTAAAGGGCAGAGAGGTCACTACCACTGACTTTTCTGTAATTTGCCTTGCCTTCATGATGCAAGTTTATCCTGGATAACCTCGCAGAGATGTCAGCATGACTCTCCCCAGCAGAATTCAGCAAGTCTGTCCAATGTTTGGAAGAACTGTTCTCCAGTCTCAGCTTGAGCCTCCAGTGAAGATAAACAAATAAAACTTTAAGCATTAATTCAGGATATTTCCCACAAAGTGGTGTGTCTGTGTGCGTGTGTAGGAAGGTATTTGCACAGCTGGGGGCTTTTTTGGAAAAGGTTTTTACATCCTGTTTTACCTGCATTCCAATGCACTCCATTCCATTTACATTCTGCAAGTAGAAGTGTCACAGCCTCTCAAATAGATGCTAGGCCAGATAGGAAGCCTTAGGCCAGAAATAACTTAGATCCTGTGGCAATCTGGCACATGCCAAGTACTGCTCTGCTGGGCTCATGGTCAGATTTGTCCTTACTGAGTGGCCTGCTGTGGTCTGTGCCCACTTCTGTTTCTGACTGCAGTGGAGATGTAACATCAGAACAAGCTGCAGTAACCTGAAGTGCTTTGGGGCTGACGGAGAAGAGGGAAAACCATCGCTCATGTGCCCTTAAAGCAGAGCTGGGAGGATCTTTCCAGTGTCCCCACCTGCTTTTTTTCAGCAGCTCTACCTCAGTCGTCTCTAGAGGGACTCTGCACTCAGTGTTGAGAAGGAAACTATTATGTGGGTGATTATCAGCATCTCTTGTCCGATAGCAGGAAATGCACTCAGGCTCTGAAACTGCTTCATCCCCCAGTGCCACTTCTGTTCCTTGTAAGTGTCTTGTGCTCTATGATTCTTTTGTTTCTTACCGTAAGCATGCAAGCTGAAACACCATAGAGGAATGGAGGTTCCAAGGATGTCCCATGTATACAGTAGTGTGGATCCTGTTAAGGTATCCTACCAGGTCGAGTGAAAGACACTGAAAATCTCTTGTAACAGCTCTTATTTAGTTCTGAGACCTTTTGTTGGTTTTGAGTTTTAACAGCAGAAAAAAGTTCGGAAAATCTTCCTAAGTGCATTTCTAGGCTTTGTAATAGGATGAAACAGTTATGCTAATTTTACTGGATAACAAAAGCTATTTGAAAAGATTTTTCTGCCTCAATATGAGTGTATGATTCTTGTCTCTGTATCTTTGTGTCTCCATTAATCAGTACGTATCTTCGAATATGCAAAAGAGACTTTATAATGTAGATACTTTTTCTTTCTGCCCAGTGGTCATTTAATGATAAAAATATTATAATAAAACCAAACAAACCAAAGAAAGAAAAACATTTTTCAGATGTTAAGGGTATAGACTAGGGTCACGAGACTGACTTTGAAGAGATGATGCTTATTTATGGTGACTGATGATGCAATTGCATTGCCTTGTGTTAGATACTTCAGTGGTTCCCATTAAGAGAGTATCCGAGTACTGTGCTTCTTGATCTTTAACCATAAAGGATTTTGAAGAGTGGAATTATCCCTGTTTTACACGGAGGACAGCTGCTCAGCAATCCAAATATCCTGCAGGAGAAAAGTTCATACTGGAAAAAAATTTCTCCTTGTTAGTCCCTAACCACATGAGCTGGTGTTTTGTGTTAAATTTCATCCCTTTTGTATTCACTAGTCCTCAAGGTTGCCCAGTTCTGCTCGTATGATGTTCCATAAAGGTTAAAGAGATGGGGAGGAATGTTACGGTGATCAGAGAGACAAAGGAGCCAGCCAACAGGAACAGGGCAAATGGAAAAACTCAAATAGCTTAATGGGCTCAAATTGGGAAGTTGGATAATTTCCATCTCAGACTTCTGAAAGATGTGACATTGCAAGTCCAGTAAAAAGGATTTTCAATAAATCTGTCTAATTAGGGTGGTACATTAGGAATGAAAAGTAGCAAATCTATATCTAAAGAAAGGAGCAAAAGTTGCCTGGGCCACAGCGGACCTTTTAGTTTGATCATAATAATACTAATAATACTGTTTAAAGTAAGTTCTAAAGGAAAGATTAATTAAATGCACGGGGGAAAAATGAAATCAGCATGCAATGTATGTTTTCCTATTTGAACTGTGCCAAACTACCGTGCTATATTTTGCTAGGAAGATAGCTGGGCTTTGAGATAAGGAAATGCCTTAGACCTAAGTTATCAGGATTTTGGTAAAGGATTTTATATTCTGCCCCTAAGGAACTGGGTTATTGAAATGTTAAGGCAATTAGTACACAATTTACAGTGTGTTTAAGGAACTGACCAAAGGAAAGCAAAAAGTGCTGAGAGAGGGAGTATCAAGATAAAGGTCAACAGTAGAGTTCCTGAAGTAGGGGACCAACCTTATTTAATATCATTAGTGATGCTGGAGCAGGGTCTGTAAGGGGAGGTGACAGCTCTCACTGGGCTGGGCACAAAGGAATGAACTTAAGACATATGCTGCTGCCACAAGAATGAGACATTGCTAAGAGAAAGAAGGCCTGGAATATTATATACAAAGAACTGGGTAATGGTGAGGACATTACCCAGTGATAATGTATCAGGTGACGGGAAAGAGATGAAATTTCTTTCATTGTGAACTTTTGGTCCTGGAGAACATGTTTACATTGTTGAGTAAATACTTTCTGTGTTGCAGATTGGAATTCTGGTCCTCCAGACATCTAGGCTATGAGGAGATTTGGGCTCAGATGCCTTCCTCCCTGGCCATGTACTGCAGAGGGTTTCCTTTCCGGGTGGGAAAGGCGCATACCTGAATCTCTCCCTTAGCTCAGTTGGGATGTAGCCACACCTTAGTGGGGACAAGGGGTTCATTAAGGTGCACATATCTTGAATTGCAGACAGAGAGCAGCAGAACCATGGCCAGGAGAAAGGTGGATGTGATTGAAGAACACAGCTAGCTGGATATTTCAGGAAGAGAAATGTTAAAGTCATAGGCAAGGTGTAAATCAAGCCTTCTCTGTTATAATCTTTGCTATTCTTGTCAACCACCGGTGATAAAGATGAATTCAAAGCAGGGCTGGAGCAGGATTACTAGTGTGAGGAGAGTAATGGAGGATCTATTTTACAAATAAAATTGTTATCCAGAAGAAAAGGAGTTAAGCACAGAAGAGGGGGAAGATGTGCTTAAGCTAAGGATAACATTAGGAGGGAAAACGGTGTGTGTGAGGGCCACAAATACAGGTAGGCTAGAAGCTGTGCTGAAATGGGTCTCTGGAAAGAGCAGTGAGGACACAGCTCTTAAAACAGGTTTTTGGAAACCTTACATGTGCCAATGGTTCCTCAGGCTTGGAGGTATCACAGAGGTTAAGTCAGCCTACTCTCTATATCAAAACTGCTTCTGGAAAGCAAAAAGAAGGGTTATTGTCACAGGAGACTCTCATCCTGAGGGACACAGAAGTCCCCATGTGCAGACTGGACCTAATTCTTAGGAAAGCCTGCTGGGGCCCATGTTATGGATGTGAAGACAAAGTTCCTGCCCTGTTACAGCCCTCTCATGATTATCCATTATGGATTTTTCAGGTGGGCAGTGAAGAAGTTGCAACAAGAAGTCCAAAGGCAACCAAGAGAGACTTCGGGGCCTTGGAATAACTGGTTAAAGGATTGGGAGCACAAGTAGTGTTCTCTATCCTTCCAGTTGACACAAGGGCTAATGATGTCTTAGAAAGAGAGATTATGTCTTTTGAAAAAAGGGGCAGGCAACTCTTTAGGACTACAAGGATGTCGTGAGGTTATGCAGGGAGGGAATTAGAAGGGCCAAAGCTCAACTAGAATGACTTGATGATCTTATAGGTCTTTTCCAATCTAAACATTTCTGTGATTCTATGAAACACTTGTCTTGCAGTGCTATGCAAGAAAGATGAACACAGTCCTTTGTAGCGTTATGTCCTTGTGGAATGTGCCACAGGACAGTGAAGGATTAATTTATTATTACTTTTAATTTCTCTTTTTTCTTACTGAAGGAAGAGCATATTCAGCTCTGTATCAGGCAGGACCTGATGGAAGAGTGTTTATCACTGGCCTGCCTGATACCAGCCACAGGTGCCTGGTGAGAGGGAAGAGACCTGAGGCAAATCCAGCTGTACCATCCCAACTGCTTTGTCTCATTCAGATATGAGCCTGACTTTGTTTCCTTCCTGTGACACCCCTCCCACATCCAGGAAGAACAGGGGATGTGGACTCTGTGCACTTAATGCACACTTCACCCAGCTTTCCTTTAGATAATGTAGGTAATAGGGACTTTGTTTCTTGGCTCCCTCGTCTGCTTTCCATTTCAGATTGCCTTAGCTCAACAACAGCAAAGGCCTGTTAGAGTCTCAGCTATTTGTATTCGTAAGCCCGGAGAACGTAGAGCCTTCAGCTTCTTCATTAAAATGGTTTATACAAAATAAAAGAGAATTTGCGTACTATATTTAAACGTTCGGAATGGCTGGCAGCAGCGGAATTAAACTCTTATTTGCACGTATTTAAATTACCATGAGATGTGTGTTTCAGTTCACAAAATGTTCAGCCATTTGGCTGGTGATGCTTGGTGAGGTTTTTGTGTAGTGGGAAGGATTTTGTCCCAGGATCCACCAGCTTATGAAGGCTAAAGGCACCCACTCTGGGCTTTGTTCAGTTGTGTGGGCAGCAGCAGACCACAGTTCTCAAAAAACTTGTTGGGAGAAGTCTTACAGAGAACATAAAGGCTCCACAGCACTAAAGGTAGGAAAACATCATCTGGGATGGTCTTTTTGGGCCATAGTTAAGCTCTCAGAAAAGGTGGAAGCCTGGTTGCATCACTGTGGAGCGAGAGAAACTGGGATCTCTGCCTGTCTGGAAGTTTAGAGAACCTTACCTGAGAGTAAAAGCAGCAAAGCTGCCTTCTGCGTTACTGGAAGAAACTGTTACCCAGGTCTGTGCCTTGGTACCTGGAGAAGGAGGGCTGTATCTAAAGTGGAGCAGAGAAGGAATTTTTGTTTTTTTACTGCTATTGACAAATGACCACAGTCTTATGAAAGCATCCCCCCTTGTGCTTCAAGTGAACTGTAAAGGGTGGTGGCAGAGACCAAGGGAGGGAGACCGGGCATTGATGGCATTGCCTCTATGGGCATGTCACATATGTGGGAGCAGCTGGATGTGAGGTCCTCTGCCTGTGTGCTGAGCTGTTTGACTGTGAGACAGCTGCTTTTTAGAAGACGTATCTGTGGCAGAGGGACTCTACAGTAAGCCACTATACACTGCTGAGGGTTTAGAACAAGAGCAGAGATAAGTGGATTTCTTTACTCGTTTATGTAGACTTGAACCATTCTTTTTCCATGAAATAATATTTTGTGTTTAAGAGGAAAAATCATCCTTTTTACCTGGTGTCCTGAGGAGCCTCCAGTTTTTGCATGCTGTTCTTTTAATTCATTGATTGTGGTGGGAAAGGCAGTCACAGACTCCTGGCAGTGGCATCAACTTTGTGAGAATGAGAGCAGGACAAAACTGTCTCACTGACCACTCCTTAAGGTCTGTGTTTCCCAATGATGAAGTGACTGCACAGTGGGGCTGTGCACTGTCTTGGCCTCAGGACTTGGAAACTTCTGCGTGGAGAAAGCACTGGGACTTGTTTCACTCAGGTTTTTAAACAGAAGGTTTCATGGGGAAAAGTGTCTTCAAGGGAAAGAGGGAGAGGCTACTTGAATGGTTGGAGGGAGGAAAGGTGTATGTCTGTGTAAGGTCTGGCCTCACACTGACAGTGATGGTGCTGTGGGGCCATCTTCTTCTTCCCCAGTCTTTCCGTCTTGTCCCTGCACTTAGGAACTCTGTTCTGTCCTTACTGGTGTCCCCTGCACTCTGTGCCACACCAGAACTTGTGGCACATCTTTCCCCCACTTGTTCATCAGTTATTGTTTGCATCCTGCCTGTGGCACAACAACTAATTATGTTGTCAGTGCCTTCAAATGAAGAAGCAGCAGCAGGAGCAGACGAACTCTTCAGCACCAAAGCCATCTTTGTCTGAGCATCACTCCAAGAGTACAAATACAGAGAAAGGGAAAAGAAGCAGGATTTAGTGGAAAGTTGCCTGCAGTGCTGAGGCATGGGCAGGTCTTCAGACCCAAGCTCTGCTTCACCTGCTGCCATCCTTTCTTCCACCTGCTGGGTCATGATGTCCATTTGATGGTGTTTCTGAGGTGTAGTTTTTGGTGGCTGGCATTAGGATGACTGGAATAACATGTCTGCTTTAAAGATTCTTCTTTCTTTAAAAGTAGCTCATGGCATTTTTGGAGTTCCTGAGCCTGAAATCTGAGGCTACCTGCACTTGGTTGCTGTGGTTGAGTGGTGCATTTTGTACCTGTCACCTAGAAAATTAAGTTGTTTGAATGTTCATCTTGGGCACATGAGTTAGGCACTGAAATACCTCCTCTGAGGACTAAGATTTTTCAGACTGCTTGTGATAATGTTTCACTGCCTATCTTTAGGGTTCATGTTTTGAAATGAGATCCAACTGTCCAGCTCTCAGAGGGCACAAATAGCCCCACTTCTATCCGTCCTGGTGGCAACTTACACTATAGCAGGACTTGGTCCTAACACTTAGGGTCGGATATGACCACTTCTCCATTCATTTCAACAATTTCTTTCCAGGGTTTTGATCTGTGCTTAAGTGCATTTTGACCTGCACCACTCCTCCAGAGCCGGAGCTTGTCATTCTGTATGGGTTTGGAACAGGCCACAGAAACTTTATGGTAGAGTTGGTGGAACCTGGTTGGTGAGTGGGTGTAAGGCTTATGCACCCAGGACCCTGTCAATGTGGCAATGAATTAACCAGGGCCATCAGAGTCCATAGGCTGGGCTGCCTATAGTGGTGCAATTTCACATTTATAACTTTTATCACAGAACTCAGCCTGTCAGGCAGGTCAGTGCTCCTGAGTTTATAAGGTTTAATTTGAGTGAGAAAGTTTCGCTCTCTCAGAGCTATGGCAATAACCTTCAAAGCTGACATCACAGTTTTGGCATCTGGTGCACAGATATCTGAACCAGAAGGCAGAGGCAACATGTAAAAATATGGATGTGAATAAAGGAAATACATCAGGAGTCCTCCCTGTAATCCTTAACTGTTTCTTTTACTGTCAAGCTGTTCCGTTTCAAAGGCTAATATCAATTATTTTTCCTTTATTCTAAGGGCCTGGGAACTGAGAAGTGACTCCTCTGACATTTCAGTATATTGCTGTAAAGAATATGAAGAAAGTTTTCACATGAAACATGTAAGAGCCAGAGTTTACCCATCACAGATCCCAACCTGGTTTCAAAGGATTTAAGAAGGCCTAGTGTCTGTCACGGTGTTTTGTTTGATATTTTTCTGTTGATATATTGTCTTTGTAGCTTTTTCATCTGCTAATTGATGTATGGCTGTATATACTGGTCTTTCAGCTGCGCTTGAGCTTTATGTTAGTGTCAGTACTTTGTTTTTTCACAATTCTTATGCTTGTATTTAAAGGTTTAGGAAGATAAGTCAGAAGTATGTTCGCAGCTCTCATGGCTTAAGGTAACTTTGCTGAAGGGAACCAGGGGAAAGCAGAGATGCAGTGGGTGCCTGAGCACTCAGGCAGCCTGAAAAAATGACAAGGTGATCACTGGCATCTGTCGTTCATTTCACTGCAGCATCACATCTCAAGCCAGGAGGTGACAATTCAACTTCAGTGATAAAGGGGAGGTCAGTGTGGGATTGAAACCACAGGGTCTGAAAGCTTGGAGCTGTGAAGAAAAGAAAATGGTGGCAAAATTAGAGGAAATTTACACAAAGAGAGAAGGGCAAAAGAGGAAAAGAATGGAAACAGTGGTAAGGAGAGACAGCAGTTGCTAGAAGGGGATCAGGTCTTGCTGAGTGTGAAGGCCAGGCCTTGAACAAATATTGAAATGACAGAAGGTACATAAAGACCGTGTTTCCCCTTTGGCTGTTAGCAAACTGTTCACTGACAGCATGTTTGTGAAATGTATGGGGAGACCCTGAACTCCAATCCAACCACAGACTCACTGTGAGATTTTTCTGCCAAAGATGCATTTGGATCCTTGCTGCAGTAGGGGCAGAACAAGGGCATATCTGTGACCAACCTTTTGAACCTCAAAAGGATAATTTCTCCTGCCATTTACGTCCTTGCAGAGCCTCCTTGGGGGCAAGTCTTCCAGAAGAGCACTGTTGATCAAGTTTTCCTCCAGAAACTGAAGCAGGAGCCAGAGTCCTTTGGAAAGCCCTACATATAAATATCTTGTTTAGTTAGTCTAATAAAGGTATTACTAACAGTGCTGCTTGGAGGATTTATTGGGGGATTTCACTAAGACAGTGTTAGCAGTGGAATTATAGTCATTCTCTGGTAAGACCTTGTCAATGCGAGAGAAAATAACATTGATCCAATCAGAGATATTTTACAGGATCAATGTAATATTCCTTTGCATAATCACAACTGAAGGATTATGGGCCTGTGCTGGGAGTGATGAAGGATCACTTGACAGATCACAGCCTCGTTTGTTCTCATCGTTTTAACCGGTGAAGTACGGGCAGTTTTTAAAAGTGTGCATCTATATCCCTGTGTCTTAAATACATCAGGGCTCTTTTGGGGCACAGGCATTATATATTCAGTCTATTGCTTTTAGACAGTATTTTGGGCTACATACATTTTTCATTGCTGAGCCATACTGAAGCATCTTGGTATGACCTTGAGACAATTCCCTCTGCAATCCAGGAAACTGATGTAGACAAAATGGGAAATGAGGCCCTGAGGTAGGCAGGGAGAAGGAGAAGACAAATCAATATACAGCATGAGCCTTATAACCCAAACATCATAAGGAACTCAAAATAAGTTTGTCTGATTGAGCTTTTGGATAGTGCAGCAATTCCTCCAAGGAGATAGGAGCATTGCAGATGACAGTGAATTCAGGAGCCACAAGAGCATACTGTGGTATGCTGGGAATATTTTATCCTCAAACAAGTCCTCCTCATTGTTTACACTATTATCTTTGCATTTTTTCAAGATCCCAGGACTGCTCTATTGCTTTAACGACAGCTTTGTCATGCCTTGTGGACGGCCTAAATCCCTCTACCGGCTGCAGTTTCCCAGATACTCCCTCGGCTTTAGTGAGGCTTCTTCTGCTGGGGAAGAGAAGCAGTGTGTTTGATAGCTTCACCACGTTTGACCGACTGGTTCCTTTGGATTTGCACGTACATCTCAGTGAAGGATGGAAGGGAAAAATGGTGGCTGAGGTGCAGTGCAGCGGCTCGGCTCACTGATAATATCAAGTGCCGTTCAAACTCCAATCTTGTGGCTTCAGATGACTTCAACTGCAGGGCTGCAAAAGTTATTTGGGGAAGAAAAAACAGCTATTACAAGTGACATTTCAAATTAGATGGGACACAGCTCTCGTGAAAAATACAGCAGGCGTTAGCTTGTTTCCATCGGGGCGAGGACAGATAACTGAACGTGTCCCTTCCGCCCTCCTGGGCAGAGTGTGGCCTGTATCAAAGCACGCAGCTTTGCTAGGAGGCTGTGACTAGCACAGAGCATGTGTACAGAGGAGTATGTGAGAGGATGCGGGAGCCTTTTGGAATTAACCCTTTCAAACAAGTTCAGGCCAGGGACAAACCCTCCAGGAGTCTGTGGTCTTTGCAGCTTTGCCTTGCACCAGGAAGCATGGGAAGGGGAGGAGGATCAGGGGTTACAGGGCAATACAGACAGGCTGTAGCCCCCAGGCAGCACCAATGCCGGGCAAAGCCACCTTGCTGGCCTTGTCTGTGGAGGCTCACATTTGGCACTGCAGGTCTCCCGCAGCCATCACTGTGAGGCAGTTTATAGAAGATGACTGGTTTGACAGCTCCTTCTTGCTCTACCCGGTGCCTCCTGTGCTTCCTGGCACGTGGTGGGGAAGCAGCCACACATCCCCTCCTTGTGCAGACTGCGAGCCCCTGCACTGCTACACCTGTGTGGGCTCTTGCTGCCCGTGGGGAACTGCTCCTGCTTTGCTGATGGCCATTTCCATAGGACCTGGGTAACTGCCTGTAAGCCCTGGAACGTTGCCACGGGTCTGGCACTGTGGGTGGCACCAACAGGACAAAACAGGCTTCGGTTGCCAAAATCATTAAGTGAGAGTAACCATGGTGCCGTTTTATTTTTTTTTTCCTTGCTACCTGGAATAATCAGTGATCAGATTGCTTCTGCAAAATGCAGCACCAGGAAGTAATGGGTGATAGTAATCACTTACTGTATCAGCCCTGGCCACTGCAGCCCTCGGACGAATTTATATCCTTGCAATCCATGGCTGCCTGTCTGTTGTTCTTGCAGTGAGCCTGTACAAAAACCATATTAAAATGAGGTTAGAGGTTCAGACTTAAACCAAGAAAAGCATGAAAAATCAGAGCAAATCCAGGCTGATAGTGTGTTCTTCATTGCGTAAGTTCGGGATGGACCCTTATATGGGATTTTTACTTTAACTCTCAGTGTCTTGGTGCTGATGAGCCTCCTTAGATCATGGATATTTCTGGACTGTGCATATTTTCATGCTAGTGGATCCATAGGTATATGATGAGCATACCACTGTAATTTGCATTTTAAAGTAGTCTTAAATAAGTTCTCATGTCTGCAGCTGGCCTTTGAGAGGATCGTGTTCCCTGGAGTTAGCCCAGGGCAACGTGCTGAAGATCACACATAGCTTTTTACTCTGTTCTTGCTCAAGCAAAAGTACTTTTAAGTCCAGGGGAGCAAAGTCAGTCTTGCTGAAGTCAGAAGCAAACATGCCTTTGACTTCAGTGGGCCACAGCCTTTGCCCAGCATTAATTTTTGCTTGTGAAATATCTTGGGGAAGAAACAGAGAAAGGCTGCCTAAACCAAACCTCCCAGGGACTTTCTAATTGCTCCTTCTTGCACAGGTTCACTGACATGTGAGTCCCCTGAAATATTACCTTGAGTGGAGCAGGAGGTTTGCCTAGAGAAAATGACCTACATACAAGACAAGTGCCATGTAATACTTGCAGTTAACATTTTATTTGTTAGTAAAATAAAAGCATGTCAACAATTCAGTCTTGCCAAATTCCATTTGCCTCTTTGGCTGGGATCTGTATTTTTTTTCCTGAGGAGAGAGTAAAATTATGTTCATTTGTTTCTTTACTACGCTCCTGGCAAGGAGGAAGATTTTGTGCCTGGGCTGATAAATGTTTGAGTGAATTTTTTGAGGTTGTTATTCTGAACCACTGCCCAAAAATGGTTCAAGGAACAATAATCTGAGACTTTCTATCAATTCTTGTAACTACCTTTACAAATAAATACGGTAGGCCTTTCCTAGAATAATCCAATATGCCTCTAATATCACTATCTCTACAGAACTCATTTCTTTTGTGAAAACTGCAAATGTAAACGTTCCCTTTCAACCAGTGTCACTCACAAATAAATAACGCAGATCTTCCTTGACGCACGTTGTGTCAAGAAAACAATTTCCATCCTTTTATGCTTGTTACTTTTTCATTTTTCCCGGAGAGATTTGTAATCATTACGAGTCACTTTCCATTTTGACTCATAGCCTAAGCAGTTGAACACGAGTGTGAGGCTTTGATAAAAGCTGCTCACGGCTGTTGAGTGTGACCCCCTTTAATGAGCAGGTAAGGTCAGGCCTTTTGATTTAACCTCTCACGGGGGGCTCATCTTTCAGGCTGTTACACAGGCTGGAGAAGCACACCATGATGTCCACGTCACCCAAATTTTTATACCATCCCGTCACAGTAGCATCCAAACAGTGATGTGCACGTCTCCAGAAGGAAATAATGGCTCGGAAACCGTCTGGAATAGATGCGTCATGTATTATTAATTACCCAGCTGAAGCATCTGTAGTAATATTTGTACTATGGGCTCTGCAGCTCTATTCCCTCCACCCTTTTAAGCGCTTCATTTGAACATTGTCGTTTATTTTAAGCTTCTTGGTGACGCCCAGGCTTGAGGAGCTTAATTCTGCTGTGTGCAGGGGCAGTTGGGCTCTCGTGCGTGCGCGGTCCCTGCCCCCGTGCGGGCTTATTCAGCAAAATGGCCGGTGCGGGCAGGAGATGTGTAAATCAACGAGTGCTGCAAGAAGAGCACTTAATTGAAGCTTTATCAAGTGCCTGCAGAGCTGACCTCCGAGCAGCAGCTGAACCACTGTTGGGATGGGAGCGAGCCAGCAGCTTTCACTGATGACTAAGCCCGTGTGCTGGGAAAGGATTTGCTTACAAAACTTGCCTGCTTTACCCATGGGTGGCAGAGGACTGCATAGCTGGGGGTGACTTAAATCATTCTGCTTATCTCAGTTAAATTGTTCCTTTCAGCACAGATTTCATAGCTTTCAGTACACTTTGATGACTCTGTAGCTGTGTGCGGGTGGTTTAAGTTCAAGCCGGGCTGCCGACTGTCGGGGTCAGCACGGTTCTAACAGCACAGGGGGTGTCAGACCACATGGTGACATGACGGCACGTTCAGGCCTGTGAAGTCTTTTCTTGCTGGTCTGGCATTGGAAGAGTGGATCCGGCATGTTTCCTGTCCCTTCTGCGTGAGCATCTCCCTGCTCTGCATGTCTGCAACTGTGTATTCAGAGGCAGGTAAATACCGGATAGTTGTAAATATTTGTCTGTTGAGAAACTGAACCACACAAGCGTATTATCCAAAATAAAGCCCCAAAGGTTGAAGGCAAAAGGAGAAAGAACTGCGTAACATTTCACAAAGCTGAAAATAATGAAGGACCAAATTAAATCTGAAATAAAAGCTAAACAATCTTAACAGGTAATTGGGAGCTTACTGACAAGATTCTACTGCATGTCTGCCAAAAAACATGGTGCTATACATGAGAAAGAAGACTATCTTGTTAAAAATTGCAATAACTTTGCTGTGAGGGGAAGTAAAACTTGCAGGAAATAAAAACTGTGAATGGGCCTTTTCTCACATCCAGGAAGAAGAAAAGCAAACACACTGAAATATCTGGAAATCTGAAACCTGGAACAATAAAAGCTATATAGGAAAAGAAGTACAAGAAGGTCAAGCTGTGTGTTGCTCTGTCAATACAGGAAGCAAAGCTCCAAAAGCTATTAAAAACCAGACTCTTCAAGTAAATGATTATTATGTATTCTGTAATTGCAAAGAATATTAGTGATAGAAATGCTAATAATAGTATTTGTCTTTTGCCAAATGGAAATGATTAAAAAACCTGTGGAAATCAAGGATATATTTGATAATGTTTAATTAATATTAGCTTTTATTCTTCTTTTGGGAAAAAAACTAGATGAGATATTCTTGCCATGTAATGACAACAAAATACTTTTTACTCTAGCAGTAACTTAAACTGACAGAGCAGTTAATAAATTTAGTCATTTCTATTTAATTGATCTGAATAATTTGATACCAAGCATCTTAAAAAAGCTGGTTAAGGAAATGTCCAGACTTAATTCGTATCAATGGTGACTTTTAGAATTTGTCAGGATACTCGTGAAATATCAAAGACCTAGAAGAAAGTTGGTATTATTCAAATTCTTGAAAAGTGTAAATATAACAATACTAGAATAAGTAATGTAGCAGCTAATGTAATTAATGAATAAATTAATAAGGAATTAAATACAGGTATTCATTAAACTAATTTTTATTGATAAAGGTGCTAGTGTTGATTGAATATTCCTTCTCTTCTTTTAGTCACTTGACTGGGCACCAGGTGAAATTTTGTTTATTAAACTACAGAAATCAACATGATGCACATTAAATGGATTTAAAAGCTGGGTAAATTATGAAGTTTAAAATGAAATTTTCTATAGACATAAACCAGATTTCACAGAGTGTTACAGGTAACAGCTTTTTGCATTAGGCTAGTTATCATTTTTATTAAGGAACTAGAAAAAAAAAAGACAAAGTGGTCCATAAAATATAGTAATAATAGTTTGGGGACCGATAAATAATAATGCAAACCAGGTAGCTCTGTGGAAATGGTTGAGGATGGCACGCTTGGTAGTGCAAGGCTTATGGAGCTCAGCCAGCCAAGCTCAATGAAGAGAAGATAGAGGGATGGCTTTATCATAGGCTATAAAACTGCATATGGAAAGGCAACCTGCTCAGAGAGGATTCTGTATCTAGCAGGCAGTTACTGAGTTCATCATGAGTGAAAGGGTGAGGTTAGACCAGCTGAATTCAAATGAAATATAAGACCAACAGTGGTTAATGCTTTTCCAAGTTAGTGGGGAAGGTATTAACCCCAGGAACAGCTTGCTCTCAGAGATGAGAAATTCTCCCCTGAAAACACTTTGAAAACTTAGATAGTATCTTCTGAACAGAATTCAATTCAGGACAGTCCCATGGCCTCTAACTCTACTGGGCATCACAATAAATGATCACAGAGCTGGCTTCTGGGCTCATAATTTATGATATAACATCACACAGAACTTGAGGCACTGGACAAGGAGGGCCTGACACTCCTTATGTGTCAGCCAAAAGGTCTTCTGCCTTTTCTGAATGTAGATCAAGACTTGGAGTATTTTATGTGTCTAAGTATGCAAAGGCATAAACACATCCACTTGAAAGCACACATCCCTTCCATGCTGTGGGTAACTTGGTGGATCTGGTGTCACAGCCATGCAATAATCTAGGAATGCTCTTGATGCAGGGCCAATTCTTCTGCTGCTCCAAGATCTAGCCAAGAGCATTTTATCAACTTCAGCAGCATTCTACTGTAACATGACTCAGAACTAGTTTACCCTGACAAGTCAGCACTGAAGGGATGTATTGGGTGATGACAGGAGCAGGCAGTGCAAGAAGGAAAGAATATAAGGGAAAGTTAGAGAGGAAGGATAAATGCAGGAAAACCATTAGAAGTACAACAGAGACTAGAAAGCATTGAAACAGGAAAGCTGGATTTTAAGCCATAATTATGTGTACATAAGAAAAAGAAGCGGGAGAAGTGTTGCACAAAAGCAGGGAAATTTGGGAGGGAAGAGACCAGAAGAGAACGGGCATGTATATAAAGGATGGGGAGAGAGCAAAGGAGAGGAAACAGAAACATGTTTGTTAGTCTTCATGATCTTTTGCTACTTGCTGAATTATTTATTCTGATATTTGCTGGTATCTTCCTGGCAACCATTTATTGTCACGATATAAATGTGAGCAGAGCCCTGTTACTGCTGTTTGTGGAGGGATTTTGATGTCGAACGGCAATGGGCACCTCCCCCACCACCCTGCCATTAGGCGATTATGAATTATATGCCGAGTGCCTCTAATAACTGAAGGGAAAGGGCTGCTCAGCACATTTGGAATGTAAATCTCATTTCTTTCTCTTTTGTAGGTCATGAAATGCAGCCCTCTTCTAAACCCCTGTGCTCAGATCACAGGCTCGCGCTGCACACAAATTCCTCAGCCTATCCTCTGCAAGGGTGACATTTCACCCAACACTGAACACCTCAGCATCCTGTGCACTTGAGATAAGATTGGTATTATTATTGTTTTAAACACAGACATGCTGCATCATGCCACTTAAAAATTCCTACATAGATGTTATACCACATGGGAAAACAAACTATTAAGAAACCAGATTTGCTGTATTTCAATTAAAAAGCAAGAACTTAATTTTTTTTTCTTTTTTTCTTCTTTTTTTTTCCCCCATAGTTTGCAGAAAGACCCAGGGTACAATTTGCAGGGAATCCGCCCTTACTGGCCAAAACTTCCTAAGCGTTCACTGCCCAGCCCCTCTCAAGTAACCCATGTGAGAGAACAAGCCATTTTGGGCCCGGAATTTAGTTCCTGAGCTCCTGCATCTCCTGTCCCTGGCACCTCCTTTGCAGAATCGGGTTCTGGGCTGCTGCATGAGGAGCTGGTGGTTTTCTGGAGAAGATAGTGCCATGGTTGCAAGAAGCAAAAGGAAGGGAAGAATCCCTTTAAAAATAGATTAGCTGAACGTTTTTGCTTTATGATTGGAGTTGTTTGGTTATTATTCAGGTCATGGATGGTCAGTTTTTGTTTCCTACTGTGCTGACATTATGGGACATGCAAGTCAAATTGTCATTCTGGCAGAGTGAACAAGGTTATGTAAATTGTTGAAAGGAGAGGACACAGGTAAAAGGGAAAAAGAAATTAAAATTACTTGGTGTTTGCTTTGCTTTTGGGATGGTCAGTTTCTCTCTCTGGGGAGAAATTCACTTTTCTAAACAACTTTAATCTCTCTTAAATCCTTAAAATAGAGCTCTGGAAGTGACATGGCACATAGGCCTTGGTGCTGGCCAGTTTCACCTTATCATATTTGCTCAGAATATTTCCAGCCAGCAGAGTCACGCTGCTGACAGCCCTGCACAAGCTCCAAGATATTTCCTTGCTTGCAAATTAAGTTTTCCCAGCAAGACACCCTGCTACTTCAGTTATCATCACTGGAGAACGGATGTCCTAAGGGACTCAGAATGGACTATGCAGTCTCTCACCCATGGGTTTTAACTTAACCTTGCTCGCATCACCGGTGACCAAAAGGCATTACCATAAGTGGCTTACGTGAAATGTATTGGTCTCAGTCAATTATTAGCAGACAGTTGTCTGCATTACCAAACCACCATCACAAGTGGGGCTTTTTTTGGGAAATCTCAAGCATAATCAGGGTCAGTACGGCTGGACTGAAACCTCAGCAAAAGCGCAAGAACAGGCTTTGAGTTTTGTGCTTATTCACTTTCAATAGAATGGAAATAACACAAGCTGTAAAATAGCTGTAGCAGCTATTTCAGGTCTGCATAAATCAGAGCAGTCTCTGGGGTCTGGTTGCAGTCCCCAGACAGCCTCCATCTTCGGAAGACACCAAGGTGGAAAAAGCCTCTGGGGCAGCCTCTGCTCCACCTCTGCTGAGGCCGAGCAGAGATTGGCATTCCAGGCTGCGCTCAGCGCATCGTTTTTTGGTCTACTCAAGTTATCACACAGTGGACAAATAGGGATGCTGTCTGCCAGGTCTTCCTGAGCCACAGAGCACCATCAGACTCACTGTGACTACCCAGAGGTACTCGGCTTTGTTGGGGTATGGATGGAGTAAGATGCAGAGCCGGAGCTTTGGCCCAGGGAGGAGGGAGAGCAGTTGGGCCATTTTGCTTGGAGCTACAGGCAGCTGATTTTCAGTCCGGGGAAGGCTTGTCAGAACTGATCTGGAAAGTCAAAATAGCTGATTTTTCTCAGAAACAACACACCAAAGTAGACATTTAGTTTGAATTAGCTGAAAGCCCCTGTTTGGTAACTGAGATATTTAATTTTGATTTTGATTTATTTATTCATCTATCTTGGTAAGTAGATATTGACTACTGCCTGCTGCTAAATCCCCAGAGCCCCCTCTCTTCCACCACTTTCTCTCCCCACACCCTGACAGCTGAACCGTGCACAGCAGTACAAAGTGCCTTCTTGGAGGCCAACTCTTTGCCATTCCTTCATCATGTCTATATGGCTTTCCTTACAGTGGGGGGAAGCTTCGCTGCGTGCCTGCACTCTGGCTGCTTCTACAGTCACAGGTACATTAAAATTCATCTCAAAACATTAAAACTGAACTCTAGCGTGAGATTTCTACCAAGGGTCCCAGCAGAAAGCCTAATCCCCAATTACAGACGTTGTATCTCATTTTGAGTTGACTGCTGCGGTAAAGCCTGCCTCAAAGCATAAAATCTGAACAGTGAAAGAATTATGAAGGTATTCTGTTTTCCTTATTTTGCCAAGAAACTCAGGTTGCCTTGTCTGCAATCACACAAAAATCTTAGTTAGAGCTGGAAGTGTGTCCAGATATCTTGACCCTTAGTCTTATGCCTTAGCTATAAAAGCATCCTTCTTTCCTAAATAGCACAGTGGTCTACCCAGGGAATGAAGAGAAATAAAGTCTCTCATCTCCAGTATTATAATTCTGAATAAAACCTCAGGTCAATGTGATCAGACAGAAAAAAGAAGGATGTTGTCTCCGTGACACGGTTGAATTACTGGCATTGAAGAGCTGGTCCAGTTTTCTTTTTTTCATAAATGGTAAGCTTATGAATTTGGGGCAAAATCATAGACTTTTGTGAATTTTTGTCAGGTATAGTGACAAAATAGTCACTACACAGTTAGAAGGTAAGGCAGAATGAAGGGAAACAAAGGTGATAAATTATTTTTTTTTCAGCGCTACAAATATAATTGTGGAAATTGTAACAATTTTTAGCATTCTTAAGATAGACTTTAACTTTTCAGGGAATATTTATTCAGGAAAAATTGATCCACTTAAAAATATTAAAACCCAGAGCATTTCATTGTGGTTTGACCAAAACATTCTAAATTGACCTAAAATGAATTTTCTGTCTTATCATTTCACTAAAAAACTTAAAAAAAATTTGTTCAGCTTGGTTGAAACATAATTTTTCGTGATTCTTCCATTTAGCCAACTGTATCTGATGGATCATTCTTTACTAAAACAGCATCTTTATTTTTGCTAGTTTGATCTTGCACACTTGAATGTGAAAACAGACAAAAATGATTTGAAAATTAAATGCATTAAATTTTCATAATGTGTAACTTCATTGTGGATATGTAAATATTTCATCCCGCTTTGGTTCCTTTAAAACAACCTCCAGCCCATTAACTCTAGCAATGGGTCAGGTAAACATCTTGACCTTTATCTACTCAACTTAGAAACCCTATAAATAACTTTTATTGTTTTCTGTCCTCTGCAGCTATATGTAGTGTCACATCTAAGAATGTAATTGCCCCAAACTACAATTATTTTTTCTAATTTTTTATTTTGCTTTCTTTTTCTTCTTACATCATTTATAAAGTGCAAAGACAAGAAAAGTCAAAAGAAAGGTCTTCATTCAAATAAAGGTAAAATCCTGTTGCAGACATAAAAGTGACTTTGGAGGAAAATTACATCACCAGACTCCGTATTTATTCTCTTCAGTGACATCCAGATCGAATTTACTTGGATTTCAAGGTGATGTTTCTAACCAGCCAGCCCTTAAACTCAAACTGGGATCTGAAAGTCAAGCTGTGTCCTTTCTGACTCATGCATAATCATCTCTAATAAAGTTTCTACAGACAGGATTTAGCTGACAAGTTGGTGTTTATCATACACAAGACAAAAGAGATTAATCCAAGCCATTCATCCATAGCTAGGCTGACTCTTCATCATTAATTGGTTAATATGTGCTATCTGTAAAGCAGGCCAGAACAGGATGATCCAAAGAGCACATCTGCTAAGATGGAGTTGGTTTTATATAATGCTTTCCTCCATCACAAATGAGTTTAATTTTAGCAAAGTATTTCTCAGACAAACCCTCTGGTGAGCCCCTGGGATACTAAGCCTGGGAGAAATCCCTTTTGCCTTCCTTCCTCATGACTTTTACCCATCCTCTAGCTTGCAAAGCAAAATGTATTTCTGGCATCAAAAAGAGGAAGGAGGGTGTGGCAAGAAAGTAATATGTGGGGCTCTGCTCTGCAAAGCAATCAGATGGCCAGTGGAAAATGTAGACAAATGTAGGGTTTCCAGCCCTGTAGCTTTCCTTGTTGGGAGAACTTGTTTCCTCATGGGGTTTGGCACATGATACTGAACACCCTCCCAAGCTGCTTGACATGTGCATTCATGTATTTAATGCACGTGTGGCAGCCTGACAGGGGCTGTGACAGAAACTGCCACTGATCTGTGCAGGAAGTTGCCGTCTTCCATCTCTTCAGGTTGAGGTGAGGATGCAGTTTGAGCTTGCTTTGAAATCTCACCTATTTTTAATGAGTGTTAGGTCTTGTCTTAAATGTTATTTTAGTCCACTTGTCATGTACTTAGCATGCTGAGTAGTCAGGCAAGGAGGAGGAAGCTGGACAGGGTGCAGGGTGAACAGGTTATCTCTGCTTGGGGGGGCTCTGGTCCTTTCCCTTAACCATACCTATCTCATGTCTGATGATGAATGCTGAAGGGAAGAATGGATGTCACCTGGATTTTATCCTGTCACCAGGGTAGCTGTAAGAAACCACAGGAAGCATATTCTTCTGTTTGAAGAAGAAGTGTTCCCCATTTAAGTAGAGGGGGGAACAGATCATGCTTATATGAAGCATTCCTTTGCAACGAGTGCACTAGAGCAGGAAAGCAATGGCTGGTCTCTATTTCGTGATTTGTGGTAGGCCACCTTAGGAAGCAACTTCACCCCCCTCAGCCTATTCCCCTGTTAGTGGCGGTGGAGATGGCTCCTTTGTAGAGCATTTGAAATGTGATAGCAAAGAGTGGCCTTTTAAAGGGAAGAATTTGACTGTCACAATACTACCAGAGCGACTCAGTTTCTGTCTGGAGAAAGAAGAGATTTTTGTTGACTTCTCTAACAGATGTGTGGCCAGGTTTTTTATCAGCAGAAATAGCTGTTGGCTACTGCCTTCAAACACCTACTCACCTACTAGCGCCTCAGTCTGGGGCCCCTCTGTGTTACGTCAGTAGTGTTTGAAATGCAGAGGGTGTCCCTTTGGAAGCTGCCAGGACTTCCTTTGGATCACATTTGTGTGTGCCACGAAATCATTCTCCTAATGGCCTGACACAGGCTGCTGCCCCGCGGTGTAACAGTCTGGGGCTGTCACAACCTTTCTTCTCAATCTCCATACTGCTATTCTTCCTGCTCCTTTGATCCCTGCTCTTCTCTGCTCCCTTTCTTTCTGTCCCTTTCCCTTGTCCCATTTTGTTATTATTAGTCTTGTCCTTTCAAGTTAGCCTGTTATTTAACCTAGTCTTCGGCTCCTGCCTCTTTTGCATTGACCCTGTGTCTTCCCATGCAAATTGTAGCGTAACTCATAAGGTTCCCCAGAAAAGGCCAGCACGCAGCAGTCCTGGCCTCTCACATCAGGAGCACACAGGTAACTGGCTTCTCAGGGAGCCTCAGGACAGTGAGTGGACAGCAGTCAATCCAGGGTAAGAGAGGAGAACAACAAGGAAAGGCTGGGGCTTTTTAAGAGGGCTGGGGAGATCCTTCTCTGTGTAATTGTTCATTTGTCCCATGTATGAGTTGGGTGACTTTGAGTCCCTTGTTCCAGTACTATTTTCTCACTGTCTTCTGAATCTTCTGTCCATCTGTCAGCAAGACTTCATACCACATGTCTCCCTGTGATCCTGTCACAGATTCCTCTGCCATGTGAATGCAGCTATACATAATCCAAGGCTATAAAAGTTCTATATGTTGACAGGGTGGTGTTGGGTCACGGGTTGGACTTGATGATCTCAGAGGTCTTTTCCAATCTGGTTGATTCTGTGATTCTGTGATACATGGTGATGGATGCTGCTCCGTGGTGGTCTCAGGACTGTGTAATTGTGGGATTTGGTGGTCCTTTGCTGTCCCAGCAGTAATCTCTGTCCACACAGAGATTAAATAAGGATTTATGCACACCAGTTTTTTTCTTTGGAGCAAAGTGCCATGGAGACTTCAGAAAATCTATTGGAGCCTTCTTTTCTGTTTATTATAGTGTATTCTGATGTTCCTCCTATTGAGATTTTTCTGATCATTTTTAAAATTATCTCTGTATCCCTACTAAGGGAAAAAGCAAGGTCTGAAAATAATCTGGAACTCATGACTTTCAAAAAGGAGTGAAAGCCTAGAGATCAGCTCAGAAACTCAGGATAGAACATTACACAATAATTTGCAAAGCAGTGTTTGCACTGCGTATACAGAAGCACCGTATTGCAGCTCAGGGTGGTAATAAATTAATTCTACACAGTTCTGATGCCTATACACCTAAAAGCATCACATCCACCCTAGCACAAAACTGGCAGTGTCTCTACAAACAGAGGAGTTCAAAGAAAAGCAACAAAAATTATCAGGATGGCTTCAGGATTGATTTAAGTGGAAAGATTAGGAGTGCTAAATGTGGGTATGAGATGATGAAGGCGGGGATGCACTAAGAGACTACAAATATTTGGTGGGTGTTAATGCTAAGACGAGAAGAGCTACTTTGTGTGATTCAAAGGGGTGTATCATAAGAAATGACACAGAAGGAAGTGACAAATTAGTCTGAAAACTATAAAGAACCTTCTGCTGTCAAAACACGTAGTACTTTGTTGTCAGTGAAGTATCTACAGAGGTAGGTAACAAGCCCTGGAGGCAAAATTTGGGAGGCTGTACTGCATGAAGTCAACCTGCACTAGGTGAGGTGACATGGAGATTACCTGTTCACTTATCTGAGACAGCTTCTCTCTACAACACATTTTGTTTCTTCCACACTATCAGTTTCTTTTCCATATATTCTGGCAATATGCCAAAGTGTTGACTGGGAGTTATGAGATTACAGATACTGATCAATTCTAGTTACATTTACAAGAATGAATATTATGGAAAATTGTGAAGGTAACAGTCTTCTGCTTCATTAGCACCATCAAAGAAGCCCTCTAGTGCCACAGACCTTGTAGGGGCTTGTTATCCCTTTACACTTGTGAACTTTTAGCCTGACAGAATATGATGATCAAGAAATATTAAAAATACCATCTCTATGAATGCACTATTCATTCAACCTGCCCTCTTCTAACCAAACACACCTAATTTGCATATTAATTTATTGCTGTATGGTTATGACTTCCCTATTATGTTCCCAGTAAGTGTACAAATTTCAGGAATCTTGTTAACTCAGCCCAGTCTTTCAAATGGTTTAGATAAACATCTAGTCTAAACACATTAAAATCTGGCCGTCAGGTGCCTTGCCACACAGTTAAGAAGAACAAAGGTTACTTTCTTTGTTCTTCCATTGTGCTGCTTCACAAATCTCTTCATTGCCAGAGACCCAGCTCTTCTCTGCCTGTGATGTAGCCTCTAGTAAGAGACCCCATGAGCTCAGAGTTGAGATCTGTGTTACTGTTAATATCAGGTTTCTTCCCCAAATAAACTTCAGACTGCTTAAATTTTGTTGATCTTCAGCACAATGGACTGTTTAGATCCAAAGAAACAGTTCTGGATCAGACCTTTAATCCTTGCTTCCTAAATATTTCCAGAGGGCATTTTCAGCGAGCAGACAAGAAGCCAAGGAGATGAGCAGGATGATGCTCACGTTGGCTGCATGTGCTGGTGGTTTCTGGAGGAGTGAGGCGAGTGAGAGACAGAAGGCATAAGTATCTTCCAAGGCACAGGGGTGGAAATTTTGGGCACTTTTCTCTTGTTGTTTGCTTGACAACTCATTTATTTCAGTGGCTGTTTACTGCTGGAGGGGGACAGACATAAAGCCCCTAGTTGTTAATTGCTTCTGCCAAAAGAACACTGTAAATAATCCTGGGAACTTTTATGCGGGGATTTGTTTGCCTTTTATCAGTTAGAAGTTTCCTTGAGGGAGAAGAGATTCGCATTTCACTCAAGGCCGGCCGTCGCAGGGCCAGACCCTGGCTGGACACCGGCAGAGCCACTCGCAGTAGTTACAATCCCTCAGCCCGGTGATCCCCGCTGCGGGCAGCCATGGAGGCACTGAGGGGGAGCTCCACCCTGGGCAGGGGTCCTGCACGTCTCTGTGGGGAAAACGAGCCCCACCTGGGGCTGGTGGCAACGTGGCGGGTGTAGCTCCCCCTCAGCAGGGGCAGCGCCAGCTGTGGGCAATGAGAGGCCCTCATGGCCATCATTGGCACCACCTGGGGCCCCCCCAGACCTGCCCCTGAGGGGGTATTTCAGCTCAGCCTGGGGTTATCAGGTTTTTTCTGAGCTCTGCTGAGGGTGGTTGCCTGCAGCCTGGTCTCTGAGGGGAACCACGGGCTTGGCTCCCTGCCTGTGCTGATGAACCCTGTTACCAGAGCCCTGTGTTCAGTCCTGTGGGGCTGCGCCCCTTGTGAGGCATTGCCTGGCATTTGGACAAGGTACGTGTGTGGCTGGGTACATGAAGGGCCTGGTTTTGTGTACCCGGAGTTCCCTGACGGTGGTGGGAGCTCGTGCCAGGCTGTCAGTGTGGGTTGGGGACTAAGGTGGCTGTGGCCTCTGCAAGCCAAACCGGCCATGTGGGCTTTGGTGTTCCCCTGGACTGGGTACAGCTCTCCTTGCTGGCAGACTGTGTGAAGGAAAGCAGCATCTGGCTGTGACCCCTCATCTGCCTTGGAGTGAGGCTCTGTGGGTACAGAGGTGGCATCTCCCTGAGGTGGGGAGCTCTCCTGGTCTAGGAGGTGGCACGGGATGTGCTGGTGCTGCAGGTACCTCCCCTGTGCTGCATGGCTTGTGTAGCTGTCAGCAGTGCAGCCCGAGAAAATGAAACACTACATTACCTTGGGGATGACGTGGCATCTTTTTCTTTCCTTTTCCCTTGGCCTGGGGAGATTTTCCTGTTGGTTTCTGGGATCATCACCTCTTAGGAGTAGCTGGGTGGGTTTCTTGCATGAGCCACCTCAGGTGGTGATGTCCCCCTGGGAAGTGCCGGTGCTCGGTGCTCAGGCTGGGTGATGCACCTGGGGCGGACCTGGCTTGTAAAGCAGCTGTGGGTGATCCTGGAAACGAAACCAGCTGCCTGTGAAGTTGTCCCTGTGCAGGCTGGCTGTTCAAGTTCTTTATTCTCAGTCTGAGGAGGCTGTAGCCTGGGGTCTCCATCTGCCCGAGAGCTCCCCCTGAAGCTGTCCCAGCACTGGCAGGGCGTGATGGCTCTGAGCTTGTGGGCCTGAAGGGGAGCAGGGCCTGGCATGACTGGGCCAGTGGAATTCATGAATGAGCAGTGAGGGAAAAGTGCTTTGTGTATGTCTGGTCTATGTTTACTTATGAGTAATTGGAAGTAGATACAAACAAACAAAGAGTTTATCAACACTTAACTAAAAAAAGGTCTTAGTTCAGGAGCCAAATGGCTCAGGAAAAATGGGTTCAGTTGAGTTAATGGGACTCATTGTGTTCTTCAGTGTTGTGTTTTTAGCTTGGGATTTTTGAATGTGGAGTTGGTGACTTGCAAAGGGGGATGGGAGTTAAAAGCTCTCACACTGCATCCTTATTTAGGTATTTACCCAGCAAATACTGCTGTGCTCAATTTACCTCCTGTGTGTAGTTTCCTTTATTGTACTAACACTGCTTATGGGGGCAGCTGCTCACATGGGTCCTTGTGTGCTGGCACGGAGCCTTGGACTGCGCAGCCGCAGGAGTTTGTGCTTCGCTGCAATAGGTGTAATTATTCAGCTTTTGACTCAGTCAGCAGTACTGTATGTATCAGCATGTAATTCTTCACAGACCTAAAGTAAATGGTCTTCGACCAGTGGTCCAGGAACTATTTCTAAGGGTTTGTGAAAGATAATGAGAAAAGTGAGGCTATTGTTATTAGGCTTAAATTTGTTATTCAGGGGACCATACCTCTATTTGAGATGTTTTATAGATCTGTGAGTTTAAATAGGGTGAAACCCATGGCTCTAACAGCTTTCTTACCTTCTGATAGTCCCTTACATCGTGCTCTAGCAACTCTTCTTTTTTTCACCCCAGGTAACACATAGCAAGAGTATTTGGTTACACTTCTGTAGAGCAAACTATCACCAGGAAGCTATAATAGTAGCAGTCTAATTGAATTGATGTTTTATGTATTATAAGTGATTACATTTAATGAACTCTGTTATGGTATGTATCACGTTGTCTGAAATTTTAGGGGATAACTGTTACTTTGTGCCAGATGTTGTTGAGAGGAATATTATAAATGGTAAAAGTATTAGAAAGGCCATCTCCTTCATGAAGGATTTATGTCTAAGGTCTATATTGTAATACTTTCATTGATATCTGAATTTCATTCTGTGTGTTACTTGACAACATCCACTCAAATGTGCGAAAAAGTCAATCTAGCTACAAAAAAAATAATTGAGATTTAAAAGCCATACATAATTGACAAATATCAGCTTAGTTTTTATTTTCTCCTGGTTATTGATCAATAACCAGATATTCAGGGTAGGTTTTCAGCTGTCCTTCAAGAGTATAATTGCTTTATTCCTGGACTTGAGCCTTAAAAGTCAAAATACTGTGGGAAGTATTGGTAAAATATAAAAGGTTACTGTTTGGCAGTTGCAGCATAATGCAGAATTTGATGCTATGCTTTGTAAGTGCTATAGCCTTGTCTAAAAAGATTTGCCTGGGAAATACTGCTAAAGTTGGGGTTGGTGGGACCATCATCTAGACTGTGGGGTTTTTCTTCAGAAAATAATCTAATAAATTCTACTCCAAAGGACTGCAATACTTGCTTTTGGATTTCATTTGTGTGACTCTTATATATCCAAGAGATATGAGGCCCATGAGCCTTTTCAGCTTTATTTTGTGTGTCCACATTTATCTTAAGTGGCACATAGGCACTGTGATGGCAGATTGCACAGGGGTATTTTTATTAGGAAAGCGCAGTAATACGAAGAGCTGTAAAATTTGTCTAGACAGAAGAAGAGAGAGACTAAAATAGCTGTGGAACATGGGCAGGAAGGAACGAAATACAAGTGTGTGTGTTGGCAGGGGGAGTACACAGGGCTGCTTATACCTTCAGGGCAAATCATCAGGAGCATGTTACCACTGGTAAAGGCAAGTCTTGAGGACAGACAGAGTCCCAGGGGTGAGAGCTGTCAGAAAAATAAGACAGCTGTGGAAAGGTAGTACCAGACTTAAGTAGGGGTTTGTTTGGCAGTTCAAGACAGGCTCATTTTCTTTTGTCTTTCCTCCATTGAATTTCAGTGACATCTTCAAAAAAAATCTTTCAAGTTGCTGTAATGAAATTTGACATTTCTAATGACAGTTATATTGAAATTTTCAGTAATTATTCCATGAAAGTTTATGTACAATAAAGGAAATAGGCAGGAAAAAAAAACACAACAAAAAACCCCCAACAAACGAACATGAAAGACATAGGTAGTTTGGTTATGAAAGGTGTTTTTTTTTTATTTAAGGCCAGTGTCCTGGGATCCAGTTCACCACTGCCCGCTACTCATTATCAAGAGATGCTTCACAGATGTGGGTGCCAATGCCCTCATGGCAGGACTTTGCTGTTTCAAGCCTGGACTCTGTTGCTGTTGGGCAGAGTCCTGTCTAGGAATAGTTCCTTTTAGAGAAAAATAGGAGTTGTAACCTTTGTGACAATGGATATTAAACTGACAGAATTTTCAAGTACGTTATAAGTGTAGAAGAGGGCCAAGCATCAGAGCGACCCAGAACTGCGGATGGCTGTTGCCTGGCTGCAGAGCAACATTTCACTTTGTTATCAGGGTAATACTGAGGGAAATTAAAGAGCACTAAAAACTGGGACACTGGAATGATTGGCTTAGGAGTGAATTTTTTTTTCCCAAGCTAAATTGGTAGGGCCAGATTTCAGAGCTTTATTCATGTTCAGTAGTAGCACCATTAAAGGCACCTTCCTTTTCCGGACTTTATGTGCAATTAAAAGGGTTACTTCCGAGAGCCAGCTCAATGGTATCAAAATCTGGCTTGTACCTTGGCAGAAAAAATGGAGAGAAAGATGATCAAATTCTTGGTGGCTCTAGTAAGAGCAAAGTTTAGATACACACACAGAGGAAATGATTCCTAATGAGCTGAAATGTAATATTTTAGTTCAGTCCAAGACAGAATTGTGTGGTGATAAGCTGTGGAATTGGATTCTGAGACAAATGGTAAACTCTGTTGCGTGAAGCTTTTAATTTGTTTGAAGAACTGCTTAAAGCCATCTTCTGCAGTGTAGTTGCATATATTTATTTTTAATTCCTGAAGTGGAGTACAGCACCAGGAAGGGAGCAGAGGAGCACATGCCTCATGTTAATGTAACCCCAGCACTTGATGCAGTGCTTTATAGTACACACACACTTTATGGTATTAAGAGGAAGGTAACAATTTCCTGGTAAATGTGCATTTTCCGAATGTTGGGAGTACTACAGGGAAGATAGAATAAATTGTCATTTTTTGAATTTCAGGAAAATCATGCTTAAATTAGAAGTTTAATATCGCCACTAGAGCATAAGGATATGTGGAAAAGCATCTATATCTTGAAGGCTTGCCTACTTCATTGGGTGTGGGCAGAGAAAGTGAGTTTCAGAGCACGTTCTTGAGTGAAAGATTTGGTATTTGCAATCTAAATCACATGGCATTGTGTGTTTCCTGGGAGGGTGATTCCTGTAGCCACCCAACTGTTAACTGTGAGAGTGCAATTAAAAATGCATGCTGTGTTTGTCAGCTATTTAAACTGCTCAAGCTGGTTACATAAGGTGAAGAAACTCATTACATAAGTTACACCATGAATTGCAAATTGTTTACTTAGTTGTGACAGCCATAGCTTAAGATACTTGTAGGCCGAGAGTTAGTCAGTGAAGACATTTGTGAATCATTTTGAATAATGAATAAATTTCAGATTTTATTTGCAGCCTGTTAGCAGACAATTAACAAAGAAAAAAGGATAAGACTTGTCAGAGTTGTATTTAAATTACTCCGTCTGCTCCAGATTACTGACTTAAGCTGAGTGGCTGGGTTTGTACTATTGACTAAATTTGGCAGTTCTTGCTGTCAAATTCCTGAGTCATCTAGACTTCTGAATGTTTTTCTGCATAACTGTATAATTACAGTGAGAAAATAAAGTACATTAATAGGGCTTAATTAAAACATGTATATGTACAAATACTCTTGTATATATAAATGGAAGTACCAAAACTTGTGTTCTCCTGATTGAGCATCAGATTCAGTAGTACTCAGCTGTGCAAATTCTCTGTAAACTGTGTTTCAGGCCTTTTCTTCTACACTGGTACAGCATTCAAACAGCCTGGTGATGTGTTAGCAATTTCTCTAATTGTAAAAAATGTTGGTGTCTGAATTTTCTTATTTAACCTCTAGCTTTTCCAATAGAATAGCTTGTTCCAGTTTTGGAACAAAAATAAGCTATATGAGTACTGAGTGGTTTGCCTCCAACACAGTGTACTGCATTTTCTGCCAGTATGATTTTTTCAGGGCAAATCTTACCTTTAGTGGAAAAATAATGTGCAAAACCTTTTTTTAAATATGGACTTGATTCTGTGTTCTTGGGATTTTGTTAAATCTGGGAAAGTCTTATGCTATGGACTGTTCACTGAAGAACCCTTAGTGTGAGGTGTGCGTAGTGGGAGCCAAGTGCTACATTGGTAAGCATCTCTCTCCTCTTTTCCTGAGCTCTTGGCTAAACAAACTGTGTGATCCTCTGGCCTGTGGGACAAGCTGGGATCTGGCTGTCTCCTTCCTTCCTCACCTCTGGCCCATAAGAACTCATTAGAGCTGCCTGAAGGTCACTGGTGCTGACAGTCTGGTCTGGCTCATCTGCTGGGTTAGTTGAGGATTATCAGTTCACGGATGCCTGGATCTCCCCTCTCTTCTCTTGGCTGAAGCTTTTGGGGTGATTGACAAATGCAGGGATGCTGTTGGCTAAAGTACGTTTTCTTGCAAGAAAAGTAATTCTGGGGCTGGAACGGCTCACAGCAAGTTGGCTCTGTGTCAGCAGAGCAGCACGAAGTTGTCCTAATATAAAATGGCCTCTAGCTCTGACTCTGATTGCCTGGTGGATGTAGTTCTCATGTAGTTTGGTAGTTTAGAGGTACCTTGTGGTGATTAATGAATGTTTATCATCCTGGAGATCTTCCAGTGGAAAACATTTAATAAGTACACATGAGAGTTTTATTGAAATGCACTTCACTTCATAGCAGGGAAAGATGTATTTAACTGTTTCTGTAATTGCTGGCGAATGGATACCCAGCCTGGCAAGGGAATGCCTTCAGAACCTGACCCATGTCAAGACTGTCTGGTGTTGGCACACAAGCTTTGGGCCACACCTGCTTTGAAAAGTGGAATTGACCTTTGCTTCACTCGTAGTCCAGAGCCAATGAACCAACTCACCCCACAAAGGAGGCAATGGAAATATTGAGAAAGGTCCATGTGGTAGATGTGTGTGTGGGAAGCAAGAAAGAGAAGTTGGCTTTACTGATCAGAGTGCACGAATCCTGCCTCCTAAAATGTAATGGAGGCACTCAGAGATTGAGGACATAAACTTGAGCAGCTCCCCACCTGCCAAATGCTTCTTGCCTGTCAGGGAAATGAAGCAGATCAGCACAGAACTTGGACCTCTACTTGTTACTGGGGGTGAGTTGGGCATGGAGAGTACATAGTGTGAGTCAGGTCCTCAGTGTTGCCCTGATTTCACCTGCACTATCCACCTATGGGACATAGGAAGGGAATTTTAAACACAACTGTTGCCACTCTAAAAGTCAGTTGTTGCTCCAGTCTTACAAGTACTGATGTTTAATGTGAGGGAGCAGGGAGCATTTCAACTGGTGAAATATATTGATTTCTTTTACCTTGGTACTTTCTAATCATACCAATGGATTTTGTTTTCCCCAAAATAAAGTAGTTTGCAGGCTTTTTGTTTCCACCCATCTTGACTAACTTGTTTTAGCAAGGTAAGCTGAAACACAATTTCCCTTAATATTGACATTCTGTTCTCCACTGCTCTTTTGTAGTGTTTTGTGTAGATTTCATCATGATAGAAAAAAAATCTGTTAAACAAAACAACAATAGAAAAATGAAGCTGAGGCAAGTGGATGGATCAGGAATAATTTTCAGATCTACGGAAGAGTGAAAGATGATGCAGTTTGTTACCAGGCAAAATAATTTCAGTATATTTTTTTTAACCTTCAGGAGAAAATACTAATTAAAAGTATTCCCTGCTGCTTTGTTGTAGAAGGCAGCATATCTCCAGTGCTCTTCAGAAGGCTTGGAATTGCTGTGCTGAGCAAGCTTTATGACTTGGGAATGGTGGCTGTAAGGGGAATGGAGGCTAGAGGTGGTTGATCCATGTTGAAAATGTTAGCTGAGTAGAGAGTACTTCAAATGTGGTGTGGTTTGTAGTGGCAGAGTATAGAGAAGAATTAAAATATTTAATTACTCATCTGTTTTTTCTCTCTTCTCATCCAAGAAATTCAGATCATTCTTTCCGTGTTCTCCCAACACCTCTGTGTAGGAGGACTAGGGAGAGTTGCTGAATCAGTGTAGTCTTTTCGCAAGCAACTGCTATGTATAGTCCCAGCCTCAAATGTCTTAAGCTGCATACGCAAAAGTAAAATTTTTGCTCTTTTCTTTTGGCTTCCACCAAAATGTGGGACTCTGGGATTTGTTTTTTATTTTTTTTTAGGTTTGGCTTCAGCTTTAACCTGTCTCTTCACAGCTGATGGCCTTGCCCTGTTGCTGTGAGTCTTCTTTGCAGCTCTTGCCATCTGTATGAGCTTTTTCTTTCTCACCAACTTGCCACCTCATCTCAAAACATGGAAGAGGTTGTGCCCTTTGTCTGTCCCTTAACTCCTTTCCGTGGCTGCCATTATTTATTTGCCTCTACAGGGTATTTTGGGATTTAGCATGGAGTGCATGCTATAGCTGACTGAAGTCATGTTTTGTTCCAGCTGCTGGAGTAAATCTTTCTCTGCCCTTAAAGAGTAAAGAGAAGCAATTGATGTACTTTAGATATTAATTTGTCCATTCCTTTTCAGGCATAACTCTTGTACTAATTAAGATGCTTTATTAACAAATCTTGTGAGTCGATTTCCTGTGGCTTTAGCAGGTGTGTTTGCTAGCATCTCACATTTGGATTGTGTTGTAGTGAATCTGCCTACTTTGAAATCAAAGTAGACCACTTAATTGAATTTGGTTACTACAGTGGGACTTGGAGTTGGTACAGAGAAGCTCTGGTGATGCCATGAGATGGAGCCTGTATCCCTATCCTACCCTGTGTGAGTCAAAGGCAAAATACTCAGATGATGTGTGATCACAAAGCCTAGAATAGTTTCTGCACTCTTTATCCAGGCACTTGCTTCAGTTTAGAGTGCTAATGGGAGTGTTTTGGGTGGCCTGACAGAGTATGTGTGAGTTTCTGGGGCAGTCAGAATTCTTTCATATGTAATTTTTCCCTTCTTGATGCTCCTTTACCATTGTCACAACTCACTGCTTAAATGCCTCCAGCTGCAGCTCACTGGTATGGATCAAAAAATTGGGTGGTTTGTAAGCTGAGGAAAATATAAGCATCACACTCTCAAATTGACATTTGACAAGGAAGAGAGCTGAAAAAGGCTTAGTAGTGCTGCTTGTAAATGTATGAAAGAAACAGGCAGCCACCTTGAAAAGAGATTTGTTGTCTTGCCAGGAAGCCACAGGGAAGGAAACCAGCACAAGCTATGTCCAGTCACCTGAACATCACTCAGCCATGGTTAGTTGTGTGATAGCTTTGCAATATAACACTTCAGTTGCCTGTGGTCTATGAGCTGTTCTACTCAGAGCTTTAATTCTCAGAGAATGGGACTTTTGTTTTGACTTTATGGTTAGTGGTTGCTTAAATATAGAGAGTTCTGCCTAGGAAAAAGTGCTAGTCGTGCCAGAGTGGTGTTGGAAATGGAGAGAGATGCAGAAGGGGGAAACCTTAGTGGTGCCACATTTTTCTGCTCTCCTTAAAACCAAATGCTTTGATCACCAGATGAAGCAACTAATGCAATAGTTCATGTTGATTGATACCACTCCATCAGTCCACTCGGCTTCTGCAAAGAACGTTAGTGCAGCAGCATTGGCAGAGCATCGATGGAAGTTAATTTTAATGGTAATTTGGAGCCTGGCTTATTTCTCTTTTAAAAGGCTTTTATACATGAAATAAATTTTTATTGTTAATTCATTTAATTATTGCCTGGTGTGGGTTCATGCTTTTTAGTGCAGTTCATTCTTCCTTTTCTGGAAGAGGGAAAAGCTATTGCCCCTTCCTAAATACTCATGGCTTGTGATTGTTGTTTGTAGTTTAGGGAGGTGAACTGCAGGGCTAAGGAAGACTAAACCAATGAAACCAAGACTAAACCAACAAAAGAGACTTGCTTTTCATCTTGCAACAAGCTGCAGTTTTTCCAGTTGGGTCATTCATGACATAGGAGTCTGGGCCTCCTTGCCAAGACACTCTGTCTGGCAGGACTGTACTCAGACTGTTCTTGTTGTTCCCCTTCGGAGTAATGGGAACAACATATAGGTCTAACCCTAATGAAAGATACTGTCAAAACCTTCTATCATGCTTTTAAGTGATGTGGCAGAGCAATACAGCTCATGTGTGAATGTCTCATCACCCTGCCTGACTGCATCCCTGATGCAGCACAGCTGCATATCCCTGCAAGTATAAGGGTACCTATTTCTGACAAGGCACTCAAGTGATTATCCCTGTCCTTTCTAACTGTAGGCTGAGGCACCAATGTTTTCCAGATAGAGATAAGCAACAGACTATATATAGCACAGCTTAAAAAATAATTAAAAATGTCTCCTCATAAATATTCTCCTAGTAGGAGTATCTGTGGTGATGTAAGTCTTCTCTTCTCCTATGAGAAGTGAGACTGATATTCTTCAGCTACTGTGCACAAAGGCCACGTGGTATTACTCAGATTCACCTTATAGGTTGAGGAGTAATAGCTGAGGGGAAAACATGCTCAGCTTGATGTCCAGGGCAGCATATTTGGGTCTCTGGTTCTACAGTGTCAGTGGTGAGAAGTTGCAGAGCTGTCCAGTGCTGAAATGCTTCATGTATTATATTACTGCCATGGGTCCTATACAATCATTTGAAGTAACCCCCCTTACTCATTTTGTACTTTGCGGCATGGAATCAGGGCTGCAGAATGATCAAAACCTCAGACCTAATTTATCCTAATTGGGCAAAAGGCATATAATTAAATCAGAGGAGCATGTTGAGGTTCAAAGAAGGCCACAGAGGCACTCTGCAGCTTACATGACTATGTACTAGTGCCTATGGGACCTGAGGAGTCTACATGTTCCTTCTTCCTTTTGGGGTACAGGATTCTGAATCTTCTATATGACCAGGACTATTTCAGACTGTTTTCTGCCGTGGTGTAATGTGAATAATAAAACTACAGACTTGTCCTCAAGGAACAGCTCCTGTGGGTAGGGAAGGCGTGTAGTTGAGCATCATGAGATCATTCTACTTGGTTATGTCTTCACTTGGATCTTGAAAGTTAGTAGTATACGCAGCTGTTTTCTTTCAGTGCTTAAGTACATCTCCCTACTTCAGCACAAAATGATCTTCTTAGGTGTGAGGCTGGAGACATTCAGAAGCACATGAAATTTTCATAAAATGGTGGAGGAATTGTGCCTGGGACAGTATTAATTATAAGGTCACACAGTGCCTGGCCTCATGGGCAGCTGGTCCAAGACTGAAGTTCCTAAGCATTGCCACAAGATTGCTGAAATACAATAGATATGACCAAGTCTGCAGGAGAGCTAAATAGATAACCCAAGCATTTTTCTTGTTCCTCCTTCTTTTCTTGACAGCCTAAGTGTTCTTAACTATTTTAGTCTACATGCCTTATGAGTACTTCACGTTTTTCTTTAAAGTAACTTATTGTCATGCAATTTCACAGTCAAATCTTTATTCCATAGTTGAAAGTGTGTAGAGTAATGGATGAATATTCTTATTTTCCCACTCCTTACGGTAACTTGGTTATTTTCCTGTAAGAAAGATTCTTGCTGGAAGGTGGGAAATAATACCTGGAAATTTCTGGTTTCTGTCTCCTGAAAAATTCTTCACTTCTAGGCCACTTTCTCACTTATTTTGAAAAGATGATTAAACCTTAGAAATCCTGGAAGAGTTAGAGGAGAGGTTAGATGGGGCTTTGAGCAACCTGATGCAGTGAAAGGTGTCCCTGCGGGGGGGTTAGAATTAGGTAATCTTTAAGGTCCCTTCCAACCCAAACCATTCTATGATTCTATATTGCTCAGCTATCTTTTCTTCAGTGAAGTCCATTATGAAGTGTTGACATCCAGTCTGGCCTCTGTGTGTGCTCCTGGCAAAGGCTTGTCTTTTGTGTGGATGAAGTCACATTCACGCACATTTAAGCTGTTCATTTTCTGATATTCCAGGATTGGAGTGTTTTACCAAAGCTGTGTCCCTGCACTGAGAATCATTTTCCCTGTGCCCTGACTGTGCTGTGGCTATCTTAAGAAAAGCTGTTTAATCCTTAAGGTGTAAAATCCACCCACTTTGTAAATGAGTTATACAAAGATGTTATCAATTCCAGAAATGGGGCTATTTTGTCTTTTATTCCTCCTTTCAGATCTCTGTGCTGCTAGCTCCTGCTTTTTTTTTCTCCTGTTGCACAGCTGTGTAGCTACAAGTATAAGTGCTATAACCCTTCCTGTTAACTATGTAAGCTGGAGTGTTCTTTTCTCTAGGCATGATCATGGCTATCAGTTGCAGGGGGAGGACATGTTAGTGTTTGTTTAGCTGATTCCAGTGTTGTCATACGATAGACTTAGTTTTCAGTTTGGGGCATTGACTGTTATGCCAGTGAGCTTGGCACCTGTATTTTTACTGCAGTATGAGACCAGTGTTCTGCTTCTCTTTCCTAAGTCTCCTGGTCCTGGGAGCGCTTCCCTGAACCTCAGCCATGTGCACGACACCTTAATCTCTTGTTCCCTTTCAGCTGGGCTGTATTTAGAAATATTTTTGCTGGAATTGATTTGCATGTAGTTTGCTCATGGAGTTTGTACTGCAGTCCCTTCCCAGTGCTGCATTTGGCTCTTACCATGGTGGGTGGAACCCCTGGGCAAGATAAGCTTTCAGCTATATCTCTTTACTATGATTTTTGTCCCAATTGTTGTAATTAAACCTGATATTGCGGAACCCTAGGGGATAAGAATAAAGCTAATGACATATTTTCTTAAAGGTTTGGATGTGCTCCAACGAATTTGCTTTCTGCTAGGTTGGCATGTTGTCTTTGTACTCTTCATCGGAGTGGCTGATGGTCCAGTGGAGGCATGTTAAGAATCATTTTGGATCTTCTTCACCTGATCGTGCAGTCAGTGAACTGAAGCCTCATGAGACACTGAACATATCCCCTGTAAAAATAAGAGGAAAGAAAACGAGAGGAGGGTGGGTTAGGATCTGCCCACTCCTAAGCCATGTTGAAATTCCATGTAGGGAGTTCCATATTGTAATAACATATTGGTCTCTAACTTGGGACAAGCAGTGATTACTTACTATCCATGTTTTTATTGCCTTAATTTTTAATTGTTATGTTTGGAGGGGTAGAGTAGAGATGTAGTGTATTAAATAACTTAGAGTTAAAAGAATGATGGATTAAAGTCGGCATTTAGACCTATAGCAAAGGGGGTTGATTGCCCTGGCCATGAATTAGTGTCCACACATTGGTGTACAGAGGTAGGAGACAGAAGGCCTGACCTTTGGGTTGGGAATAGTATATAAATTAGTGCTTGGCAATACTACTGTCTTTAATAAACACTTTCAGCTATTAAGGAGAAATACACTGTGCAAGGTATTTTTAGAGCAGTAATTAGAATAGAAAGTAAAGCATTCATAGAACACAACAGTCTATAATAACTCTTGGATTTAGAATTAATGGTACAGATAAAAATGTGTCCAGAAGCACATAGGATGCTGCATCATGGAGTTAAGAATTTCTAAAATCAAACATTACAGTTCAAGACTTATCTTAACATATTATATAGAATGAACAACTACATGGGGAGGGGAGGTACGAAAGAGGATCAGTGAAAGTCCTTCAGGTCCCAGATTCTGTTTGCTGTATTTGTACAGCATTTGTCCCATTGGGTGCTATCAGAGGCTGCTGAGACACAGGCTTTTGTTACGGCTCAGACTAAGAGTAAAGACTGCAAGAATATAAATCCTGAGCTGATAGTGTCTGCTTCCATGGTCTCGTCTCTCCAAATCTGAAGCCATATTGGAACTAGTGAAATTCCGGTGTGGTATTAAAGGCTGTTCTGCACCTTGCAGGTGGTGCTCAGGACTGTGCTCTTCTCTGGGCCTATTTATGGTGATGGGTCTTCTGGGATATTGTTGACCCCTCCCCTGTCAGAATGAGGATCAGAAAGCAGGCTCTTGAATTGTAAAGGACTGAAAAACACTTAGGGCTGTAAACCTCAGTGGGATTCTGTCAGATTTTAGGCACGGGGTGGCAGAATGCAGTGGATAGAGATAAAGGTCTTCAGATGTGCAATGCTCACCTTTCAGGCAGTGCTTATTGCTGCCATCCATAGACTCATATTAACTAATGCTGCTCTCTGCGCTTTGAATTGTCTTTCAGTCTGTGCATCCCTCTTGACAGGCAGCAGACATATTAAGTCCAGCTTGCACTGGCCAGAACATCTTACATTGCAGCGAGTGAAGTGGGATATTTTCATTCTGCGAGCCTCTAATTTGATTTGACGTTTCAGATGGGAAGGTGCAAAAAGTGGTAGATGACATTTACTGAATGACAAAAAGGTGTTATGGGCAAAGGAACATCATGTCACAATATCCTCCCAAAGCAAATTCCAGTCGTCTCCCCAGTTTTCACTGACCCAGCAGTAGGCTGGATGAGAAATTCTCATCTCACATCTTAGTACCTTGAAATATAAACCATCTTTGTGTCTAAGCCAGGGTCACATGATTTTAAAACAATCTGTAACTTTATTTGGCACGTAAAAAAAATTATAAATGCTTTTAGACGACCTTGGTTTTTCCCTACCGTGTTCTGTGCCCTGTTATATAACCTGGACTGGCTTCTGCCATTTTGTATTTCTGAATTAAACAGTACATCATATACATCTTAAAAGAAATGTCGTGAATCTTAGCTAAAATGCTTGGAGACCAGATGCCTTTGGCATTTGGCCAGAAGAACTTAATGCCCTGTTCAAGATCATACTGGCAATAGGCCTTCTCTCTGCCACCTTTGCCACAGCTGGCGGCTGTTGGCATACCCTGGTCCTTACAGGTTTGTACTGGGGATAAGCAAAGGGAAGGCTGGGGCTGGAGATAAGTTGTTTGCTCCTCAGTTGCTGTTTCCCTCTACCCCCATGCAAGAGCATTTATTTCTTCTTTCAATATTTTTGCCTGCTCTGAAATCCGTGTTGCTCATCTGTTGCACAGTGTCTGCAGCACTGTTGAGATTCTAGGCCCAAGTTGTTGGCTGAAGTACCTTTGAGTGCAGTCAGAACCTGATGCACCAGAAATGAATTAGTGTAGCGTTTGTGGAGAGGTGCTCAGTGCCTAAGCCTTCTGGACATAAGGGCTTATGATGGTATTGCCGAACTCCTCACTGGATAAGTGAGGGCGCAGTCCAGTCAATTGGAAAAATATTTTTTGATCACATCCACCAACCTTTTCTATTTCAAATACTTCTTCAAGAATCATTTCCTTCTGAAGGAAGAAACCATTTATGATTTCAGACAGCTGCAGAGAGATTAACAATATCTGTGGTTCATAGGTTTTAGAATGACCAAATTGTGCTTTAGCTCATCTTGGATTTCACAGTACAGTTGTCTGATCTTCTTGCCATCATCTTTATCTTCCTTTCCTTTTCCCTCTAGTTGTGTTTTTGTTTGTTTGACTATTCAAGGGCAACTTTTAAAATATCTACATAGCATTTAATTTCTTCAGGCCTTTATTTGATTCAATCCCTCATGTACAACAGTAAGTTCAGTTACAATACTGCAGCAAACAGCCTTGCAAGTAAAGGACAGTCAGCTGCGAAGTTTTTTTCCCCCCTGAATGCATAGTCCTTTTCAAAGGTAGATGGAGTATCCTTGTAATTTAGTGATAGCAACTCACCAGGTAATAATTTGAGCAAGGACAATGCAGGGAATGACTTTAAAGCGAAAGAGCATGAAACTGCTCCTTACTTTGAAGGACCACTATACATACTAGCTGTATAATTTAATGGTCTCTGCTTACCAGGAAACCATCTCAAGGTTCATTTCAAGGTAGTTTCAGTAGCTTTTGTCCATCATGCTGTGTGACCGAAGCAGATACTCAGTTGGCAAGAGACTTGAGCTTGAAGGGAGAAACTCTGCTCACTTAGGGATGATCTCATCTGTTAGCTTTACGCTGCACATACATTTAATAACTGCAGGGGATCTTTGTCTGGGAAATACTTTTTTGTGTATGAAGTGATGTCTTGAAAGTGTCTTTATTCTAACCACAGTGCCCTAATTTTTTTTTAAATAACTAGAATAGGGACAGCATAAAAAAAGACTAATGAACCTTAGAGAATCCAGAGTATAAGGATGTACTGAAGAAAGGAATTTTTCCACCAAAGAAAGAATATGTCCAAAGTCTTCTGTTTCCACAATTTTCAAGTCTCATAAGAGTCCTTGATGGATGGAGATAGCCTGTCTTATCAGCATAGGATGTTACAAGCTCAGTGCACAGTATATTGAGAGAACAGTTTACGAGAATAGCAGAGTGTTTTCTTTCTGGTCTATCCATGCTGTAGTCTACTCATGGGGGGGAAAACCCAGACTGGTTGAAAAGCTGATGATGGATTTTTTTCCTCACCTGTTTCTTTGATAGGCTAGTTGCCTGCTGGCATTTCAGTATTTTGGAACTGAAATAATTTCAAATTCTGTGATTACTCCTAGTTACCTTTAATTTAAAATGTGCAAAAGAGTGTCCATGCTAATGGTGTTGTACTTCCCAAATTTAAGGCAAATCAATTCACCTTTTATATGTAACATGAGCTAGAAAATCACAGCTTCAGCATATAAGAAAAATGCTTTTTGACTATAAGCCAATCTTTAAGATAGGATAAAAACACAGTTAATTTTTTAAAGCTTAGTCTCCTTAGTTTAATTTCTATAAATCCTTAACAGACTCCTGTCAAGAATTTTGTCCCTCCCTCTGCTTTCTCCTCACAACAATTTATTATGTCCAGGTGAAAGCTGTGAAAGTCTGCCTACCACCCCCCTCCCTCAGTCGTGGGACAAAACCTACATGAAAATAAATCCTATAGATCTGTTGCGTAGCTCTAGTAAATCCTTTCATTTAAGGGCTGCTCTTAAGAGGCTGCTGTAGGTGCTGAACGTAAATAAGTGTCAGATCCCTGGGAAGTGGGATCTTCTGGGAAATTTGTCTGTGTTAGGTCTCAGCCTTAGTTCCCTCATGTGGCATGCAAGCATCTGAATGATTGTCATGTTGTGATTTCTGCTGTTTAAACACGAGGTTGAAGTGCTGTAAGAAAGCTAAATGCCTTCTCTAGCTCAGCAATTCGTGGAGCTAGCTGTAAACTAACAGGGGACAGAGAAGGGCTTATGTTCCTCTCACTTGAAGAAGTAAAGAGGACTAAATGTGTCTAGGAAACCACATTTACATTGCAGAGCAGCAAATAAAATAGCTTTTCAAGGTACAGAGATAGGCACTCTTAGAGTTCATTGCATGTGATGACAGGTCCTCAGCAGAATTAGTGACATTGGTGGACCCATCCTTATTTTCTACTTGGCCATCTGGGACCCTGCTTCCTAGACATCTTTTTGAAATAGGTTTCAAAGCTTGTTCATTGAAGACCAAGCTATGTGGGAGCATCTTACTATGAGAATCATAAGTTCTACATGATCTAAAACCTGTCCATGGAACAGCCATTGCTGTGCTTTTTCTTTGTCTTGACAGCACTGCTGAGCTATTGCTTTGTTCCATGAGCTACTGGGTCATCAGTGAGTTTTTACTGGTAATTGCTGTCTCAGTGACTTTTTATTGATCATTTAATTTCTGCCTCCAAATGTGCAGGAGCAAATATTTTTCAGCCCTTTTAACCTCCTTAACTTTTCATTCCTGCTCTGCTTCCCTCTCCCCTGTGGCCAGCCCAAAGCAAATAGGTGGACAAAAAGATTAATAGAAGCAAGGAGATGCCTTCCTCCTCTCAAGTGCCCTGTGGCTTGGAGACTGTTATTAATAGCTGAAGTAAAAAAGTGTTTCATAACCATCCTCTTGCTCCAGCTTCCTTGCCAGCCCCCTTTCCTTGGTCCCTGGAGAGAAAGTGTGAGCTCATCACTTTCCAATGCAAATTCAGCTTTTGGTCTCATACTTGGATTCTTTTCTTATCATGGGTGGAATATTTATGTTCTGCCAGCTGGTTGCTTTAAGCAAGCTGCTCTTTGCTGGGATATCCAGAGAGCGTGTGAGGAATAGGCCTGGCAAAAGCTGTTCAAGCACTTTATTTTTTCTCTGCTCTGAAAATATTGCTGTGTGCTCAGTACATGCACACATGGCTGCACCTCTATCTTCACTCACACAATGGTTGAAAACGTAGATATTTTGGTGTGGAAACAGCAACTGAAATTGAAATGTAGGTGTGACAGTCTGAAATATGTGGAAGTCCCTCTGGAATGTGGTCACTATATAGCCCACCCATGACAATGCTGTTGTATGTGTCTGGAGATCCATTATACTCTTGGAATGCTTCCTTTTCACGTGTGCTTTGTATCTGAGTTCTGTATCTCAGGAGATGTAATGGGTTAGTACTGACAGTGAGCTGCCAGGTTTTCATCCCAGATGACCTGGGAAGAATGGGAATGACATGCTCTTGTCTATTTCCCCATTTCTGTATGGATAGTACAGTATAGTTAAAGTGTGTTGAATCCTTTCAACCGTCCCCCCTGCTATGTTTTTACAAGACTACTTTACCAGGCTGAGCATTGTCTAACAAGTTTTACTAAGCTGGAGGCTCTGAGAGAGTCTTTATTAGGAAGTCAAGTGAGATGAGCTGTAAAAGAAAAATGGGAGGAAAAAAAGAACAGGAAGGTTCTGGTTCTCACTCTGAAAAATCGTTTGCTCACTTTCCTAATAAAAACCTTTAAGCTGTACATTCTGTTAATGTATTTGCTGGGTATGTGCCATTTTGTGGACAAAATAATATTTATTTTATAAATGTCTCATCCTCGTCTCATTCTCAGCTCAGTGAATACAAGCAGGCTTTTCCTTCGGGTAAAACAGAAGATGCTGCTGCCTGCTGAGTATGTTTCCCCAAAGTTCTGTGCTCACTGCTTTTTTCTGGTGGTCAGTAAAGACATCTACCTGTGAAAAGCAAGTTCAAATAGCATTGTACATTGAAATATCCCTTTGCCACTGGCAGCCTAGTAGGTTGCACTGCAGGCTTTCTGCATTTTACCCCACAGGGAGTAGTATATAGATGCCTAATGTGCTTGTAAGCACATTTATAGTTACATTTAAATAGTTAGGAATTTGTTATTTATCTTAATGTAGAAAATTGACTCTGAAGCAATGAGGATGCAAGGGAGCAGAACCACTTGTGAAACTTCATCTAGTATGGCTGCTGGTTTCAGCTGGAAAAAAACCTATGGAATTAAGAAAGATGTCTGGTTTAGAATTTTCAAAGTACATTTTTCAGACTTTCAGTTGAAATACAGTTTTTAAATTATACTTTAAAGGTGTCAGAATAAGTTACACATGAATACGGTTTTGTGGCTGTAAAAAGCCTTCCTGTTAATCTGAAATTCTTGTTGCTTCCTTCCTGGTTGTGTCAGTCTCCCCTTTGCCATTCCACCTAGTTTTTCAAGTTGGCCTTTGAGCCCAAAATGCAGGCTGTTTGCCTGCCTGTGGTTGTGAGGACGGCAGTGTTGGCGTAGCAGTGATGACCGGACTGCAGAGCTGTGCCTCTTGCTGTGGTGCTGTTCATGCTGTGGCTGTTCCATATGCTGCTCCAGTCTTGGAGGTCAACCCTCTAGATCTAGGAGGCTTTCCTGGAGCTCTGGTCACTCAGGGCCGTCTCCTTTGGCTGTCCTTACTAGGATGATTGTAACTCCAGGGGTAGAGCACAGGTTAGACCTGTGTTTGTAAATAGTGGAGTACAACAGAGTTGAATTTGTAAGAATTGGTGCTGAGTACCTAATGTTCAATTGGTGTTTTCAGTGAGGGGATGTTCCTTCAAGCTGGCTTTGCTCTTGTACCATTAATTGAACTGCATTAGCACATCTTCCAATTGAGCTTTACTTGTGAAAAATCTGGTTGGCATGGTCTTACAACATGTGTTATGAACCAAAGCGTGGTAACTAGATATGATCGGGTGATCACTTTCAAAAGTGCACTTGTGATCCATGCTAAGTGTTACCAATAGGTGACCCTTGTGTCTGTCTGTGAGTGGGGAAGGGCGCTGTGCCAGATCGCTCTGACTTTTCACAAAATCCAGGTGGTGAGTAGAAGCGGATACAATAATACACCTTGACCTGCTGGTAGGGGTAGCAGCTAGGGGCTAGCAACTGAGTCTTAAACCCTAAAGACAGACACACCAACCCATCAGCTGAGGGGAGGCATCAGGCTGGCTTTCTTGAAGCCCACAGCAAGCAACAGCTAATATCAGGAGTTGTCTCACTGTATCTAGAACAAGTACCAACAAGTCCTGCTGGCAGAGCAAAGTGAACCTCAATTCAGGATGATGCCAGAGCCAGTCAGGAAGAAACATGATCTCTTCTAATAATTTGGCCCATACTGCAACTGAAAATCTATCTTGAGCTCCATTAATTAGAACATTGGCTTCTATTTATGCATATAAGTTAATGAATATTCACCAGACACGTTGATTAAGGTGATGTTATTTGCATATTCTTCCTAGATTTTTAGCCCTTTACCCTTAGGTATTCTAGTATTCAAAATATTCATGTGGCACCAAAGGAAATTCTGATTAGGTATTGGGGGAAAAAATTCATAATGAAGATGGTTAGATGTTGGAACAGGTGTTCAAAGATGTGCACCTCCGTTCTTGGAGGTATTTAAAACTTGGATGGGCAAGGCCCTGAGCAACGTGAATTATTTTTGACTTTAACTTTGAGGTTGTGCCTCCTTTGAGCAGAATATTGGGCTGGTTGAAATCTAGAGCCCCCTTTTAACATAAATAATTCTGCAATTAGTGCAGAAGAATGGTGTGCCTACATTTTAAGTATTAATATATTTATAGATTGGGAAAAAGTATGTAACCAGTACTTTCATGGTTACCATTACTCCAGAACTAACAAAATAGTCCTGTTAAGTGTGTTACAATACTTTCTGATGAAGTATGCTTTCGTTAAGAAGATACTCATCCCTAGTTCATTAGCAAGTCGGTATATTTGATTGCAGTTTTATCATAGTAACTGGTCAAGGTAGAACTTAATTTCTGCTTCTGTCTTGTTCCAAGGTTTAGTTTGACCAGTTAGTTCATGCCGAAACTGCAACAGCCTTGCAGTTAAGATACTTCCAGGTGAGGTTTTGTTGATTCATATGAAATGATGCAAGACATTAAAAGCAGCACTTACACCTGAGTGTAATAATTCTGAAATTGCACTGGCCTGAGTGGCCAGGGCTATTTTGGAGGCTGCATAAAATGCTAACACAGTTAAACAGTGAACTTTCCCAGGGGTGGACAAGACTTTTAAGACATTAACACGTACTTACGCCACGTGGAATTGCTTTTTGTCACCTAATCCTAGCCCTAACTGAGATTATAGCCCCTGGAAGCATTACTGAAATGTTATGCTAGGGGAAAAAAACCCAAACCAAACAAACACTATAAATTTCCTCTGCTCTACAGATTTTCTGAAGATAATGTGAAACAGTTAGGGACTAAATGACCAATCTGTATCTTTTGTCTACTTGGTATATGAGGGAACAGTAACTAAACTGTAGGATTAAGGGAATCTCTCATACAGAAGGCAGTTTCTCATAATGAATAGCAAATAAATGAAGTGAGTGCAGTTTGCAAGCCAGAGGCTAAGATTCCATTTTCTAGGAAATGTTTGTGTAGTAATTCTCTAACAGATTTGTAAAAATTAGAGCTAGCACAAAGGGTGAATTTTGTGGAATAAATTGCTTGCTACAAACAGTTCATCCAGGGGTATCTGCAACACAGAAGAAGGAAAAGCTGACTGGAGGTAGCTCAGAACATGTGTGCCAGGCTTTTCAGGGAAGCTCATCATATCAAAAGCTTAGGCAGGAAATGTCATAAAACAAATACTTAGTTGTACAGCTGGATCCTTCTTGGAAAACAACATGCATACTACAAGAGAAGAATAGGTACTTCCTGGTTTCAGATCTCTCTGCATGTTACATGAAGGTGACAGTTGTGTCAGTGCTGGCTGGTGAATTCTGGAATGGCTTCACCATAGTTCATCCCGAGCAGGTGAGCTGCTGGCTCCCTGCATCTGAGATTCCTCATTGCTCTTGCCCAAGGATCTTGGAGTGGAGGAAATTCTTATCTGTACCTGCAAGTCCTCCAGCTACCAAAGAACTTATTCACAGGTGCTGAGTTAATCTGTACCTGAACTTTAAGGATGATTCCACAACCTGCAGCCTAGAAAGCCGCAGGGGGGAAAAAGTGTGAAATCTTGTAATCTTCATTGACAGGAGGGGAATATAATCAGGTAACTCATGCAAGTAACACTTCTGTGTGCCATCTTCGGCTGGATCTGAAGTAACATTACTGAGATTTACCGAACTGCTCTCAGATTACCAGTTTCATGAAAGACTGTCACAAGGATTAGCCTCTGTTGCCAGCTTGTAGATGAATTGGTCTGTATTATGCAGAAGACTAACTATTATGATCATACTGACAATGTAAATTCATGAAACTTGGCAACCACCTTTGCAAAAGTCAAATGATCTCACCAAGCAAATGCCTCTGGGTGCTTTGGGATCCAAAATTTAGGACAGATGTGACCAGCATCTCTTGGTGGCACTTTGAATTTTCATTCTATTTCTGAAATTAACCATGGTAAAGACGCGTTCTTGGAGCAGTTTGAAAGAGTTTAAATATTATATTTAAGGTGTGTGGGGGTGTCATGGTGTTGAAGACAGGCTGGTCCAAAAGTTCTGAAAAAAGTTTACCCACCAGACAAATACAGTATGGACACCAGCAATGTTAACTCTCAACCCTCTTCAGTTTAGAGTGGGGTAATGGTTCAGTCACACTCTGCATCATCAAGAAGTTTGAGACCTCCAGCTGGGGTAGTGTTTGCAACCCTAGAAATGCAGTGGGAGCTGAGTGTCCTTTGCAGTTGAACTAACATCAGTATGCCCACAGTTTTGAAAATTGAATAGAAGAAAAATAAGTGTTTTCAGGTGATATTTCTGCTATAGCACAGGTTAAATATTTTCCTTGTTATGGAGAGAAGAGGAAATATTATGTAAGATGGCAGTTTGGACTGGTGATCAATAGATATGGGAAGGGAACTGAGAAGGTGAGTGGATCAGTAAGAGGAGTAGCATGTTTGATGTGAATACTTAGCTACTCAGGATGAAGCTATCTCTAGTTTCCTTATCTCAGTTTTGTTTGTAATCTGTCCTTTGCAGGAACAGGGGGTTGCCAGCCACAACTAACAGCTGCTGAATCCCTTAAGCATCTGTGCTTATGTGATGACAGTATGGCAGAGGTTTGCTCTGCCTGGTTCTAGTTGTATCTTCCTGCTGATTCTTTTCTTAGCAGTCTATTGGAAGATGTCAGCTACTTTTCGTTAGGATTTTCAGCAAACATTTCACTTTTGGTCAGAGAAATGTGGAATATACTGCATCTGTCAGTGGAGCAGCTCTGTGGTGGTTTTGCGTTTCTTGTGGCCAGCTGTAACTCTTGCTATGGCAGCTGCATACGTGAAAAAACCCACTCACTGGTTTGCTCTATAAATACTGTCCACAGTTATTTGAGCAAAGTGCAGAGCTCAGCTGCAGTTGCATTTGGCCTTCCTGAGTTAGTGCTGAAGGGTGGAGGTGCTTCATAAATTGCTGTTACCCTAGTGAGGGTATGGAAGGGAAAGTTTGATTTGCTTCCTATCCCAAAGACTGCACTGAGCATAGCTATTAATTCTCTTGAAGGGTAAAGATTTCATAGCACTTTTCTGAGAAGACTTTGCAGAAGAGCAGCCATTCTGATCCTTGCTGCACTCACTGCTTCTGCACTCCCAGGGGCTTCCAGGAACTGGATGTTTGGGTGTCTTGAACCTTATTATCTTCTCAGTGGGACAAGTAGGGAAACATCAGAAGTATGAAATTATCACTGCCCATAAACTCACTCTTCTTGTTGGCAGGTCCAGGCAAATGAAAGCCTTTTTCTAGGTTTCAAAAGCTAATTCTCACCTCTAGTTAGATATGTGCTGATATAGCTGTATTGACTCAGCATAGTCACTCTCCTACACTTGTGAGAGTGGGTTTAAATAAATGATTTGTGTTTAAAGGTGAAGCAATTCCAAACACTGTCATTTTGGATCATGAATAGCTTGAGTTTCCTGTAAGGTATTGCTTGCTTCTGCCGTGGTTTTCTGCTGGGTGGACACTGTTTCTCCCTGGTGGAGCTGTCAGGGCTCCAGTGCCCTTCCTGCACAGCCTTTCTGAACTGCAACATCAAGTGCTCTGTTTGCCCACCCTGGTTGACAGCGCTCCTGAAGGTCTTTTAGATGCACTTAAGTCTCATTAATGGTATGGGGAACTAAGCATAAGCCCAAAATTAAGGGTATGTTCAAGTGGTGACCTGAATTCAGACCGTAATTTCTTTCTGCTTTGGTGATAAAAGATATTGAACAGCTCATTGCACTACTCCTAACACTGTTTGTAGAATTAAAAGTCTGATGGACCGTGCTAGAAATTAGCCTCTTTGGTTTCAGAGGAGCTGTTCCTGCTGATTACTTTTAGAAATTATAGCAAATGGAACAGTATTTTTTCTTCATTCCTTCTGTGAGTTTTTATTTTGAATCTTGGCTCTGTGTCTATTTCTGCTATTCTATATAAATCTCTTGGCTGGGCAGGTATCTGATAACTTACAGATTATTTCCTGAAAAATGAGCATTTTTCATTTTCTTGCTGATGCTTCTAGTCCAGGAAAGCAACTGAACAGAAGGGGATATGAAAACCTATAAGAAGGCAAGGTTGTGATTTGGGGATTTTTTAAAAAGCTCTTTGCACACTAGCTATCCTTTTTTTAAATACTATTTTTAGTTTGAAACTTTAATTCTGGGCGTACATTTGGTGCCCAGATGGTGCAGACTCACACAGAAGCCCATCACGCTGTCAGGGCAGGCGGATACATATGTAAATATTTTGCCTTTTTCCCCTATAATATTTGGCTTTGTCTAATCTAATTGCTGTCAAAGGCAGAATGTGAAGAATGCTTAAGAGAAGCAAACAATGAGGACCTCAAATGTTTATATTGCACTAACTTTGGAAGATGCTGGTAGACTCTGATGTAGCTAATAATTTGTTCCATGGGTTTTCTTATTCATGCTGTGAATTCATGGTTTATTATCTAAGTTTATGTCAAGTACTATCTTATGACCTGAAGTAGAAACCTGAATTTCTAGTGGTATAAAAGCATATTTTACCCCATGGAACTGCCAATATATGGCTAATGGGTCTGTCTTTTTGGTTCAGGCTGACAGTAAGTGTTCTCTACCTGCTTCTTTTTGTGTGTAGTGCTCTTTATTATTTATATAATTCATTGCTTCATTTAATTTATTCTATTGAGTGCTTGTCTTAATGTATTTTTAATACATAAAAGCATTTTCAGCATAGCTGCTTCTCTGACCAGTGGTAGCTAGCAACCAACAGTGGCCAACCACATTAGGGTTACCCAGTTAGTTATCAAAGGCCTGATCCAAAATATCTTAATATTAATAGAAAAATGGCTTTCCTGAGCTTTGGATCTGAATGTGCAGTAAGAAGGTCCAATAAAGCCAGTGTTAGCTGAGAATGCTGGCAAAAGGAATGCAGGAAACCTGACTGGCTTTCGTCAGTACAAGAACAGTTACACTATCCTGTGGCTTCTGATCATACATGGAGTTTGGATGGCTATAAATCATGGAAAGCCTCAGACTACACCAGAGCCATTCCTCTAAGGACACTCCCTACACAGAGAGGTGCCAGGAGATCAGGGCCTGGAGGTGTGATTGTCGTGCAGGAAGGAAAGCTTCTGTGAAAGGAGAATGTAATAATGTGACCAAAAGGTAACAGAGGCAGCTTTTTCCCATGGAACACAGATGAAATCCTGACTGCAGGGGGAAAAAAATTGCCCATTTCAGCCACTCATGTTGCCATCTGAGGCTCTTTGTTCAGGCATGCCAATAAATTTTGTTTCTGAACCTTCTGTGAAAGTGTCTGGGTGTCATATTGTCAAGAGACATATTGTCATGTATCCTGCTATGGGGGTGGAAAGGGGTCAGGCAAATTGTTTACTATTTATATGTATTTCTTTCCTGTGTTTTCTATGACTTAAGGAAAGATCAAAGATGCTTGCTCTATGTATCTCCTGTATGGGCACTTAGACCCATGACTGTACAGGAAGCTAAGACATGAATTTACAGTTTCTACACAGTAACTGTATTGCTGCTGCTCGCTGTTTCAGAGAAAAGACACAAAAGAAGGGGTCACTTGCCCAACAGATATCTGATGGTGAAAGTAGACACTCCAGCACCTGCTATAGGGCCGGTTTGGAAGGTTTTTGGAATGTGTGGAAGATCACATCCAAACTGATGGTACAGGTAGCTGGCTTTTACCCTACAGATAAGCTTCTCATGGGCCACAGATAGCGCTGGTTGTCAGTGAGCTGATGGTACTGATTGCTTTGCTCCTAAACTTTGCTTTTGGTTGTCAAACGTGTCTGGCCTACAACTGGCAGGACGCGTTGCATTCACTTAACAGCACTTTCTCTTCTGCGTTTTGCCTTTCCCAGGAGCAATTGAGCGGTGCTCGTACATCAAGTACCACTACTCCTCAGCGACTATTCCCAAGAACCTCACCTACAACATCACCAAGACAATCCGCCAGGATGAGTGGCACGCCTTGCGTAAGTGTTACCGCCTTTCTTCTCCGCTTTCCTCTTGCGCAGGCTGAGGGAGGTGCTCGCTGATAAATGAGAGCAGGGGCTTTGACTGACAGCCCGTTCAGAGCCCTTGTCTCACATACAGTTTGTCTTCCTAGCAGACGAATCGATTTGTTCTCAGGACCTACATCTCTGTTTCTGCTGCTGACTAGGAATTCTGCTGAGGCATGAGAAAGTGGCAGCAGGGAGAAGGCATTTGTATGCAGGGATTAATATTGAGTTAAATACAAAAATGAATAACAAAATCAATGCCCTATTTTTTAATTCAGTACAATGCTCTGTACGTGAGTGAATTCTCATGCTGAGTTTCCTGCTTCCAGGAGAATTCATTGCTGGATTTTATTGTAGAATATGTCCTGCTGCCAGCAGCTCCTGGGTGGCAACAGTCTCCTTTGAAGGTCTAGAAAGAGAATTGCTGCACCCTTTAAGGCACAGGGAAGAAGCTTAGTCCTCAGTGATAACTGTAGCCAGTGGTCACCAACTCGTAACATTTGCTGAAGCAACAAGATCTGACAGGGATGGAATTGCCTTGGGATGTATTGGCTGACCTTAAATCTTGTCTTGCTCTCATCTTGGAGATGGGAAAGGGTTTTCACTGATAAAATGCAAGAGGTAGGATTTCACAAGGAAAGAGGCCACTGCTTTTGTTCCTATATAGTCATGGGGATTGATGAATGTCCTGAGCAGCTGTTCTGGTGGAAGCAGCTAAGAACTCCTTGAAGGTGGCAGGGGGTTTAAGGAAATGCTGGTTCTGATAAACCTTGGAAGGTCGTAGTGAGCTTCTCTGTCCAGACTGTGTCAGCTTGAAACTGTGCAAGACCTCTGGTGTTCCCAGGGCTCCTGTCTGATGTGGCTGTTGCTTTGGAAGCGTCCTTTTAAGCTCTGGGAAGGAGAAGGTGCAATGTTATAAGTGATTTCCTGCATTGGTGAGGTCAGGCATGGTTTGAGATTCACTGGTGCTTGTAGGCCTGCCTGGTTAAATCTGGTAAAGAATTAGGAATGCTCTAGCAGGTCTTGCTAAATGCCTATTTTTTATTTTACTTTATTTTAAATTGTGTTTGTGTGGAAAAATACATGTTTTGATTGTGATGTGACAAAGAAAAGGAATAACTGACCTCATGCCTGTCAGAAGGTTGTAAGATGCTGGTATTGCAAAATACAGTTCTGTGCTCACTGGACCCTGAAATCAGAAGATCAGGTGATTCCGTTCCCTTCAGGTTTCCTTCTACCACCTGTCTTCTCTGCTGGTGTTAGTATTATGTTAACATTGCTCATCTGTGGACAAAAAAAATGTACCTCCCACCTAAGACACCTGTTGGGGTTCATGGGGCTGTAGGGGAGGGGCTTTGGTTTATTCTTTTTTTGGTGTTTGTGTGTTTTTGCTGCTGTTGTGAGCAACTTTTCTGCAACCAACCACTGGGAATCTCCCTGTTTAATGTAAGAATTATTATCTAAAGTTAACCTTTATCTCAGCAATGGCTCAAGTAAAGGCTCAGATACCTGGTCACGTGCATCTTGGTGTGTGATCAGCAAGCTGCTGAGCCTGGTGTGTTGGCAGCTGATGGGATTGTTCAGTAGGGCATTTGTCAGTCTCCAGAGTGGCAGTCTAGACACTGTGCTCACACATTTACATACTTGATTTGGTCTGAGGCACTCTCAGGGTGAGGCTGCTGGTGCCCTCTCTGGGGAGGGTATATAGAGTGTGTGGGTGTTCCTGTATATTTCTGACCCAAATTTTCTTGCCAGTGCATGATTCAGATAAGTGTAGGTAGATGTAGATAGAGCTGAAGTTTGAATCTACTTATCTAAAGATGAAGAGAAATATTTTGCTGAAGCTCTTGCTTGTGCAAGTGAAGAGTGCTTGACACACGGAGTTAGCCACTGAAGGTTCTGGAGGTCACTGCATTTAAGAATGAACTGTTTCTATACGATTAGTTCCTGTGTAGGAGCAGTAACTTGTTTTAAAACACTAGGACAATACCAAATTTTCAAGTTGTGATTTGGTTGAAGGGAATGTTGTGCCTTTGCAGCGCAGTAGACGCTTAGACGCTACAGGAAGTCCCTGTGATTTTTAGTCCCTGCCTTAGCAGCTGACCCTGTTCTATGCCCCTGGACTAATTTAATCCAGGTCACAGCTACTCCATTTCACCACTGCTCATCCTGATACATCCAAGTCAACCTAGCCATTACTCTCTGAACAATTTCCTGCTCAGAATTTTCTTTTCAGTGAGTGTTGTGACAAACAGCAAAAGGAGCAGGAAAACTGGCAATCTTCCTTCTCTTGCCATGGATTATTTTTTAGATCTGTGGGATAATAGAGGAAAAAAAGTATTTCCGTGAAGCACTGGATCAAAATTGCATCCTGGAGAACTTCAGAGGAACTGGAAAAGTGAAACCTGGATGTCTGGTCACCCTGCTAAAAAAAAATTGCCTCTACCAGGTTGAAGCCACTGTTGTCCTTTGCCATATTTGTATTTCAGTAGTAACTATTTTCCTTCCCTAGTGTATGGGCAGCAAACTGTGGTTCCTGGGAAGGAAATGTCATTTTGCATCTTTACTGGGTTAGGAATCAGAGGGAAGAGGGCTCCAGCCATGCACCACAGGCTGCTTTTTTCAGATTGGCAGGCAGGACTGATGCTCCAGCAGTTTCTCTTGAATAGCAGAAGCGGGTGAGGGACAACTAATTTGAGGTTGAGGACCTCATGGCACCAGTCAGCACAGAATGCAGATACTCCTCTAGTTGTGCTCTCAGCTATGCTGGAAGAACCCGGGATAGCAGCTGGTCCTAGAGGAATGGTTGGAGCTGACTTTACCATTTTTGATTTTAGCTTCTTTCATTCTGTTTGACATTTTCAAGATGGAACCTTTTCTCCAAATTGATTGCCTATGGCAGCATGAACCAGGGAAATAGGACTTGTCTTCTCTGCAATCACTTCCCCTCAACTGTCTCAGGTTAAACAGGGATGGAGGGATGATGATTGTAGTATTGCCAGCTCTTGCCTGTCAGGAGATAAATGTTCATCTAATTAGACAAAACAAGTATCTGTATGAGCGGGGAGGGGAAGGGAGAGGAAAAGAAAATGTGTCCGACAACTTTGAGCTTGAATAACTGTCTCTTTACGGAACATGCCAGTGTAATATGACTGATTTGCCATTAGGCACTTACCCTGTCACTTTTTGGCCCTAGGCTTGTGCACAATACTTGATCCATAGTTCTGTCATCTGAAGAACTGTAGCAGCATCATTGATACTCTTAGAAATGGAGGTATATTGTTGTAGCAAAAACTGGAGGAAATCTGAGCAGTTCTGTATTTATCCACACATTGGTCTATGTGTTTTATGCTGTTCTTTTAAGTTCACTTTCATTATACTGTAAGTATGTGTTCACAAAAGACAGGGAAGTGCTTGTGGCAGAGGCTGTAGAATATGGTGCAGGCACTGAGAAGGGAAAGAGGTGTTTTCAGGTGATGGAATAAGCACTTCAAGATGGATGCATATACTTTAGGAAAGTTAACCATAAAAAGGAGACCATATCAACGTTAAATTTTTTTTCTTGTCCCAAAATCTTCATGAAACCGTTATCAGGTATATATTATGGCACAGCGGGTGAAAGGCTCTGTTTGCTTTGAAAATGGTAGTACCACCAAGGCAAGGAGGGCATGTGCTACATTCAGTTTGGTATCGTCCAGGAGCCAACAGTGCTGGTCCCTAAGTCCCTGTGAAGGAAAAGGCCCTCAAAGCCCAGGGAATATTTAATCTACTGGCTTACTCTTTGGAGCACAACAGGTGCCTGTTGGGTTGATGGTGAGGTGTTTTTTTTATCATCAGAAGGATTGCAGCAAGGTCACTTCTGTTTCATTCTTGTTTGGTTTGGAGTGGGTGTTTGTTTTTGGGTTTGGTTTTTTTTTACATACTGTAGACAACTGCTTTATATTCATCTTATGCTGCAGTCTTTAAGAATCAACTGCCTTGTGTAAAAGCATAGAAGATGGATGCAGAGAGGAATTTCTAAGTATGCTTATGCCAACTGTGTCTACACTTCATTATCTTGATGGGAGAGTCAGGATTAGAAACTTATTTTGAGGAAGCCAAATAGTGCAGAAAAGGGAGGAAGATGCAGATAAGAGAGATTGTCTTCATACATTCTCAGAGCTAGTCTAGCATGAAGATGTCTTGGTTTTGCCTTTAGCTTTTATTTAGACCATATGCTTCCTTGCTCATTTTTACCTTTGAAGATACTTGTATTTGCATGGGTCTTTGTGTCCTTGAACTGTTTCAACAAGAACAACTGTGTAGGCACAACAGGATTGTGGATTAGCCTGCAGTGTACTCAGACCTGCCTGGAGTCTCACAGGGCTGATGCTCAGGGGTGTCTCTACAGTCTTGCTCATTGTGGTCTTGGCAAGGGAAGATTAAAAGGAGGCTTTTCCAGAGCCACCTTCTCTCCAAGACAGGTGAAGGAAATTATTGTGGATTTCAAGTGCTGCAAACAAGCACTGAAAACAAGTTGCTGATGTGATTCCTTGAAGAGTAAAATCTGTTTCTCTTGAAGAATAAGTGGAACCACTCCCTCTTGCCTTTTTCCTGCCTTGGTAGCTGAAAATTGGACAATGGCTGCATGGCACTCAGAGCCTCTGGCAGACCTCCCAGTGGCTTGCATGAAAGTTTCCACATCAGGAAAGAGATGAAAAATTCTTCCTTCTCCCCAAAAGCTTTTGTTTTGGTGACTCACAGAGCCTATGATGTGAGGTAGATAGTTGGGTCTTTAAGTCTGTTACTTTTTCTTCCTCCCTATATGTCACAAATGTGATTCTCTACTTCAGATTAAACATGGTAACGAAAGAGGGAATTTTTCTATTTTTTCTTCTCCAGCCTGCCATTGCACCTGGGCCTGTCTTCCACAGCAGCTGTGTTTTGTGTCCAGGAATGTGAAGAGTGCTGTATCTGGGCAGAGAGTGGCTGGAATTGCTATGGAAACTGATCTTTTCCTGCACAGCTCAGAAACTGTGTCACCAGACTGCTTTAGAGAGAACCAGTTCATAAACAGGTAGCTGATGCTTCTTAAGCAGTGTTTAGAATTTCCTGGGCTTTCTGAAAATGCTTCTTGCCTGGCACTGTGGGATCTCCTTTGCCTGTCACCTGCCCCTGCTTTTTTTCTGCAGGACTGACTGATATGGGCTGTGAATTTAGAGCATCAGCACAGGGAGCTGCGTTGTCAGAAGAACAGTCACAATGCCTTGTATTAATTGGAATGATAACATTCATCTCCACTGTTGAAAAGCTGCAATAATCCTGTGTTTGGGATGGTCTGAGATCCATTTGCATAAAAAATGAACTCTAAAGTCAAAAGTAATAGCCTGGCACGTTGTGAGTGGTGCAAGTACTGGAGGAAATGAAGGATTTTACAGGATGTAGCGAGTGGTAGTATTTTAATTCATACAGCATCTATGCTGAAAGCCAAGTGGATTTTATCAGCCTTAATGCTCCAAACTTTGCAGGAGATTAAAGCTTCCTCATTTAGGCCTGCAAAGCACTCATATAACTCCTTATAACCAGTAAAACTACTGGTGAGGTGGATGGAAAAATATCCAGCAACAGTTGTGGAGATTGTTGGCAACAATTAACACTCTGAAAAAGATTGTGATGCCTATACTTGTTATTCTCTACAGATTTTTCAGGCCTTCTCATTCCATGGAACAAGATGTTGAGATTTGCAAAGCATCTCAGTTGATAGCTTGACAATGCATTAGTAACACCAGTAGGCTCATGGGCTTGACCTGTCTGCTTTTATAAGCAACAATAAATATTTCATTGTTTTATCTGTATTAAGTGCTGACCCCAGAGAATTTTTGGTTTTGTTTTGTTTTTTTTTTTTCCTGGGTAGTACTGAAAGCAGTGTTTGAAATAAATAGGCAGTATCCTGCTTTTGTTGCTCCTTTCTTCCACTCTCTCCTGCACTCTCTTGGGTCTCCTTCCATTCCTATCTTCCTCTGCGAGGAAAAGCTGTTTCATTTTTAATTAGCTGCCTTGACCCCCAGATGGAGGCACACCCTGAAATATGGCACTGTCCTGCTGGCCAGTGCCATTTGGCTGATGACATGATGTCATTCCTTAATGTGTTGGTTACTGAAAGAGCCGGGGCAGCTGTCCCGGAGGTCAGTCAGGTGGCAGGTGCTCACATGCCTGGAGGTCTAGTGTTGTTGGATCTTCACTGAGCTCGTTGTTCCCATAGCTGATGACCAGGTGGTAGTGACAGACCCTCTCATTTCCCTCTCTCCGCCGTAGGGTTTTCTTCCTATCCTGTTATTTCAAGCTAAGATAGAATTTTTTCTTTTTTTTTTTTTTTTTTTGGCATCAAAGCCTAAGACCAAAATCTGCAAGGGATTTTATCGCCTTCTGCTAGGCTTCATCTTAGGATCTGCTAATATGGCAGTGACCTTAATACCTACACTGATGAGTAACTTTCCCCAGTGTGTGCTACTCTTTATTTTGCTTTTTAGAGACAGAAGAGCAGAGCAGGAGTAAGGGAGAAGGTCAGTAGATCCTCCAGTCCTGAGCTGACAGGAGTGCCTTAATAAAAAACATGGCCAAGAGGTAGTAAGGAAGGAAATGAGGACAAGTAAAGAGGTACAACTTAGTGCTGGAGAGGTTAAGATGAGGGACTGCTGAGCATTGCAACTGGGATAATGGTTGGAGTGGTGGGCTTGGAACAGTTTGGGAGGAAAGGTGCAAAAATGGCCAAGTTCTTGGTGTTGGAGTGAAGTGGGGAACAAACTGGAAAGGATCCCCTCCAAAGCTGTGTTCAGAGTGCACAGTCAGAAGTCTTACTGTTCATCCACTGCTAATGCAACTATGAAACACTGGCAGAGGGGAGGTTTCATCCTGCTCTCTCAGCCAGCAGGTTCTTCCTCCAACTCACTTAACATAGGGCTGAGAGGTGAATCAGAAGAGTCTTATTCTGCTGACAAACCACTTACAAGTGTTCTGAATCAGTAAGAAACCTCACACTAGAATTTCTGGTTCTGTAGTTTGTTGTTTCCTTTAAAGTTCCCTTAAAATCTGTTGAGCATTTTTAAGGTTGCAAACAGAAGCGCGCAAAGTTAGGAGATGACACGGTTTAGGCGGCGTACTTAGTTTTAATTTATCTGCTCTGAGCACACTCATTATCAAGTCCTTGATAACTGTAATCATATACCGCTGCCTTGTTCCATACATTTGGGATATTCTGTTTCCACTCAATGATGTCTTCAATGTTTGGTTTCTTTTTCATTGCTTAATGTGCAGTTGCTGGCCTTTTTAATTGCAGGTTACACAACTGCTCATCCTATGACAGAGTTAACCACTACGTGAACTTTGTAACATTTCCATTTATTGTACTGAAGCGTGGCACGTGAAGATAATTATTTTAATATCTAATAACACCTCATGATGGGAATATAGGAAAAAAATTGACATTTTTATCTTCACCATCAGAAAGAGTCTTAAGGTATTTATGGAGCTGTTCTGAGTGCAGGAGAAGCAAAAGTACTCTCCAGCCTGACTAGTGATTTTTTGCAAAAGGAGCATTAGAGACTTTTTGCGTGTTGCAGTGTGGAGATGTTGACAGGTAAAACATACCGTTGCTAATCATTTCCAGTCATTCAGCCAGTCAAAATATAGCTTTATTAATATGCATACAGAGCTCTCTGTTTCCTTTCTCTCCCTCAGGAGAGACACAGAGGGGGAGAGATGGGCGTTTTTCTATCTCTTGGCTAATCAAGAGTGATGCCTTGTGCATTCTTAGGGTGAGAACAGAGGAAAGAACAAATAGGATGATCTAATGGGTCTCATCCATCTGATTTCTATAATTTTTGATTTATATACCAATTTAGTGCCTGGTTTATGATGATTTATGTCCCAGTTGGTTTATACCCTGGTCTGGTGCCCCACCCCACAACGTTAGTGAGGTGAAGTCCAGGTGGTTAAACATTCCAAGGTGACTACAAGCCACATGCCACACACACAGAGTTAGTAATGAGGAGTTAAGGGCTTCCTTACTTCTGTGCAAGAAGAAAGACATGAGTGGAACATTTTGGAATTGAGTTTATTGTGATTTGTTCACAAAGCCATGCACCATCCACAAGGAAAACATCATAGCAGCCAGGACCAGATAGATGCCAACAAACTTTGAATCAAACAATCTGGCTCTGACCTGACAGAAGCTCCAGGCTGAAACATGTAGGTGATTTTTATATGTTGATAGCTACTAGACAGTGGTAGCCATTTTAATTACTGTTTTGCAGTGATGCTCTTTATACATTGAATTACGGAACAGACCCAGTCCTCATGTACAGCTGGAATATCCTCCTACTTGCTGCTTTGAAAGGGTCTAAAATATGTCAATATTTATGTGAGATAACCATAATGCAGCTTTACATCCTCAGATTCTTAGTGTTAACTGGGCCATGATAATTTTGGCCATGTTGTCAGAGGTCAGTGTAGTTCTGGACCACAAAGACTGGATGAAGTTAAAGGATTTGTCTTAGGGCCCATCCCAAGACTCCTTAATTGGCTGGGTGAATCACAGTTTAGCTGTTCAGTTATTCCCTGCCCACCTCCGGGAACTGATTGCACAGTTGGTGAGGGAATAAGAAATCGGGAATATAAATCAGCTGCAGGTATTTCCTGTGGGCATTCTGAGTTCAGTCTCACAAATCTCATCTGGCTGCTCTGGATGTAGGTTATATTTAATGGAGCTTGAGTCTGCATGTCCCTCTGCATCACTGGAATTATGACAGCTAATTTGCTAGTGTGTGCAGTTGATCGATATCTCTTTCATAAATACAAACTCTCTCTCATCTCTGCCTCCATCAACTTTGTCTTTCCTGGCTTGCCCTTTTGCAACCTTGTATATTTTGGGTTTTTTTTCCCCCCAGTTTGATTCTCACCTAGATATTCTGAGAGAAGAAAATCAATGGGAGAATATCAGTTGCTCACCTAAGAGGGGCTTCTTTGCCATACACAACTAAGGCTGTAAATAATTCAGTAGGGTCCCTGTCTTTTCTTTCCTCCTATGAGATTGGGTTTATTAAAATTTTATGGGAGAGGACATGGAGGTGGCTGAATTACTGGTTTAATCTGGTACAACCTTTAGCAATGCATTAGCTCAGTACTAGCTGCTCTTTACTCATCATAGGCACACACTAAATCAGTGTTCCTTGTAGAATCCATTTTGCAACATGTTATAATCCTGTATTTGAGCATGATGTAATGCTATTCCTTAGAACTTTCTCTCATGCCTGATTGTGTTGCTGTGGGAAGAAAAGTGTTAAACTGCCGAGGCAAAGCTTAATCTTTTTTCTTCCAGTACCAGGAGGAAGTCAGTAGTGGGATGAATTCATATAGACAAAGAGCCTAATCACAAGGGAGCAACAGACTGGGGACTAGGAATTTGGGGTTGCTTGTATTCATACCAAAGTAATGATTCTACTGAAACAAGAATAGATATTCTAAGAAAAATGGTGTGAAATCAGCATCTGGGTGCTAAATACTCAGTGGATTTCAGAAGAAATCATGCCTGGGGATCTGGGACTTTCTGGTATTTCAGTAAAAATGAAAAGATTCCACGATTAAACTTCTGTGTTAACGCTACTGCTGACAGTGTGTAGGGCACTTTCCATCCCAGCACTTGAAACACTTGGGCAATGGCTTTCACTCAATATCCTTCTGACTTAAACAGGGTGCTGAAGGAAGGAATATGACCCAAGTACACCCATTTCACAGAGAAGTTAATTGAGCTGCTAAATATCATGCAGAGAGTGAGTGGGAAAGCCAGAAACAGAACTCAGGTCTTTGGACTCCCACTGCTGTAAGTGCTAGACAATGCTGTCTCCTGTAGTGCCAGGGATTATGCAGCATATCTCCTAGAAAAGACTTGCAAAACCATATATCAAGAATAATGGTTTTTTCTGAAGATATTTAATAAAAAAAATTAGAATTTTCAAATGAAAACTTACTGGCCAAAACCCATTAGATAAATTGCTGTCGATTTTCTCCCACAAATAATGGCAAAACAATCTTCAAAGACTGCTAGTGGATTAAGGTATGACAAAACAGGGATTCCCCAGTACCTGCTGAAAACCAGGTCCTTGGAGGTATCTAAGGGTGAGAAACTAGAACTGAAAATTTTCAAAAACTATTTCCACAAAAACATGTGTAACCCTCTGCTGACTTCAGCTGATGAAGCAGAAAACTCTGTGCTGACATCACTTCCAGGGAAGAACAGATTTTTCATGTGGAGGGAGCTGAGAATTAAAGGCTTTTGTAACAAGGAACCGGGCAGAGAAATGCAAAAACCCCACTTGATGTGGCAATTGGATGAGCTTTTCAGAGTAGTCCTCCCAGTTTTCCAGGAGGAATCAATGCTTCTCTGAAAAGCTAAATTGATAGCTCTGCTAGGTGAAGCCTTTTGACAAGACAAAGTGTTGGACAGGCAGGAGCACTTTGCAAATCTGTGTGATGCATGGATGGATTAGGTGGCTTGATGTATCTCTTTGGCTGCTAGCTCCTAGGATTCTCTGATTGGCAGTTCTGGCACTGGCTTCCAGTGGGAAGCCATCCTCTGTGCAAGTAAGAGAGCAGAGTTCTAGAGGTAAAAGAATCCCTGTTTTATGGCACTCAGATGCCAGTAAGTTAAATTTGAGAATATTATTGTTTTTTATCACAACTAGGGGAGCCTCAGTATTTTACTAGCCAGAAAAGAGAGGCCATTTGTCACCAGCTTATTGGATCCATGATGAGTGTTTTGCTGTCCTTTTCTCATAGAGCAGAGGAGTTGATCTGTTGTTGTACCAAAGCAATGCTTGGAGAAGACATAGTAGATACTGTTGTGGGGGCTAAGACATGTTATTGAGGTCTGGGAGATCCCTAAACCTGATGGTGCAGTCCTTAGAAGAGATGCATTAGCTGAAAGGGTTCCACTTGAGTGGGGGACCATGGAGAGCTAATTCCTAGGCAATGATGGCCTACAAGAATTGCAGACTTGTCTATGAAGTTGGCAGAAGGAGCTTCAGTCGAGGGGAGGATATAGGTAGGATGCTGGTGTGGCCCTGAGTTGGCTGCAGAGGGCTCTGACCCACACAGTCTCATCTTGTTGAAATTGAGGGGGAACTAGTTTGGCACAGAAAGCCATCTGCATTGACATCTGCCTTCACTTTGATGTTGATAAAAAGGGAAAAACATCTGGTGGTGGCTGTTTAGTGGTGTGGTTGGCAGCTGGAGGAAGACTGCTGCTTTCCAAATCTCCTATACCTGTGCTGTAGGCATGAGTAGAGAAAAAATTCCTGGATGTAGGAGCAGGAATCTTACATTCTTGGAGTGGGGAGCGTAGAGAGAACCTCTTTGTATGCCTGGGAGGCTGTGTGGTTTTGTTGTTTTGCTTTTCCTTCAGAGATTTGAGATTCCAGGTGGATGAGCTTTTAGTGGTGCCTTAAAGCATATGAATTAGGAATCCAAGGTGATGTGTGTAAACACCTGGGGAGAAGCTAAAAAGAAAACAGAGCATAATGGAAAATCTGCTGGGGGAAATAAAAATGCAATGCCTAGATGCTCTTCCGTGTACAGAGAGAACTTCTCTCCTCTGTTTATTATTCATTGATGTGGATGCATTAGGTTCATGTGAAAATCAGACAAATTCCTGACATTGCTGGCAGTGTTGAGACAATAACCAGAAGCTGTTGCCTCTGTCACTTTTGCAGCCAAGTCTGATGGTGAATGAGGCTGGTGTGACTTTGCCATCACTCACTTGTTACTTTTTGAAATTTACTTCTGTTTGTGTGTGTTAAGCTCGGCCCAACTCTGATAAGCAACAGAAAGGTTGAGCCTTTCCACAGGTCAATAGAGATCAATCTCTTTATTTTGACCAAATGACAAAACAAAACCAGCTATTAGAAGTACATTTTGACGTTTCCTTAATACCTTCTAGCCGACAGCTAGCAGGCATCTCCCAAAACCAAAGCACCAAGGGACATGCAGGAGAGCTCTTGCCTGCACATTACTTACATCGACACTGTCAGAGGGACGATGTTAGCACAGAGCTGGGCATCACACAACAGGTAGACGTGACTTGAGGCTTATGTGTGGAGAATCTTGGCCAAACCTAGGGTGAGGATTGTTATTTTGCTGTTGATTTGTCCATGACACTGGCTGCAGTGCCACACAGTTTTGGGCATATGTATGTCCTAGACCACAGCATCCAGGGCAGAGCTGCAGGTGACATGAAGATGGGACTGTACTTGGTGTTAGTCAACATTTATCATGTCCATTGGTTCCAGATCACATGCAGCTGTCCAGTAATACAGCACCTCTGGTGCACTGAGTTCCACACAAGTCTGGCAGTGGGATGACTAGTTCATTTGGGTGTCATTAGATCCTTCAATCAGCTATGAGGGGCATAGCCACACCAGTGCACTGAACCCAAACAAGCCTCACAGCTGCGGTTTGAGGGCAGCCTGAGCACGCAGAGTATGAGATTCACTGGCCTTGGTTTCCGGACTGAGTGCCATGCGATGGAAGTCTTGCTCACTGTTGCATTCAAGTATCAAAACAGGTCTTGGTGAAGTAGTTTTAACAGGTCTGTCAGTACACAATACTGTTGAGAAAATAGTTGTTCTGGTAGTTGTTCTGGCTACTTAGAGCATCAAGTTACAAAAACTTTGCTGTAGACAGTGCTGCACATATCCAGCTCATACACCCACCTGTACATGAATGTCTGGGGTGGATATACAACAGGTGACACAGGACAGTAGGTAGTGTAAGTGAAATATTACTGCTTGTAAATATCAATAGCTGATACTTGAATCCTTTTTTTCCTTTATGAAGGAGTGAAAAACAGTTTTTTCAGTTGTTCTGAATCCGGTGTGTTGTTTTGTTCCTCTTGCCACAATGCTGGCATCATCAGTAAAAGTAAATGAGACATGTTTGGACCTTACTGCTCTGGTGGGTCTCTGGTGAGAGTGAACAGACAGAAGGAACCAGAACATTGGGTCCTGCAAGAAGATGAGTTTTCTCTTTATTTGGGGCTCTGTGTGTGGGGGAAGAATGAAATAATGTATTGCTTGTGAAAGCAAGAGACTTGACAGCACCAGCTAAAACCAGGCATACTGCAGGCAAGTACTGGACACTTTTCCCAGTGACAGCCATGCCAGTGTGCTTAATCACCACGTACAAACTGTTGCTCTAGCAAGAGTTGATCCCCTGTTGGTGCAGTGCTCTCTGGACTTCAGGCAGCTTTACTGCTGTGTCTCGAACCTTCCCCCGCAGTGTTGTCTTGCTTTTCCCGAAGTGTAGCGCTGTCACAGCTGCAGCCATGCACTTCTGCTCCCAGGGCTGCGCTCTGGTCAGTGTGCCTTGCTTCAGTGTCATGCTTTCCTGGAGGAGTTCAGATCCTGTAAGCTAGCATTCATAAGGAGGGTATGAGTTCAATGTATGGCCCTGATCTTTAGGTTCTTGGCTTTATCTTATTACGGGTTTTGGGGCAGAGAATGTCTGTGTGATTCATTTATATGCCTCTCATCACAGATCTCTCTAGAAGCACTTTGGCCCCTGATGGAAGTGTGTTGCAACTGGGCCTGACAGACATGGCCCCAAGAACCTGTTGCACCAGTAGATTTTACTGGAGGACAAGAGCTTTCTAGAGGGAGCTCTTATTCAGTTCTGGAGAGGGAGAAATGGAGTTACCATGGAGTCAGTGAATTTAGCTTTCTGTGTGCTGAAGGCATATGTCCTGCCCAAGGAGGGGGCTGAAGGTGCAGCTGAAGTGGTACAGAGGGGTCATGGGCCTTCCTCTAGCCCCTGGAAGGGGAAAGCAGAGGTTTGAGGGCTGGCTGCATCCCTGTATTCCACTTTTCCCTGATGGTGCCCCTGTGTGGGTCATTTTGCAGTTTTTACCAAACTGAAAGCCTGTGCCAGGGAGGTGTATTGCTGCTGAGTGGAGAACGAAAGAGCTGCAGAAAGGGAGGTCTAAAAGCCTGTGGAGCAACATCACGTGGAAACCAGAGGAGGTGGATATTTTTCACTGTGGTGTGAAGTGAGACAAAATCCTGGCACCTCAGGCAAACAATAACAAGCCCCAAGTTGACAGAGCCGCCCTCCTGTGAAGCCCTATCCATCGTGGCTGTCCTGCTCTGCTGAAGCTGCTCTGAGGCTGCTCAGAAACGATTACCTCTCCTCCCTCTTTAGGGAAATGACAAGGGGTGGGCTGAGGAAAAGGTGCCAGCAAGCACAGAAGGGAAGTGAAAGGAGAGAAAACTTGATATTGAATGTATTCATCATCATCTATTTTAGAGTCAGTTGTTGTCTTTTTTTTAATGTTAAATGAAGTGCTATTTTCAGGTTTCCAAGTCCATACGTGGAATGTATGGATTATTCTCAAGTGTTCCAGCTTTCACCCTGCATAAAAAATAAACCAAACCAACAAAAAAAACCCAAACCCAGTGTCACTTTGGTGCATTCAGTGCATTAATATTGCCTGATTTCTTTTATCCTTTTTTTCTTCCTGCTCAAAAGAAAATGCCCCTTTTTTTCTTGCCTACTTTGCTGGAAATGCAGCAAGAGAGCTGTTTAACATTTTCACTTGTTGCTTTACTATTAGAGTTAGGGGGGAAGTGCTGGTGGGTTAAGAGGAGGCTTAGCCAGCAGCCCACCCGCTTCCTTGTGATTTTTCTTCAAAGAAGAGTCTGACAGAGAAGTTGTTCTGTTGCAGATTTGCTGAGTTCAAAGCAAGTGCCCTACAGATACAACTCTGTGATTAATCGTCAGAACTGGCACATAAAGCTTATGCTATGCCACTGCTACTAATGTTAATGGGAGTCAGGCAGCTTTACTCACAGTGCACTGCTTTAAAGAGTAATAATTTACCCAGAAAAGTCCTGAGGCAAGAGAAGTGATAGTCATTTATTAATTCTTTTGTAAGGCCTTTTGTCTATTGCACTGGCATTGCTTTCCATCCATTTCTAAGTCATCACATTTTGGTGAGCCCAGGGCCTTGAAGCAGGAAGAAAGCAGGATGGTATTTTTGACATGTCCTTGAACTCTTTGATGCCAAGAGCTGGTGCACATACTGGAGTTCCAGGCTATATTTACAAAGAAGAGACGAAAACCTCATAAACATGTTTTATATCCTGTGTTGCACATGCAGAATCAGTAGAGAAAAGTGTGACCTTTAGGCAGCCATTGAAAAGCACATGGAGAAAGCTGCCCTGTTAGCTTGATAGCCAGCAGTTCTGTCTGGAGCACAGTTGTGACATCAGTGAGATAGTTACTTATAAAAGCATGTGCTTTTTCAGAGGGAAATTAACTGGGGTACATGACTTTGAGGTGTCCGAACACGAAGTACACTTGAAAGGTCCTGGGGTCAGTGGGAAGGGCTCAGCATTCCTCAGTAAACTGAGGAAGATTGTAAGCGTTGCTGTGCTGCATTACCTCCTAGTATAGGCAGTCACCCAGCAAAGGTGATTCTCTGGCAGATTTGGCTGTATTTGCTATTTTTGTGTTAGTTAGATCTGAGATTTCTAGTGATGCTGTTGCTTTCTGACTGGAGGAGAGAGTTTTGGCTAGGAGCCAAGTCATGGGGAATAGGCTGTATGCAAAATTGCACCATAGTGCTGGATACATACTGGATATTTTTTGCTGTGTGTGGAAAGTTTCTCCCACATATCCAGTGAATGCTGGTGTTCCAAAAGCAAGAGAACTACAACTCTGAAATAAATTACCACACTGTGTTGATTTCTAAAAGCAATTGGACTGCTTGGGATCCCAAATGACCCTGAAAGCTACAAGTGAATCTTGAAAAGCATGTCTTGTTCCCAGAGCAGATGAACCAGTGCAAAATGTGATGGATGCAAACTGTCTTGGCAGTCCTGGTGTGAACTGGCTTTGGGAGGTGTGTGGCGAATGGCAGCATAAGTCCAAGGACATCCTGAGTACTTAGTGTCTATCTTGAGATGAGCGGTCGTAATTACAGCTATATCTATATTTTGCATTGCAAAACTTGAATCCTTCAGGAATGCTACTTGAAATAATGATCTTGCAGCAGGAGCCTGAGTGTCAGTCTGGGGGAGTGGATCGTTCATTAGTTAGAATTCCCTTTCCCTCTCACTGTCCAATAAATATTTTGAATTGTGTTTCTTCACCTTTTCTGCTTTTTTACCATCATTCCCAAATGGATAAACTTTGTATTCTTTCTCACTTTAAATTATCTAGTATCCATATGCATATCCCTGTTGTTCCTGTATGTAACTGTGGGCTGATTTCCCAGCTGAGTTCTTTTTGCCTGATTTTTTTAAGTTCCCATCCCCTCCCCCAGCAGTGAGGCTGGTGTCAGGTACCTCTACATATGAGAATTTTAAGTTGTTTAAACAATGGTATCTCAGATTGAGGATTCATTTCCCTGCCTTTGCCTGTGGTGACTGTAAACAGATAATAGAGAATGGGTAGTTTCCATGGATCTGAGGGAGGTGAGAGGTGGCAAATGACTTCGTGGCAAGACGAATGGGCAAAGAGCTCTAGATAATTCTTGATATGAACCATTTAAACTACCAGCTGGATCTGGGTAGACCGTGTTCAAACAGAAGCACAGAGATCGTTCTTTATTCACTTGCTAGCGTGTCTTACAGAGGAATATCGGGGGCAATCTGAAATACTGCATCCAGCTCCAGATTCCTCAGCATAGGGAGGATGAGGATCTATTGGAATGAGTCCAGAGGAGAGCCACCAAGATGATTAGAGAGATGGCTCTTCTATGAACACAGCTGAGAGAGTTGGGGTTATTCAGCCTGGAGAAGAGAAGGCTTCTGGCAGACCTTGTTGCAGCCTTTAGGTACTTAGTGGGGGCTTAACAGAATGGTGACAAACTTTTTAGCAGGTCCTGTTGTGACAGGAGAGGGAGGCAATGGTTTTAAATGAAAATAAGGTTCATTTAAATGAGATATTAGGGAGAAGTTTTTTACAGTGAAGGTGGTAAAACAGTGGCTCAGGTTGCCCAGAGAGGTGGTGGATGCCTCATCCCTGGAAACATTCCAGGCTGGGTTGGACGTGGCTCTGAACAAGCTGACATAGTTGAAGACATCCCTGCTCATTGCAGGGGGGTCGGATTACCTTTAAAGATGGTTTTGGCCTTCCAGCCCAAACTGTTCGATGATTCTAAGAATCTGCAGTGTTGTGGGGCTGACAGAGATCTGGAGCAACATTTGGTGGCAGCAGTTGCTGCTGGAGTGTGTGACTGCTGCTCCAGGTAACAGCCTGCCTGGTATCCACTCTTAGCCAGTGGGGGAGGACTGGCAGTCTGTAATATTTCCTGTTGGGCCATAAAATACCCTTTTGTCTCCTTTCCCCATCTTCGGTCCTGAAACATCCTCCCTCAGTCCACCATGTTGACTAGCAAGGCCTGTTTCAAACTGAGTTAGTAATACAAAACTCCAGTTTAGCTACAAATGGAACATGATTATACTGCAGGCAAAGTCTTGTTTATTCAGGCAACATAGACTTTACTGTCGTGCTGAGTTCACAGGGATGTTTTATGTGCCCTAGCAAAATGTTTGACAGTGTTACCATCAAGTCACACCATTATTGTACAAAAATATTATTCTGGAGTTTCATTTTTATGAGCACTTTAGAGAAATCTGAGGTAATCCAGAATTTTCAGAAAAAAGACTGCTTATTTTCAGAACTCCCTGTAGACCAAACATGGGAAAAACAGCTTGTCTTTCAAGAGAAGATTGAGGACTGTAATTACAGAAAATAGCATATACTTGCAATGAGTTGAATTTTCAAGTTTATACATTTAAAAAGAAATTATACTCACCTGTTGTCTTTTCTCTAAACTGTGGCATGAACTAGCACGCAGAGTTTGGTTTTTTCCATTATTGACTTCTAATCCATAGCAATTAAAGAAACAAACAAATTCCTCTATAACTCCTTAATAGGATTTAGAAGTTACCATGCAAAAGTCCCAGCAGCCAGACTTTAAAATCCTTCCCTTAAAAAGTCATTGTGAATCACTCCTATAAGAGTCAATATGCTTATTAAATTCCCATATTGCTTCCTGACATGCCTATTCCTGTGCTTTCATTGGCTTCATCATCCGCCATCATTCAGGTATTGGGTATTTATCCATCAGATAAGGGTGTTTTTTGATTGAACAAGTTTCCCTAAGGGAGACAGTCATCCATTTGCTCCTAGAAATAATGGCAGGGCAGTTATTGTGTGCTGTTCATATTGTGTGGATCAAACATGTCAGCACACCTCATCTTTGCTCTGTTTGCCTTTTATCCTCTCTCCATGTCCATTTGTGCTGTGGAAGGGAAGACCAGCACTTAGCTAACAGGAGTTGCAGCATGTGGGCTGGGGCATTCTCCAGGAGATGCTGTCAGTGCATTTGCCCAGGATGAGCTCCTTTCTGGGAGGAAGCAGGACCCGTTTGATCTGGTGGGATCAACTGTCCTGGCTGTGTCCCCTCCCAGCTTCTTGTGCACCCCCTGCTTGCTGGTGGGGTGGTGTGATAAAGTAGAAAAGGCACTGCAAAACCTAAAACATTCCCAGCACAAATCCAAAATAGAGCCCCATAATAGCTACTGTGGAGAAAATGAACTCTATCCAAGCCAAACCCAGCAGAATTTGGCTTGTTGTCTTATCTGCCAAGCTCCAGGGCACACATATGATAAGTTTGTTCTTCAACAGTTTGATTAGATCTTGTTCAGTCACTTATTTGGAATGTTGCACACAACATAATGCCAACATCCTGCCCCATCCCCAATGCTTCCATCCTCAGGAAGTTGCTCTGCCCCTGCTCGTGCCCAGGGCTGCTCAGGTCCCTCACGTGCTGCTTTGGCAGCTCTCAGACTCTGACTGCACAACTCTATCTTTAGAGCTGCAGAAACTCCAGTACCGCAGTGACACCACGTCCTACAGAGCAGGTGCTACAGCAAGCCATGGTTGGAATTTTAATGTTTTCAAATTATTTCTTGCCTAGGAAAATTTGTCTGAGTTCATGAACCTCAGTTTTAGAGGTATATTAACTGTAGAGAGCTTTTGACATGTGCTTGCTGCAAAATCTAGCAGTGGAGGAGGCTGTCTGCATGATGGAATTACTTTTGTAATATTTTGATGTCATTTCCTTAACCTTGTGCTGGTTTTATCACAGGGATATCTTTTGTTACATTCTACTTACAAAAGAGAAGAAAATAACTAGTTAGTTATTATTCTGGTTGAATCACAGAATAAAATTCAGACACAGCTGTCACACAGCTCTAGTATCTGAGGAATATCAGCATTATGAACTGAATGCTATTAGCATATTTATTATTAACAGTGCATAGAATTTATTAACAGTAATGCAGAGATAATTCACTCTTTATGTGCTTGCACTTCTGTTTTGATGTAGTTAATATTGAAAAAAAGCTTGTATTTTTCAGTTTACGTTGAAAATATTGATGATAAAGATCGAGTTAGTTTGCTGTGACTGTGTCATGTGCTACCTCACACTCCCTTAGGGACAAATTTAAGGCTTCACTTTCTTAGCATCCTTCAAGTATGTGACAAGGTGGATGTTCTCAGCTAGTATTGATCATCACTGTTAATTGTTGCAAATTTCAAGATCTCTGTAGTAAACATTTGATATAAAATTTAAATCAACCTGTAAATGCTAAATTGAACAAAAAGTTTTTCACCTTCACAGTTTCAGTAGCAACCATACACTCTCTAGTGCAAAGTAAATAGCATGTGCTGTGCTTTATAAATTTACATCACAAAACCAAATGATTTTCTTAATCACTGTGGATTTTATCCACCACTAGGATTATGACATAATGGCACAAGCCACGCAAATACCCCGGTTGCAGCTGTGGCTGCTCACAAATAAGACTATTGTGGGCAGCAGCAGAACCAAACTGATGGGTGAATATGCTGATGCAGTTTGTCTTTGGGAAGCCCTCAGCAGGAGTGAGCCATGGATCTCCGGTTGGAAAAAAGCCCCACGTGTTTGCTTTCTCTGAGGAAAGAAGCAGCTGCTGTCCTCCTCTGGGACTGCATCCTGCTCTGCCCTGAATAGCCTGACACATTTGACTGGCATTGTGGTTGCTCAGGATGCGGCGCAGTTCCCTTAGTTGTTGATAAAGAACATCTTGGTGGTGATGCTCACTAAATGCTGTGCTGCGTTCTTGTCATGGATCCTTCCCCAACACAGATATGACTCTCTTGAAAGCTGTTTCCCAGCTTAGGGCATTCCTTTAAGGAGAATTGGAACAAGACGCATCATCATCTAAAGTGTATCAGAGAAGTTTCTGTGGCTGATTTAACCTTGTGGTGGTTATTGCCACCTCTGGGTTCTTAAGTGGCATTTTTAACACATGTAGAAGGGAGGGATGCTCTCTGCTTGGTTAGTAAGAACAGTGACCATTTGAGAGAGACTGTCCCAGCAATATGACTTGTAGGGAATGCTGAAAAGAAAGTATTTGTTAGGGGTCATGAGGATTTTTGAAAGCTGTTCTCAGTGCTCTCCTGACCTCACCTTAAGTTCTAAGTTTTTGGGACCATTATGTATTTTGGATCTTCTAAAACACCTTGTTAAGTCTCGCTTTCTAACCACTTGCTGCTGTTGTCCTATTAGACCAGATTCAGCTTTGGAGAAAGCAGAAAAACCAGGAGTGAGTTGGAGCATTATATAAAATGTCATATCTGCCACGTGGAGCTGGAGTTGTGCTGGTGGAGGAAGGAGAGAGATGGGGCAGTACAAGTACACACTTGTTAGCCTGTTAGCCACAGCCCTGCAGGGGGCAGTTGGAAGTTTGCTTGACTGGTCCATTTATCCTGCAGGAGAAAAGGAATTGATGTGTACTAGACTTTGCATTGGGGAGCTCCTTAGCTGATTGCGGTTAATTTTAATTATTAGAGCTTTTGTTAACCCTTTGGTAAATGAAGACAGACTTTGTTTTACGTTAAAATTCAATGAAGAATGCATAAGCATAAAACCCAACAACTCATAGCCACAGAGTGCCCAAGGGATTAATCTGCAGTCAGGGGTTTCTTCAGGACACTTGATTTAAACAGACTGCTTGCACAAAATATCAGAGGTGTTTTATTTGGAATTAGTTAAGTGGTTAGAGATAAATTTAGAAGTATAGCTCCTTATCCACAGACATCAGCTCAAGTTCGGAAGTGTGTGTGGGGGTTGAGTGTTCTTAAAAAACAGTCTGGCTGAGGCATTTCTGGTCTATTCAGGCAGAAATTTTTAGCTACCATTTCAGGGGTTCTGGGCACAGACTGATGTTGCCCCTTTCACAGTGACAAGAGCCTCATAATATCTGGATAAGCTCTTCAGTTTCCAGTGATCTTATGTTGCAGTTGTCAACTATTCCCTATATTCCACAGGAGAACTTCTCTCTCTTTTTTTGTTTTCATACTCCCTTTTTATCCTACAAGTATTTGAATACAGTTTCATGCAGGGCAGTGAGAGCACAATAGTAATGACATCTACGCATATTAACTTTGGTTTTTCTCCTCACAGTTCATGTCCCATTTCTCCAGAGGAGGGGTTTGTCATTCCTACTGAACTTACCTAAACTAGTTGATGCAGAATGAGGCTGCCTCTCTTTGTGCATTTCTGCTGTATTAGATCCTCTTGAGTCCTAAATCTCTTCTAGTTTGAGGGATGACAGTCATACCAAGAGGATTCCTGATGTTTGATTCTCAGTGCGCTGCTCATCACAGGACTCTGTTGCTGATATTTTGTTTCAAACAATAACTCAAAATGCACCAACTTTTCCTTCTATGTGCTGTGATTGCCAGAGTTGAAATGTAGAAAATGCTCCAAGCACTACAGCCTGTTTTCCTTCCTGATAAAATCTTTGCAGTTACCTGTAATTGCTGTCTCCTTCAAGTCCCATGCATGCAAGAGGCGAATATAAACTTTTGGTTGTTATGCAGTTGTTAATGCTAACTACGGACACTGTTTTCTGCACTGAAAAACTGTGGAATTCAATGCAACTGGATATTCTGAGAGCTTGACAGTATCTGTACCTTCCATTACGTGTGTGCTGACACCTCCCACGTTTTCTCTATGCCTTCTCAAGGTTTAGAGCCCTTAAATGGGTGTCTTAACATTGATTTACAAATGCTGTCAGTGAGAACACATCTGAGTTTTACCCTGTGCCCAGAACAGGAAGAACAAGTGCAGCAATGTGGAGTGACAGGTTATCTCCCTTCTCTTTCCAAGAGCTTCCCAACTGTTTCACACAACTATGTATGCAGTTGGCACTTTGTAGCACTCTGAGAAGAGAGGCTACGAGCTGAGTCAATCAGCAGACTGTGCTGGTCTCGGTCTGGCAGGTAAGCTCCCTCCTGGTCACAGCCGAGATGAGTTTTTGTTCATCTTGACTGTGCTTGCAAACTGCATCTCCAGGAGCTGTTTCTGCTGTGTAAATAAACTGGGGACTTGAGTATGGCAAATTTTCACCCACACTGAACTTTACAAACAGCAGTTACTTGACAGTGTTCTTTGCCATCATCCTGTACTTTTTGCGCTGCTAGGAGAAGTTATCTTGATTCTACTGGCTTGTGGAAGGGGGAGACTTTTAATATAATTACAGAGAGCAGTCTCGGGATAACTTTGCCTGGGATCACAGAATATGCTGAGCTGGAAGGGACCCACCAGGGTCATCGAGTCCAACCCTTAACCCTGCACCCATTCCCAAGTGTCACACCCTGTGCCTGAGAGTATCATCCAAAAGCTTGAACTCTGTCAGGCTGCGTGCCATGACCACTTCCCTGTGGAGCCTGTTCCAGTGTTCAACCACCCTCTGGGTAAAGAACCTTTCTCTAATACCCAGCCTAAACCTCCTCTGACACAACTTCAGGGCATTCCCTCAGGTTCTGTCCCTGGTGCAGGATCTGACACTTCCCCTTGTTGAACTTCATACTGTTGGCAGTTGCCCATCTCTCTAATTTGTCAAGGTCTCTCTGTAGGGCTTCTCCGTCCTGGAAAGAGTCAACAGCTCCTCCCAGTTTTGTGTCATCTCTAGACTTGCTTAGTATCCCTTCCAGTCCTGTGTCCATGTCATTTATGAAGATGAAGAGCACAGGGCCCAAGATGGAGCCCTGTGAAATGCACTGGTGACAGGTCCCCAGTGTGATGTTCCCCCATTCACTCTTACCCTCTGTGCTTGACCCATGAGCCAATTGCTCACCCACCACATGGTGTGTTTATCCAGCTGTGTGCTGGACATTGTGTCCAGAAGGATCCTGTCAGACAGTTATCAAAAGCTTTACTGAAATTCAAAAAGATGACATCTGTTGGCTTCCCTTGATCAGCTAGGTGGGTTACCTTGTCACAGAAGGAAATCAGGTTTGATAAGCAGGACTTTCTTCTCATGAAGCTGTGCTGGCTGTGACCAATGACAGCGTTATTTTTCAGGTATTATTCAATACTTCCCAGAATAATCTTTTCCATAACTTTACCAGACACTGAAGTGAGACTGACAGGTCTGCAGTTTCTGGAGTTCCCCTTCTTGAAAATCAGGACAACATTTCAGCAGCATCCAGTCAGCTGGGACCTCTCCAGATTCCCAAGACTGCTCAAAAAGCATTGAGAGAGGTTTTGAGATGACATCAGCAGCTCTTTGAGGATTCTGGGATGAATCCCATCAGGCCCCATAGATTTGGGAGCTGGGGCAGTAGGTCCCACACAGTTTCAGGGTTGGCTAGAAATTGATAATTCTGGAACCCCAGAAACTGTTTTTTTGAAGATGGTTCCCAAGCCTTCTCCTGAAATGCAGGGAGGAAGCTTAAGCAGAACTTTCATGTGATGTTGAGGTTTTATCCCCCATCCTCAGCAGATTTCAGGAGGGAAGAATGACTTGACACAGTGTTTTTGAGCAAGTTGGGAAAGAGAAGTAGTAATAAAACTGTGCCACCTGAGTCATGAGGCACCCATCATGTATGGGTATTTAAAGGATGTTTTGTGCAAATCAGATTTTTTTTTTCCACATTCTTTTTAAAATCTCTTAAAATTCAGTTTGACTGGTGAAAACAGGCTTGGGCACGTGCATGCCATGCATATTGGATTTGGCTCATGACTACTTGTATGCAGGATCCCGGAATGGCTGCATTTTTTGAGACTTTTAAATTATGAGTCAGCAGTACTGGAGGAACTACTTAAGGGGTAAAAGTGTCATGTCATGAAGGCATCATCCATCTTTCTACTTGTTTGCAACTAGAAAGCATCTCATCTGTCTGAAAGTTTTTTGGCAGGTGTTCTGGTTAGTGCTGTTGAAAAAGACACGTGCAAGGAATGACTTTAAAAGGTGAAATTATGTTTTTCGTTCAAGCCTATCGATTGTGAACTGTTTCTGGGCCTTTATAATAACATGAGAGATTGTTGCTGCCTTTCCCCAGCCATGGAAAACAGACACAGCTCACCAGGGAGGGGAGGAAAGCAGCATAGCATGGTCTCCTGCTGCTCTGTAAATCCTGCCTCACTCTCTGCAAGCTTGCTGAGGCCCAGGTTGTCTCATGGAAGGCAGAAAACTGCCTTGTAGTTTTGGCATGGTACAGATGAGGGTGTTTGTTACTGCCATGGTATTTGTAGAGAAGGTGCCTCCAGTTTTGACACACGTACTCTTTGATGGAGGATACCAGTTTCTGCCATGTTATCACTTCCCAACTAATTTCTTCTTTTTTTTTCTTTTTTTTTCCAAATGGGGTTTTTAAAACACAGAGCTGTGTTCTTTCCCTCTGCACTTTCATGTTTCCTGCTGTGATTTCACAGCCAAGCCTAGTTTACAGTTGTTAAATGTCAGTACATAGTTATAAAAAATACACAGAGACAGAACAGGTGAGTGTAAAAATGCCAGATGAGCAGGGTGATGATTTTATGTTGAACCAGATATTTGTTTTGAGGATCTAGGGAAGTGAATATCTTCCAATGAAGGCTTGAGTCCCTGTTGTCAACTGCAGACTTAGAATGCTACTAAAGCCTGGGAATCCTTATGGAGAAACTTGAGTTCCTAGATGACCACTCTATTTCTTCTGCTTTTTTAAGGTGAGCACACCAGAAAGAGTAGTAGGGTATCTTATTATTTTGTATGTACATCTGCTCTGTACAAAAACCCCAACAACTGAGGAATTACACACAGCTTTGGAATTGTGAAGAGTGAAAGACTGATACTTCTGTCTTCACGGGGAGGTTGAGCCTCAAGGTAAATCATCAGGCCAAAAATTAATGAAAGCCTTTACAGTGTGATGCCTCCTTTAAAGACCTGACATGCAAATATAGTTCACAGGAGTTAGATGTCCATAGCACAATTAGACAGACATCTTTGCTAGCAGCTGAGCACAGAAAACTGGCATCACTGAATCTGTACAAGCTACAGTGCCTTCTTGGCTGAGATGTGTGTGTGGGAAAGTGTTTGCTTCAATGACTATTTTTGACCTATTTCGTGAATAAATAGGACTTGCGCCTCTAGAGCTTTCAATCTGGCAGCTTCCAGTAGCACTCCATGAGCAAGGAGAAGAAAACAATTATTAATAAATACACTTGAACAGAAAAATTTTCTTGCCACAGCTTTCTAAATTCCATATTTAAGCTGACTTTGTGTGAAATGCACCTCTAAGATTACCTTTTTTCAAAAAAAGAAATGCTTATTATTCAGAAAAATCTGATACCACGTTTTTGTTCCTCAGTTCCACACATGTTATTCACAACAAGATAGGGGATGAAAGAGCTGCAAAGAGGGAATACTCAGGCAGAAAAGTATCTGTGGAAGTGCCGGCAGTGTTCCCCACCTGCTTTGGTTTTCCTACTGAATTTATTTAAAATACAGTCCAATTGCACAATCCATTAAAACAAACCTTTGTTCTGTAATAAAAGGTGTGTGCTTTTTGCAGAAAAATATGAAGGAAAGTAATCAGAAATACATTAGCTCATAGTTGCTTTGATGTGTAGGGCAGAATACAGTTCAGTTTATTCATTTTTGTGTTAGTGTAGTAGAACAGAACTTGTTTGCATGAATAAAACAAGTGGGTAGTACAACATCATGTACAAAAGAAAATATGAACTGGGGCTACTTGTTTAAATGAATCAAGTTATAACTGTTCCAACTACTAATAATAAGAGTGATTGGATAATGTTTTTTCATTAAGAGTCCTAAAAAAAAAAAAAGCAGCTTGTTTTGAGAGGAGAATGTTGGTGTTTCCCAGCAATTCCTTTTATAGTGTTCAGGCAAAACTCTTTTGGGTCTTGATCTTTTATAACTACAGACTTCTGATACCTCCCAAACTTCAGAAAAATGATGAAAAGCCTTCAACATTTATTTCTCCAACAAAACCCTTTTTTTTTCTTTTCAAGGAATGAGAATTCTTTCCACATCACTCCAAAAATGTAATTATCTATTTAAAAAGATGTTTCAACAGAAAACTTTTGACAATCTGCGTAATGTTAAAAGGTTTCTATTTTAAAACATAATAGTTTTTTGACAGTACTTTCCAGCAAGCTGTAATGGCATGTATAAACAACCCCAAATGCTCTGAGGAGTGGGGGGGAGAGGCGGGGGCTGTGTCGATTTTTGTCTTAAGATTTATTTTTGTGCCTTCTTGGGGGACTTGATATTGAGGTGGTCAAGTTAATACAGCACCAGCCAGAATCTGAGATCACGCGTGCATTGTACGGTGGTCTACAGTGCAGGATCCCCTGAGCAGTACCAGTGCTATTTATTCCATGTGGTACAGAGTGAGGAACAACCCAGTGGATGCATCACTTCGCACCTGGAAGCAGCAGAACTTGTCTCCCTGTGGCACCGTGCCTGTGCTAAAGAGCTCACAAACACCAGGACCTGAGCTAGCCTGTGTCCTGCTGCCTTCGCTCGCTCTGTCTGATGTTTCACGGTGTTCCTATTTCTGAGTTTAATGGTGAGTCTCAGCTTCTGCCTATCCCTGGGATGGATTTACCCCTAAGCCTTCTGCTCCAATTAGGCTGTTTCTAGACTGCCATATATCAGGCCTGTCAGAGCCTTTAAATCCCTCTTCTAAGTCACCTCCTCGCCTTTCCCCAGAGGAGTGTGGCAAACCATACCTCCCACTGAGCTTTCCTACACATATGCTAATAAGATGCTATTAGTGCCACCTTCTTCCCCAGAGAGTAGAATGGAATAATGGTTTGGGGAAGTAGGCATTTCTGGCTTCTTCCCTGGCTCTGATTCTGCTATTCCAGTGGTTTTTACCAGCTCAGTTGCTGTCTCTGAGCGTCTGTAACCTTAAAATCGAAATAACACTTCCCTACCTGACAGGCTGGAGGCGAGAAGTGGTTGTAAGGATTAGTTAGCTAAGGGCTATAGCATGCCAAATGTTATTAATAATGCAAAGCAAGAAACTTTCTGAAACAGAAATGAAATTCTTACTTTTTGCTTCATAAGACAGGTTTACCAGAAAACCATAAAGACCCTGCTTTCTAGTCAGGTGGATTAGCTGATGTCTTATGGTGTTACAGAAGTGCATGAAACAGTGGGAGTGTGGCAGGCCTTGAAGCGTCTCCCATGTCTGGGTCACTCTGCATTGTCCAGTACATTAGTGAATGATTATTAGGCTCCTGCCCATGAGTTGCAGCTGCTAAAAGATTCCCAGGTTGTTTCCTTCATTTAGGCTGTCAAGGTTTTGCTCCTTCAATTTTAACAGTATCCCATATAAGGTCCAGTGGAAGCATGAGAGAGGAAAAGACCTCTATCTCTGTGCAGTACAGGGGTAAGCAGAGCTAAGAGGAGGGAAGAACGTCAAAGGACAGAAAAGGAGCCAGTGAGTGTGTGGAGTGAAATAGATGAGAAAGGAGAGTGCAAATAAGAGAAGTAAAGACAGATTCAGCAGCACAGGCTAAAAATAATCAGTGAAGGGAGTGTAAATTGGTTGCAAAGGATGGAATGTCAAAGTGCAGGAGACAGCAAGGAAGAGTGAGTCAGGGAATAAAGAGAAGAGAAAGAAAATGCCTTTATCTCTTTATCTGGCAGTACTGAAAGTCGTGTAAAACGTCAATTACTTTGCTCCATGCAAGTCTCTGCTTAAAAAATGGTAAGGAAATGAACCTGATTTCTTATGAGAGAGAGCCCTGTGTTCTGACGTGGTTTGTCTGCTTGGAGCAGTTCCTGCTTCTCTCCTGGTTTTCTACTCTCCCAGCTGAGATGCCTGCATGCCCATCACCTGCCTGCTCGGGTTAGAGGGGGTCTCATCCATGCCAATCAAACAATGGTTAGAGGGGGTCTCATCCATGCCAAAAGGGGCAGCACAGCAAGCACTGGAAAAGCTCCCATGAAGCATGTAGGAGTGGGTTGCTTGGAGTAATTGATTTTATTCATTAACAAACCTCAAAACCCTACATGCTCCATGTCACATCTCTGTTCAGGCAACATCTGGAGGCCCGAGGTATTGTGTTCATGCCTCCAAGCTACTTCCTTCAACGCTGACACCTGTGGACCATGAGGGATTTCTCTGGACAAACTCTCGCTTTGCTCTGCTGCAGTCACACTCCCTGTCATGCTCATTAACGCTCTCTGCAAGAGGTACCTGGCACTGCCTTGTCCCTGCTGGAGTTACCTCAGTCATGATCCTTGTGTTTGCTGCTGCTGTGAGGAGGCAAAGCAGTGCCAGCGATCACCTCTGCTCCTACCAAAGTCACTGGTGAGTTGGAAGGCTGCAGCACCCAAGCTTCAACCGGGAAACAGCAGAGAAAGATGACTGTGTAGCCTGGCAGGATTTAGGGTAGCCTTAGAAGCTGTTTTGGGCTTACTGTATCTCTTGCACCCCAGAAGCCACTTCCAGTGCAGTTCCTTGTGCCCCTGGTGCATTCTTTATGATGGAACTAGAAAGAGTTGATTCCTCTGCCAACCCACTGGTCTAGCACTGGGCAATCAGCCTCTGGCTCCTTTGTTTCTCATCTATGGCTCCAGCAAACCAGTGCAGCGACTGGGCATTCTGAAAGCGTGTCCCTGTTCCTTTTTCTTCAATGGGATAGGCTTTGACATTTATTGAATGGAGATAGTGGTGTAGTAGAAGTATAGGTTCAGCTGCTGATTCCATCATTTTATTTAATTTTCAAGGATGAGGAACTTCCATCTCTAAGTCTTTAGCTTATGTCCAACCCTGAGGTAATGGGTGTCAGCCACTGCCACTTGATAATCTGGACAGATATCATTGCTATCAGATCCACTGCATTTTTAACCATGCTGATAACATACCTTGCTGACAATCAAGATAGAAACTAGGTAACCAGGAGCATAAAAAAGAATTACCTTCAAAATGAAGGAGAGGCAATGTGCAGGCTTGATTTTAGCCTCTAGTTCCAGATTTCATCACTGATGCCTGGTGATGTGGCTGCGTGCAAGCCATAGAACTGAAGCACCTCAGCTGTTACCTGTAGAGCTGGGATAAATACTGCTTCCCTGATTGATGTTATAAATTATAAGGTACTTAAATACTGTGTAAATGAAGGTCCTGTAAATAATGCAGAAGTTTAGATGAGCATAACTGGGGAAGGGTGAGTAGAATGAAAAGAGGTTCAACCTGAAGCAGAATTCCAGTCCGAGTGAATGCAAATGGGGAAGTCCTTAAACTGTACTTACATTCTGAGTAGAGCTAGTTGATCAGACATAAATCTCTAGCACTAAATAATTTAAAATATTTATTAAGCTGGTTCAGTTTAATTTTTTGACATTCGACTTATTACCACAGAAACACTTTACGAGTGTGCCCTACGTGCAAACCCTATATTTTGGTGTAGGCCTGCTTGTAAATTTTTGGGACTAAATTCTGCTGTCAGATATGTAAGCACAGCTCTCTGTGATGTTGGTGAGAACTGGAGCTGGAGAGCTAAATTTGCTACTTAGTGTATTTTTCACAGTGGCAGTCTTGTAAAAATAACATTTAAATAGTCTGTTCTTATTTTATTGAATGGAAACAGTAGCTGGTGACAATGCACTGTTTTCTGCCGAGGGAACTCTACTTAAATACTCTGTAGCTTCCAGGACTGCACTAACTTCAGGTTGATGCGGTGGCTCTGCTTCTGAGCTGGATGGGGGTGGTGTGAGGAGCCTTGTCCTATGTGGAAGGGGAAGCTGTATGATCTCAGAGCCTGCCAGGGCTTGGCAAAACAGCTGCAGTAGTTCAGCGTTTTGCAGCAGGCAGAGCCCAGGTATAAACTCGCGAGAGATAAACGCAGTCCATCATGTAGATGCAGTACATGAAGCGTGACAGTGGGAAGCATCCTCTGTGAAAGCTTCCAGTGGTACAGCAAGAAGAGATCCAGGTTTTGCTGCTTTCATGTCTCGCTGCAGGACTTGCCATTTCATTGAAAACTTCCCTAAAGGGAAGCTGGAAAAATCAAGCTGTGAATATAAAGGCAGAAGTAAGTGCTTAACCATGGGCAGTCCCATGTAAATGTGATCTGAGTATAATCCATGAACAGCACCCAAATAGTCTTGATAGTGTTGTTTTAGGCATGATGATTTCATGACATAATTGTATAAAGTCCTGCAAGAAGAGGTAATGTCTTCAGGAAGAGGTAAATGTCTCCCCCTTGGAGAAGGGCTTGTGGGCCTGACTGCATTTTGGTGTTTCTATCAGTTACTCTAACAAAAAAACCTGCCTTTTGTTTCAGAGTTTCTGTTGCTTTTTTTACTGTCACAGGTGCTTCACAAAGTCCAGGGAGCAGCTAGAAAGATCAGTAATACTTCTGTATCGGTGTAGCAGAAACCAAACTTGGAACTACATTATCATCTAAGGCTTTGGGAGACCAGGGAAATGGAGCTGTGTTTATCAACCGTTCAAAGGGAAAACCCAATAGAGGCAGGAACACTGTTTCTTTTTTTCCCCTTCAAGCAGCACAATCTTGAAAGAACAAAAATAAAGGAGTCAGTTTAATCCCAGTGGTGAACTGCTAGCGTATTCTCCAGTCTGATTTCTTACCTACATGAATATAATACACAGTGATGGTAAAAATGCAGCACTTGAGACGGAATTTTGGATTATGGCTGGACAGCTGGAGAGAAAAGCTCTAAAGAGCAGCTTTATGGGCCCCAGTGAAATTCTGGCTCTTGGATGTAAAGGGAGCTTTGAAACACCTGTGTTACTAACTGTGAAAGAGCTAATATATGAAGTGGAGCCAGATTTTTGGCATGAAAATTAAGATTTCACTTTGCTTTTTGTTTTGAGGTTTTAATATTTTCTTATATTGGTGAACTTTCTCAAGGGATATGAGCAACATTTCTGTCCTTTGCCATTATGCCATGAGGTATATGTGGCATAGAGACATGTTGTACGAGTGTCTTTAATATCTATTCCATAATTCTCTGTTTCCAATAGGTGTAAAATTAACCTGGCTTTAATGCAGTATGGAAACACCTGCACAATGTTGGATAACGTCTCCTCTGCCCTGGGAATTGGTTGGGGGTTTTTTTCAGTTAACAGATGCTCCCTCTGCTTGTTTTGGAGCTAGACGAGATAACACAACATAGGACCTACATAAACAGAGAAAATTACTCTTTCAGTGTTTCTTGGCAGCAGTTGTGGATTAGATACACATGAACGTCCCGTCACAGATGTAGAGGTGATATTAAACTGAGAAGTCATGTGACACCAATTAAATACGTATATCAGCTGGCTTCTGTTCAGTAATTTATTTTTCCTGAGTGTATTCTAGCATCTTTAAAAAAAAAATTTAAAAATGTCTGACACTAAATAAAAAATGATCAACCTGGCAGAGTAATGCTTTCCCTCCTACCATGATCTTATATTTTTCCTGCTTGGTTGCTAACATGGCCTGGAATGGTCACTGTTCTGTGTTTGATCCTTTAGACACAATGATATGAAATGGTGCAACTCATGTAACTTGCAGCTGTGCAGAGCTTGAGATGGGAGTTCTGTGCCACTGGGAAGCCACCCTCTTTTCCCAGTGGGACGGACTCTCTCCTACAGCTTTCAGAAAGTCTGAGATAAGATTTAAGGTATTTTTAGATGTAAGAAAAGTATTTGTAAGTCCCTTTCTTTTTTTCTTTTCCCCCTAGTTTTAGTGGCTCCCTCTGAGCCCTCTGTGGTTGGGGTTGCTGTAACTAAGGCACCCGGTGCTTAAGCTGAAAAAATGAGTAACACAGTCCTAGCAGCACTTTAGAAAGCTCTTTGTACTCTAAAAAGACCTTTTTTATCATGTGGCATATAGAGAATACATGAGCGTATAAAGTTTTGGAAGTAGGCTATGAAGTCAACTTGATATGGAACAGAGAGACTGTGCAGTTTGTGGGTTTGGTACTTAAGAAGTCCTGAGAGGGGCATGTTTCCATCTGTAGTGTGCTGCTTCCTGCTGCTTGTTCTCACTTCTGTGCCATCTCCTCGATGGTGCCAGAGCAAAACCTTGGGTGTCTGTACAGCAGACTGGATCAAGGAATCAATTCCACTTCATAAGGACCTATGGAAGGGAAAATGCTTATTTTCCTTGGAAATCAGATTCCCAACTCTGATTACTGTGGAGGCCCCCAGTGAGATGTGCAGTGGGGTGAGGGCTGGGACACTGGTGTTGAGGCAGGGAGGCTCATACACGCAGGCCTCTGAACTGGCATTGTTTTGCCATGTCTGCACACAGATTTTCATTGGGATATATAATCAGATGAACAAGGGAGAAGATATAAAGACCCAAACCAGAATGTGACAGTTTTAAATTAAATGAAATGTTGAGCCCACATAATGGAACCACTTTCAGTAAAGGATTACAACCACTTATTCCCCCTAAGCCAAGACATTTAGCTTCATGCCTATGAGCCAGTAGGACACAAAAAATTTGGTTTAGCCCTCTGTGTGACCTCTGCCAGGCAGACAATTAATTCATTTAATCTTCTCCTTGGAGCTATGTCTGTTCTACGCTTTCCTTTATGCCTATTAAATACGAAAGGACATATTTACTTGAGGTGTTTTCCAGTCCATATTCTCCAACCTTCACAAGGGGCAAGGCAGTGCCCTCACCCCAGCAGCACGTCCTTCCTCTGTGACGTGAGGAAAAGGCTGTGGCAAGTTGCAGAAGAGGAACAGCATTCTGTACATCTTGCACGTGTCCGGGTTGTTGGTGGCTGATCTGTGTCTTGCAGGTCATTAAGAGACTTGGTCTTTTACCAAGGAAGTAAAAGTCTGAGTTGTGTTTAGGATAAACTGGCAAAACCTGAAGAGATTTCATACTGCCTGTTTTCTGTAGGGGGTCAACTGAACTATTTTTCTTTGGTGGGAGATACTGAAATAAGTTCTACCTGAGTTAACATCATAGTGTTCTCAGTGTTCACAGTGTTTCTCACTAAAGCTTTGAAATAATTTCAGAAGTATGTATACATGAGTCTATTAAACCTTTATGCACATATAAGTATTTGTTAATATAGCATGCATGTATGCTAATTAAGAAGAGGGACAATGAGTAATGTAATGAAAGATCAGATTGTGCTGTGCATCCCAAAGAGGGTTTTCTTTATTTTTTACACTTTATTGCACTATACAGATTTTTAAGCTGTTGTTGAGAGTTGCTAAAGCCCTGAGCCTGATTTAGGTACCTTCTAAAACTGCTCTAAATTTTGGCAATTTTTACCTCATCCTCATCCTGCTTTTGGTGTTCTTTTTACAGCTTTCAGTAAGGAAGAGAATAATTGTAATGGAAGTTATTACAGATTTCTCTTCTCCCTCCTCTGTCTGCAAACCTGCTGAGGCTCAGAGACCGTATGGATTTTTTTTTCTAATCTGTTCCTGATTGTTTGTACCCTTGAGGTAGATGAGGCTTTGCATCTCTTCCCAGCAGAACTCCCACAAAATGTGGGGAATCCTTACCTTTGAAGCCCATTGTACGTGAGAGCTGGTGTAGGGTTTTCTGCCTGGTAAGCTCAAGATCACGTGGAGACCCCTCACACAGTGTGCAAGGGAGTGCAGGTGTGTTCCAGTGTGCATTGAGGTAATTTTGTCAATCCCAACTCCTCCATCAGTTTTGAGGTTCTTGTTTTCTCTCTCATATCTCTGTCTCTTTTATAAAAGGGACAAAAAATTTATGGCTCATCAGCCGTTTGACATTTTCTCTAGAAGGTCCTTTAAAATGTTAGTTTAGGATTTTTCTTTTTAACTGCACGCCTGCGCTGCTGCCGTTATTTCATGTTTATTGTCTTTTTCACATCTTTCAAATCTGAATTCCGTACATAAATCGTGTCTGGTGACTTTCATTAGCACATTGATATTTATGACATCAAAGCAATAGGTATATGGATGTATTAACAAGAGAGTTAAGAGTGAAGAATGTGTGAGGGGGTGAAAAGACAAACAGTGCATCTCTACAGCTTTTTGTAGAGTCAAGTGGACTCGCTTTTCTTATCCCTAAAGCTTGCTTGGAGCCATGTTTGTGCTGAGCTTGGAGGGGGAAGTAACATCTACCTAGGAAAGACTATTTAAGCGTAGGCAGGAAGAGGAGAAAATGTGAGGACATAATTTATGTTTCCTGTTTTCTGGAGAATTAATAGCAGTTGCAGATAACTGAAGAAAACTTTTGCTGCTTTTCAGGCTTTGCTGTCTACCTTCACTGATCACAGAACCGGAGTTAATGTTGCCTTTGCTCCTTGGTAGGGAGATCTGCTGGCCCACAGAAGGGCTGAGGCTGGAGGGGTTGGTGCTGAGAAGGCAGGTATGTTTTCGCAGAAGCGGAACTGGACACTGTGCAGGCAGTAAAGGTCTGTGAGCCTTTCCCCTCAGGGGCAGCAGTGAGCTCCATTTGTTTTGGGATTCAGAATTCACGTTGCCGTATGGAGGAGTCTCTAAGGCCATGTTAATTTGGGATTTAATAGCATTCTAGTAGCTTAAAAGGACAGAGCACAGCCAAAGTATACATGTACCCATTCATCCAGTCTTAGTCGTGAGGAGGAAAAGTAGTTCTAGGAAATATTTGGAATCACCACTATATCCTAAAAGTACTTTTTGCAGAGTTAAATTTAATAAGATATATAAGACTGCTTCCTTTTGCATAGCTGTCTTTTCTACGTACTGATGAGATATTTATATGCAAGGTCTTTGTTCCCTGTTTGCTGCTGGTTTATATTAACTTCCTGAATCTTCAGAATCTCAGATAAGGAAGTTGTTGGTAAAAAAAAAAAAGAAGAAAAAATCTTCACATTATGGATGCAGTTCTAGTAGGTGGGCAGTAAGAAGAGCACTCCTTGCTATCTGGGATAAATACAACCTGCCCTATGCTGTCAGATATTTCCACCTCATGTTGCTGCCCAAATTCTCGTCATTTGTCCTGGTTCGTGTGGGATCTGTGTGAAATGGAAGCTATGTTTGTCTGGCTGCATGTCTGGTGAATTGTCTGAACAGGGGGACAAGATCTTTTTGCAACCAGATGTCTCCAGAGCCTTGAGTCACTGGTTATGGGAATGGCAGGGGTTGTCTTGGTGTTCACCCTCAGTGGGGCATTTTGCATCCTCGGTGTGACTGCTTAGGCCCCAGGACAACTACAGTGTGGTGAGCCCCGTTTTGGCATTTGTTGATTAGACTGGCTTTTCACCTAGCGTGAGTCATTCAAAAGTACCACGAGATGGCAGTGCACCAGCTCTGCTGCAGGCAACGACACAAAACCTCTTCCAAAGGGAAAATCAGTGCACTTCACTCACAGGGACTACCTACGTACCCCATGTTTGCAGTATTACCCCTTCAGAGCCAAGTGAAAACTCATCCTCTTGCTTCCCCTGGAAACTGATAATGAATCTGCAATGTTGTGCTCGGTTGTTCTGCTGGGGTACAGGTAGAGAGGAGGGGAGGCTTTGCAGAGGGAGATGGAGAAATGGCAAAAGCTGCTTTGAATATTTGTTTATTGTACTGCCAGGCCACCATGCCATCCCGGCTAGAGAGAAGGTGCTCCCTTCCCTTCCAGGGCTGCCTCAACAAGATACAGACAGTGTCTTCTCAGCAGATGTTTTGGGAAATTGTCTGCAGTCCCCTATTTAAGGGGTTTTGGGCTCTTTTCTTCATGTGGTTGCAACCCTTTGACGATGACTGAAGTTGTTTTCTTCTTCCTTGCCTCTTTCTGACTGGTCTTTTTAATTGTTCCTTGTCTCTTTAATTTCTTTGCTGCCTCTGGTATTAATTGATTTCACTTTACAGTCCCTTTAGCAGGAACCGTAACAAGGCATCCCAGCGTGGCTTTTGAGATGTGTTATTTTGCTTGACAGCACAGGGCTTCTTCAGTCTTTGTCCTATTCCCAGGCAAAGATGACTTTGCCAGTGGAACAAACTGGGGACGGTGCCCACTGCTGAACACAACTTTGGAGAACCACAAATTTAACAGCAGAGCAGGGAGATGACCAAGTGGTGCCTGCCTGCTCTGCCATGTGTGTGCCCTGCCACGCCATCTGTTAGCATTACCCAGGGCTAATCTGTTAAATTTTCAGGCCATCTAATTGTATGACTGTATTAGGTCTGGGAAATGTAGGTCCCTTGGTTTTTAGTACAGGTCAACTCATTTTCACTGTTCTGAAAGAAGCTTAAAGTCAAAGACTGGCCTCCAGGTTCCTGGGAAACAAAAAGTTGAATCTGGGCTCCCCACTCTCTTTTGAGGATAATGGAATTTTCTCCATGTCCTGCAAAGGATGCAAAGGTTGAGGTACAAACTTACATGACTAGCTCAGGGGCATCCAGAGAACTAGTACGGAGACTGTGAATCGGTTTTGGTCTTGTTCTCAGTCCTCTAAGGCATATATGCCTTTAAGGGAAATACCATCCATATTAAAAATGACCTGCACACACTCCACAGATGTTCACTGGTAACTGTACTGACACAGGGAGCAGGACAGCCACTGATACTTTCAATTCAATAGATAACCTTCCTTCTCTACTGTCTTTTTTTTTCTCTTTTTCCTCATCCCCTTTATAGTTCTTTTGTCTTCTGACCCCCATCTTAAATCTTTTCTCCTCTTTTTCTTTGGTTTCCATCTCCTCTTCCACTACTTATTTTTTAGCTCCTTGAAAGTGGTCACCCATGGGCCAGGAGCAGTGAGACTATCTCCCAGATTGGCTCACTTTGCAAGCATCTGCTTTCTCATTTTTTCCACCCTCTCTTCCCTTTTTGGCAATAACAGCACGGACAGAAGTCTGAACCTTCCTCAGGTTCAGACCTTCTTCTTCACTTAGCCTCTCTCTACTCACTCAGCCCTAGGCAGGTTGGCTCCAGGAAGCTGATCTAGTACAGTAATAGTCACCATGTCCACGGGCTGCCCCCCAGCCTGTGCTTTTGTTTTCTGTGCTCTGCTTTTTAAGCCACTGCTTCTGCTTCCCTTTGGGGGACACACAGGGTGTTTGTTGCACTTCGTGCCCTGAGCTTTAAGGGCCATAGGATGCCTTTTTCTTTCTCAACAAAGTCAGTTGCACGAAACAAAGGCAGATTAATCAAGTGGGAGGGGATTGGGAAGGGGTTTTGCTGGTTTAGAAATGGGTTGTGGGCCCTTCCAAGCAAGCACCTCCCAGACCTGCTGCGAGCTTTCCAGCCACATTGCATTCCCCTTCCAACTTCTATGGTTTAAATAAAGGCCAGGTTGGTAGGAGCCTCTCCTATGTTATATGAACTCAAACAAAACCAGGTATTTTTTGTTTCCCAGGCATTTATTTTTTTTTTTAACAAACATCCAGGGACTGCATTTTGCAGAGTAGTTCACAGTGTACCTGACCTTACAACCTTCCGCTTAGATTTTTCAAGGACTATGCCTTTGCAACCCCAAGTTGGCCTCTGCATACCTTAGCAAAAGGATGTATGGCAAAGAAGCCCTTTTAACAGCTCACTGTTCTGGACAAAAAAGAAAGTACAAGCTTTCCCCCGGAATAGTGGCTTTAGCCAAGGAGAGAAAGGCCTGCTAAACAATGAAGGAAAAGTTGTGATGAACATGCTGTGTGGTTCTCTCTGCCTGGTCCCTTGGGTGAAATTTCACCATCAACGGGAATGTTTTTCTCTTGAGTATGTTTGCAGAGAGTACCAATAGTTAGCACTTACTTTTCCAAAGCAGTTTGCAAACACTGATTCTCAAAGTCTCAATGAAGAAGAGAAACAAAAGTAGTATTTTGGAGTCAGGGAAACTGAGTTGCATATAGTTTAGACATTTTCTGTAATCTCACAAAACAGCTCAGTTGTAGAGTAAGAAGAAACAGTTAAAAGTTAACCTGTGACAGCATGGCTGGTGCCAGCTACTCTGTGGTTATGGAAGGCAGTTGGTCCCTAGCCCCCAGCTCTGGAACATGGCACTTGATATTTTCTCTCCAGCCACTGAGAAAACTTGGAAGAGCTTCTGGAAAAGTTGCTGGTCTTCTTTCTACCCTTTCTTGTCTCTTCATTTCTCACAGCAAGCTCTCTTTTTCTCAAGCAAGGTTTGCTTCATGGCACTGTTTTTCCAGGCTCGTTCAGAGCACCTGATAGCTGTTTTCCAATAGGTTCCTTGTAGTCCAGCTGCAGTTTGTTGGATTTATTCTGTTTCAGTGTGTTGCCCATTTATCTCCTGCACTGTGCAGTCCCCATTGTGGAGATGCCCCTGGTTTGGCACTCTGTCACAATTTGTTACTTCTTGAGCCCAGCGGTTGGAATTTGCATGTCGATCTGTGCTTGGCATTTGGCCCACCCAGCACCATGGGGTGCTTTGCAGAGGCAGCATTTCCCTCAAAGCCAGAGTGTTATGAAATCCATATTGAACCAGGGCTGTCCAGAGTCAGCCTGTCCAGAGTCAGCCTGTCCAGAGCTGACCCAGAGTGAAGGACAAGCTGGCTGAGATGGCAGCCGGCCTGGTTTCCTGGAGAAATGGCGAGGAACTCTTCCATCCTGCTCCTGCCTCTTCTTTGCAGTGCCTTTCAGGAGATCTTCCTGGCTCTGTGCCTCCAGTCCCTGCCTTGCCATACTTCATTCCAGCGACAGCTTCTAGTCCTCTCTGTCACCAGGCTGGTCCCCTTGCTGGCAGTCTGCTCCAGGCCCAAAGCAGAGCAGACCCTAAGAAGCCACTCCATAAGCAGAGCTGTGCTGATTTGGGCAGGCTGTTCAGGAAGCCAGGGAAGGGACAGTGGGAGCTGGGATGATAACTGACTGCTGTGAGATGTCACATCTAGTAGCAAAAAAAATCACAGTCCCCATCTCTGCTCCTGTCCCACTTCTGGCATGAGGGGAACAGATTCCCTGCAGTGGGGAAGCAGGAGAGAGTGAAGAGATTTGTGTGAGGGGGGAAAAAGGTTGGAGGAAGAGGCAGAAGTGGATTGGAAGCATCAGAGTAGGAATCTCAGGTTAGACTTAAAAGAAGTTCTGTGTCCAGAGGATGGGGACAGGGGGAGAGAGCCAAGGGAAATGGCAGACTGTGTTCAAATAAAGGGGTTTCCTAAAGCTCTTTTCCTCTCTCTTGGTCCCTGCCTAGGTTTACCATCTCCAAAGAGCCTTCTGCTCATTCCCAGCCTGCTTGACCCCTCCAGTATCCACTGCTTCTCATTCCCAGCCCAGAATTTGCTCTGTTGCTGCTCAAAATGTACATTTTACCTACAAAGATAAAAAGCTTTGAACAAACTCTGTTCTGTTTTGTATCCAAACATTCCTTCTATTCTGTTCTAGGTTGCTTACCTGTGACGCATCACTTTTTAGAAAGTTGTACTCATGGACTTGCTTCCTCTGCGAAATGCTGACCCATGTGTAAGGTCTCTGTTGGGGAAAGCAAGGTCATTAGCAAACTGCTGTTTAGAAAAGATAAAGTTTATTTAAATCTGTGCCTTGCAAGGGCCTAAGGTTGTAATGCTGGGTAAGCAAGATAGATCCAAAACAAAAAGCTTCCTTCAGTTGGTTTAAGGCTTGAGAAAAGGTGTTTCCTCCATTGCAGACAAAACGCAGGCATTCAGAAGGAAGCAATTAATAACATTTTGGAAAGTAGTGATGCCCTAAATCCCATGCTGTAGCACAGATGCTTTTTGTTACCACCTGGTCAAATTTTGCAACAGAAAACATAATATCTGCTATCTTGGGTGATATTAGCCTTTTGGCACCTTTTGTGCACGCATTATGTTGGCAATGTTAAGGTAAATGTTTAAGGGATGTTACTGTGTCTTTCCTGTGCAGTGCTGCTTTCTGACTGTCCTACTAACCTTTTGGGTCTACTGGTAATAGAGAGTGTTCAAGCTTACCTGTGATAGTTCAAAGCAGTTGTGAAAATATGAGAAATGTAATTTCTGATCTGCTCAAAGGACAGTGGTGCACGTCCAGGGTTCAGCCTGTGTCAGGGTCAAGTACATGATCTGGTGGGCCAGCAGCACGTTAGCTGCTTTATACAACTGATTGGAGAAAGAGGCAGAACCTCTAAAAATAGGTTATTCTACTTCAAATGCTGTATAACTGATATTAGAAGATAAGATAATAATCAAGCAACCTTCTTCATGCAGCTGAACCCACATATCACAATCACAACCCCTCAAATCCCTCAACTTTTAAATAGCCTGATTACAATCCCACCTACTAATCACCCTTACAATTTCCCTGGTTTTAGACTGGTGATAAATAACATTTCACATTTTCTCAAGTCATTGGAATGTCTTCCAGAAAATAACCAGACTTCACATGTAAGATACCAGCTGAAAAATACCTTGCAAAATGTAAATGTATTTAAAAAAAGTCATAGTTCACAAAGAAATAAGAACAGAGCTCAAACCCAATGTGGATGTCCCTTTATATGTCACCTTCAGGGTTGCTGAGCTATAATGAAAGGGACTTTTTCCCTGTTAATAAGAATCATGTGTTTATTGCATGGGGAGAATGCAGTTTATGAACTCCTTAGCTATTTATTTCCTGGGGTTTGAGTCGAGCGGGGTCATATTTGTTCTCCAGTTTCACACCCTTGTTTTTTCAAAGGAAATCACTGCTCTCCTACCTGTGAAGAAAATTATGCAAATGAGTCATCATTTTCCACTTGAGTATGCAGGAATCCTGAAACCGTAGCTTATGGATGTGTCAGGAGCTGTCTTGGTGACAGGCAAGTTTGATGCCTGGTTACCGAAATTTCGGTGGTAATATCATGAGTTGCTGCACTGCTGATCAGCAAGCGGTACGGCAGAGGGGTGAACATATTACAAACAGCTGCTTTTTTGTCATTGTTATATTTTTCCCTCTGCAATGAGGATTGGAAGTTGTTTATTTCAACTGGCATATCAGGATCACCTGGCACCCTGGGGAGGAATTTTCCTACACACAGGCCAGCTTTAAATATTCCTTAATTTTGGTCCTGTCTCTGAAACTCTCCCAAGCGATGCCTGACAGAACATGGATAAAAGCAGTTATAACAGCTGCAGAATTTGTGGGTGATGTTTTGATTTGTTGTGTCAAGTACATTAGTACTTAGTTCCAAGTTAGATGAGTATTGTACTTTGTGACTGATGCCAGAGAAAATATCGCTGCTTGTTTGTCCCAAGCTCAGCCCCTGTTATTCATGTTTTATAGATGAATATACACTTTGTTGTCACTTAGCAATGTTAACTATTGCTTAAGTCAAAATGTCTTTTTTGTGAGATTTGACAAGGCTTTAAATATTTCATAAAGCATTTAATGTCATTTTCGTCAGTGGGTAAGTAAAGAGACAGCGGTGCTTTAAAAATTATTAAATAATAATTCAGTTTAAGAATTGAGTTTTTCAGTCCAAACTAGTAATTTCTGGAGTGGACTTTGCACCTGCAGTGGTTTTGAAATTGTCACAAGAAAACAACCTTTCAGTGAAAGCATGTTTTGTAAAAGATCCATTAGCTCAGTACTTTTCTCTTGATCTAAAGAAGGGATTTGTGAGTGATAATGGCTCTCAAAAATATATTTCTTGTCTTTCTTACATCGGGTTCTGCTGTAGAGAACTATGTTGGGTTTTCAGACACTGGCGATTTGCTGAACATTTTGCTGTTCCTTGTCCTTGAAAAGTGCCTGTTACACTAGCAGGTGTCAAAATCCATAGGTTCTATTTACCACCCTTTAAAAAGCACTTATTATGACATTCAGGGAATATACATGGATTAAAAACCAGCCAGGAATCTATCTTGAAGGAGTTGGTGTGATTTATGTTGGATATGTTGTAACGCTGTATAACTACGGGGAATGGACACAAGTAATCAAACAAATCCTTTGCAGGAAGATGTAAAATATAGCTGCTTAAAACTGAGCAAGGTAGGGCTGAAACCACACCAGATATTGCTGTGTCTTGTAGCTGTGCCCTCGTCTTAATTCCCTCTGCCCCCATTTCATGTATCCCTGGCAGGTATTCGTACCCACTTCACAGAGATGAGCGTGGCAATACTGAATCCTCGTCTCCTTCAGGTGAAAGTACTGGTATCATCTCCAACATGGAGAAAAAGGGCTTATTTTATGACTTAGGGGAATAACCACCTGGTTGGTCCAGGCTGTGCTGTGTTCCTCCTCCTGCACAGAGGCTGGATGCTGTATGTGTGATCCCCTGACAGGGCTGAGAGCAGTGGCAGCCACACACCTTCCAGCTGGTGTCTGCAGACACGGGTGTCTGTCACTCACCTCAGCTTGGTGGCTTTCAAGTCACCAAAGCTGCTGCTTCTGCCCATGCCACAGCATCCTGCAGTCTTGCCCTGGGCATTTGACTCTCAGGGTTTTTTTTTGGGGGGGGAAGCCAAAAAAAAAAAAAAAAGCCTCATAAAAAGATGTCCTGGTGAGCTAAATAAGCAAGTTTCATATCACCATACGTTGGTGGGAATTCCTACAACCATTGCTTTATAAATTACAAGGTGTTGTTTGTTGTTTTTTTTTTTTTTTCAAAGAAATCTTAAAGAAAACTTCATTGCTAAATGAAAAGTTCCTTTTAAAACTTTATACCTGTTTTTGGAATGATTTTAAATGTTGATGTTAGAGCTATCAGTAAAATTAGGTGTAAACTTCACCGAGTTTTAAAACTACTGATTTCTGTGTACATTTGCAACTTTAACACAGGTTGTCACATGCTTTCATGAAGCTGAATGTAGTGGTTGAAATTCCTTCCAGTTTAATATTCCTGAGATGAAAATAATGATGGCACTAGTGTTATCTGGATGGGTGGTTAAGATACTAAATATTAGATTGTCCTTTTTAGTTCATGCCATCCTATTTTATTCCCACTGTAGAACAGCAGTCCAGTTTGCTGTAGAAATACCAGCAGTGAAACAATTAAAAAAAAAAATAATCCCAGTACATTGGAAGGTCCCCTGAAATAACGTCTGCTTGGCATAATTTCTGACTTTATGCCGTTGCTTTCCTTCCTTCCTTCCTTTCCCCCTGCTCCTCCTCAGACCAGTTTTTCATTAAGATGTAGGGGCTGGACAATGGGCTGAGGGCAGGTGAAAGCTTAGGTGCAGTAGTCCTGGGTGGAACTGAGTGTGATGATGAAGTGGACCTTCATTTTTTATTAAAGGCTGATGCTAATTCCTCTTGCCCATTAAGAAACTGCCACCAAAGAGCAAACTTATTTCCTTGTGTTTTGACAGAAGACGAACAATTGCATTCTCAGAAGCAACCTGGGAGAGCATCAAAGCTGTCAGCACAACTAGAGGTCTTTCAGGATGGGTGTTCACATGCAGAAACTTTGTCTTTTGAAGGTATCAGCTTTTTCCTGACCGCGTATGTGCATGTGGTCTGGTATATGGGAAAGGATGGACACATACAGGACTGCAAGAAGTGATTGCAAGTCACTAGCCAGACTCTGTTTTTTTTTTTTTTTTTTTTTTGGTAGCTTAAAGTGTGAGGATTCTCAGTGGCTGCCAGCAGATTTATCTGCTTCAAAAATATGGCTGGGGGATAGATTCTGATCCCTTGCTGCTTGTGCAGTGTATGGTCCTGTACATCACTGTAAAAGCAACTTCGAAGTGCTACTCTTTTGATCTGGTGGCATTCTGCACTGTCTATGGTGCCAGAAAACAGTCTGTTTTTCTTTTGGAATAAACTCCTTTACCCTTGCACTGTACAACGAAGAGCTTCCCCAGGATTGCTGGGGCCACGGGTTTAGCTTGGTCTGCCTTTTTGGAACATGGTACAGGATACCTTTGTGTGGTCTGAGAGACCAGAAGTGGTCCTGTCCCCCTCCCTTTGCTGCAGATGATGGTGGAGCTGCTTGGTGCTTGCACTTGTCCTAGGGAAGTTCTCAGCAAGTGGTTGTGCACAAGGGAAGGCGGACATGTACTTTCACGATACGATGTTTCGAAGCATGCAGTGTCCAAGGCGAGCTGGCCTTGCACTGGAAGTGGCATATTTGTGGCAGCAGACTGAGCTGGGGAATGGGATTGATTTGGGCTAAACACATGGAACACGAGGACCTGTTTTTTCATGGCTCTCTGGGATTCCACTCCTAATGCTCTTAACTGTCCTCTATGATCTCATAACCTGGTGGCACAACACCTTTTTGTGCCTCAGTTGTCCTGTTGATGAAAAGGGACTGCAGCTTTTTGCTGTATTGTGCTGGTACCAAATTCTTCTTACTATTTGCAAATGACTTTGAGATGCCAGGGTGAAAGCTCTTGTGTGAGTGTAAAATATATTATGTTATGTTGAAAAACAAAACAAATTGCTTTTAATTGTGTGTTGTTTGAACAATCAGCTTCTTGCAAGAATACAAATAAAGATCACAGCTCTTAACATCATTTGAAAGAGGCAGTTGGTAGCACTGTGACAGAAGAAATCCTTTAGAAAATTCAAGCACAGTCATCTCCACAGAAAATCCTTCAGTCTTTTATCTCTCCTTTTCAGTTGAGTTTCTTTCCCATATGCCCTGGAGATAGTATCCCTGCCTGGAGAGATGCCCCCCTTCCCAATCCCCAAATCTTCATTTTCTCACATCAGTGGCTGTATATTAAAGAGTGGGTGGTAGAGAGAAGGATATTATTTGACAGCTAATATTGTAAATGCTGTCTAATATAGTTTGTATGTAGGAACAGTAATAGCTACTGCTGCTGTGGTTTTGTTGCTGCAGGGAAAATGCAATAAATAGGAATTTCAGAGAAAGATCTGGCCATTGGGAAAGGTCTTGGGGATTTCATGTGTTCCTACTGTGCTACCACTTAAGTCTCCCCTCTCATGTTACTGAAACAAAATATAGATCTAAACAGTTCGTGGCATGCTAAGGATGTACCACATGAAGGCAATGTACATACCTGTTCCCATTCAAATTAAACTGTACGATCCTCTGTGGGAAACAGTGACACTGTGTTTCATAATAACTTAATTTCAAGATCTCAAAGCACTGCCCAAAGAGAGATAAGACCTTGTCTTTATTCTGCCTTGTGATAAGTCAGCATTATTGTTCTCCTTTAATAAGCCAAGAAAGTGGGTTGCTCCATAACAACTTGGTAAGCCAGTGGCAAAGCAGAGAAGAATGCACACTTCTGACCTTGTTTGCTTTATCCACAAGGCTGTACTTTTTCCTTGCAACCTCAGCAGTGTCTGCCACTGCACATCAGTTATTGGTTCCCTTGCTCACAGCTCCATGTTTCCCTTCTTTGCTCTTCGCTTTCATCAGGGCACTCAAGCATGTCAAAGACTTCAGAGCACATATTAAGGAACAAGACTGTAAGGGAATAAGATGCAGCTTCATGGCTTATTAAAATAAAGGAATTCAATTATTGCACGTCTGGCAGTAGAGGAAGCAAGCAAAGTGGTGCTCTTGCTCTCCCTCCTTTGCATACTTAGGCTGTGTTCCTCAGGACCCTTGGAGGAAGCTGCTGCAGAGAGGGCAGTGGGCTCTGTCACCCAGTTCACAGCTCTTTGTGCTTTTCATATGTCTCATTTTCCACAGAGATACCTGTGTTTTTGTGCAGTGCCGAGGTGCTCCTACTTAACTTTTCAGTGAACCATTTTTGAGGGTGAAGCAGAGCATTGTTCCTTAAGCCTTAATACTGTTCTGTAGGGCTTAAGAGGTGTTTTTCTTGAGTGGGTTCTCCTGTTACTGCTGAAACAAACTGTGGAATTTGCACTTTTAAGGACAGTTCACATCACAAATTGGACTCTGTAGAGTTTTCTGCCAGAACTTGATCATCTTCTCAATCCTAAATGTTACCTATATATTGCTTAGTCTTTCCACAGTCTCTTACTATGTCATATCCTCCGTCCTGAATCTCTGCAGAATCTGATAGGTACGGAATTGCCTTCTCCACTTTCTGGAATCCAGTCATTCTGAAAATCTCAGAGACATTTTTGTGTGGACAAATGTGTATGTTTCAGTAAAAAAATCTTTCAGCACCTCTGATCTTCTCTCTAGCTGAGGTTTTACAGGTAAAACAAGCACCTGTATTATCTGGGTGATGCTATGCTGCTACTTGTGTGGCTAACTGGCCCTTTAAGACTTTATTCCTAGTAGGATGGGAGGTCAGTAGAATAAATCAAGAAGAGACTTGGTATAACCTCCTTTCTATTTTAGATGATTAAATCAAATTCTGCTTTTCTGATTAGTGAAACAAAATACAGTGAGAGTTTTCAATGTTTTCTCAGAAGCCTCTAAAATTTTTCTTTTGATGAGCTCTGTGTCCAAGGAAGCCCATTTGCTGCCTTCACTCAGGGTTTCTCTTGTGAGGACTTCTGCTGCTTTCTGTCTGCAGTACACCATCTGGACACTGGCTCATCTCCTGACTTTCAACATTTGAACCTGGGAAACCCTTCAGTAGGGACAGCTGTGATCTGGCTAGTTCCCAGCTCTTGCTGATGCGGTCCCTTCTGTTGGTTTTTTTATTTTTATTTTTTTTGTTTAATTTCACTCTATGGAAGGGGTTGACTGCCTCTGCTGACAAATCTGGAAGATCAGAACCATTGTTTTTAGCATGATGACTGATCATTTTCAGATGGTACCCTGTCCATCCTTGGATCATTTGCTCCTTCCCATGATTGAATTGAGGAGTCTCTAATTCAGCCTGGCAGTGTTGGATGCATCTGTGTAAGGCTCTGCAGCTGTGCCCCTTATGCCTGGTCCAAATTTTTGTTCATCCTACCTCAGTGTATGACTGTGGTTGCAGAAGGGTTAACTGGATGCAGGCTTAGTCTATTCGTACATGAGATTCAGAGGCCCAGATGGTGTGCTTAATTACTCTGGCCAACTCTGGCACCATCCTACTCCTGAGGGAATTAAATGAGGAATGGTGTGTCAGAGACTGTTCCTTTCCTTTCTCCCTAGAGCACTTCAGTGTTACAAGCTCCACAACACATTAGGCCTAGATCAAACATCCCCCAGCAAAGCGGCTTTGGGGTGGTGGCTACCCCTGAGGTTCCCAGAAGGGCTTTTACGCATTCCATGTGCTGTCAGGACTGCACTGGCGGTGCCTCATTACAAGTGACTCCAGGACACCATTTTCTCTGCAAAAGCAGTCAAACTCTGATCGTGAGCATGGCTATAATGTTCACAGCCTCAAATGCATGGTGAGAACTTGCTACACAAGTTACATGGTTAATCCAGTGTCCCTGCTGCCTGGTGTCCCATGCATGGGGACAGTGTCTTGGTAGCTTGCTTGCCAATATACCTACTCCTGGACAGAACTTAAAGGGCTGATCCCTGGTTGCTGGCAGGACGGAAAACCCAAACCTCGTCCACAGGATGTGCAGTTTCTATTTTTGCTGTTGCATGTGTCTCTGCAGAGTTGGGCCAAACATCAGAGGAATGCAGATACCATGGCAAGGTATGAGCCAACCCCAGCTTGTGCAGCTCAGCTTTTCCCAAGGAATTATGTCCTGGCTGCAGTGGTTGAGTCCTGGGTTGGATCTGTGCTTGCCTGCAATGCCAGGCCTGGCAACCAGCTGTTAGGAGACAGCGTGGCTTAGCAGAGAGGTGACCAACACACATATGCCTTGATGTACTTCCCACATTCACCCTTCCCATATCCACCAGGAGTTTTAAGTGACAGAAATCCTGGAGAATTAACGCTTTTAGCAGGGGCTGGTGTAGCTAGTATTGCACTAAAGATTATCAAGGTTTATTATCAATTATTTTGAAATCCTGTTCTGTTTTTATTTTTTCCTTCCTATCCCATCCTTTCAAAATTCAAAAATTTATTTATTCCTGAGAAAAATAAAAGCTGAGGGTTATATCTTTTAGGCAGTGATGGTTTTCTTAAGCTGTTCTTCAGCAGGAATGGCAAATGTTTGAAAGTTGTGATTTAAGGTGCTGGTGCTCCTCACTGTAGAGTGATGTGTGGCCTTTTTCCAGAGGAAATTGGGTTTGATTTTACCACACTATTAGCACTGAAAATCACATATTGAGCCTGCACTGTAGAGTGGTTTTCCTGGGCTTAAGTGTGCATCTCAGAAATGAGGCATGGTACGTGAGTGAATTAACTTCACTCTGCAGTCAACTGGGTAGGCCTCAAAAGGGCTTTAAAAGCACAGGCTGTTTCTCACATGGCTTGAAAAACTTTGGGTAAGAAAAGCGTGTCCCACAGTGCCTGCCGTTCCACCAGTCAAAATGTCCTTGTTGCCTGGGGAAATGCACTCAGCTCCAGAAGTTGAGAGGGCATGAATCCTGTTTCTAGGTCTGTGCTTCAAAACTTTCTGTGCTTCACAACTCCTGTTTAGCGTGTCTGACAGGCACTGTGCTGGCTAGAATTTGAGAGATGCAGTTTGTTATGGAAGCAGTCACCACTGGGGAACAGCATATGGCCCTGATCCAATGGCAACCTGTTTTTATTTGACTACTTTAAGGGGTTTTTAAAAGCCCACACTGAATGTGTAGAGCAGTGATTTTAGTCGGCATGTTTACGCAGACCCTGAGGATGGTTGTGCTCCACAGAAGTGCCCCAGCCAAGGTTAGATGCAGACTGAAGTCCCTGATCTCCTCCAAGTGCCACTAAAGAGTCTGCACACACTGTTCAAAAAAAATTTGATGAGAAATAGCACAATTCTGATGTTTGGCCAATTAGTTTCTGTATTTTTGAATGTTTTATATCCCTATGGCTTTAAGGTGTTACCTCTTGATACTCTGCTTCTTTCTCATAAAGCAAACAGATACAAACATTGTAAGAAAATAAGTGGAGAAGCTCACTGCATTTGAGTATGAATGTGTACATGGTCTTGAGTCATGCACACCCTCGTCCCTCTGGTCCTCCCTGCCCTGGAGGTGTCATGGTTTGTCACAGGGATGTGAGAGCTTTTTAGGAGCTGTAAGGTGCCATTGCTGGCTCTTGCGTTATAGTGGCAAAGGGGGACGTGTCACATCAGCGCAGAGTGCTGTTCTTGTCCTCTGCGGGTTGGCCAGCTGGATCCACCTGCATCCTGAGGGGGGGCAAGCACAGCAGCTCTGAGGGGCATGTAAAAGCTGGCAGCCTCCTTCCCTGGCTGATGGAGCCTGGGAGCACTTTGCAGCCAGCCCTGGAAGGCGATAATCATGAGAGGGGATAATGGCTTGTTTCGGGTTAATAGATCCTGACAGCCTAATTTCCCCTGGTGAAAATAAAAGGGAATAAATCTTACAAATACTGTAAAATCAATAGCTAGCAGTGAAGGGGCTGACAACAAGATCCTATATCCACAGCACATTTTTTGTGTGAATTGTTCATTTCACATTTCAAGCGGATGGGTTCCCTGTAGCTTTGCAAGAACCATGTAATCCTCCATTCTCCTTTCTGTCATGCCCATCTCTTCAGTGCTTGTGCCTTGCTTGGTTGCCTTTGAGTAAGGAAGCTGAAGCCTAGAGCTCGTTGGAGGGGAATGCTGCCTTGCCCAGGGAAGATGCACAGCACTCTCACTTCTCAGGGATCTTGGAACCTCTTGTCCTTGGCATGCGCAGCTAACCTGGTTACAGGTCTCTATCTGTAAACGGTTAGATAACTGTATCCTGACCCTCCAAAATAACCCAGCCACGGGAGTCTTTGCTCACTGCTCTGTGGCAGTGTTCCCTAGAGGAAGACTACAGTCTTTGTTATGTTATTGACCTGAAATATTGACAGTTACCATTGGACTATTTTGCATTCCCAAGGTCAGGGCTTAAGATTTGTGCACCAAGCAGCCAGAAGCATCTCCAGATAAATCTGTAAATCCACCGAGGGTAGTCTGCAGTGAGTGGGGATTGGCAGCATTACAAAATAGAAGATCATGAAATAGGAAGCAGTTAAACAGGGCTGCTGGATCCTTGCTGACACACACTTTGCAGTCAGAGGCACAAACTTCTCCCTGCACAGAGTAAGCTTGAGGAGGATCTCAGGCTCCAGCATTGAGAGGAACTCCTGGCTCCTTGGGCAGTCATGAACATGGACTGAGCAGTCCTCCCACAGGATTGTGCATGAAATCTTGTGGAATAAGGCTTGGGCTTTGTAGTGTTTTCTTGCTATTGGAACCCCTGTGAATGAAGATCAGTGGGATGAATGTTCTCTATTCTATAGTCGTGGACATTACTTTAAAGCCAAGGTGGAGGAAGTACATTTCACACTTTTTCAGTTGGTAAAAACTGTGGAAAAATTTTACTATCTTCTTAGAGATAAGAATCACATACCAAGAACTTAAAAGAAGCCTGTGTGAGCGATTAATCCGATCTTTCAATTACAGGGTTCTGGCTCTTTCCTTTCAAGGTATTTGCCCTTGAGCTTTTGCTTGAAGTTATGTCCTTCATTAAGAGAGAATAAAACTCTCACTTTCTTTGTTTTCTGGATGCAGACATTCTTGAACATAGGCAGGTGAACTCTTTTCCTCAGGCTGTTCCATCTTCTGACTTCTTCCTCACTGCTGAACGACACCCAGAGACGATTTGCTTCTCCAATGTTAGGGCACTGTCCAGGTGAAGGCACTGTCCTGGGACTCCAACTCCTGTCTCTGAAAGAGGCTTCCTCCGTAATCTTGAGCTTATTATCTTGACTCTGGTTTTTCTTCTGTCAGGTGACTCCTTGCTTCTGTTTCCTCTTTCTGTCTCTTCACTGTGTAGTTTTCAGGCTCATTGTCCTCTAAGCCCCAAATCTTCGTTTGCGAAGCCTAGCCATGATGATGATGTCCTCTAAGTAGGGTGCCCATTCAGTGACATCCTTTCTTTTGCTGGTATTTCCATTGTTACATGTAGAACAAAAGTACTGCTGGGAGAAGCCTGTGAGGGTGTTTCCACTGACAGTTGATGTTCCCTTTGAGATTTTCTTCCCCTGCCCTGTGTTCTGTTACCCCCTCTCTCCCCCTATGTGTTTGCCATTTATAGTGCTGATGACCTGGTGCAATGTTATTTTTCTCTCTTGTTACCATCCAGGGGCTGTGGGGAGACACTTTGCATAAAGTCATTTAAACTGAAGTGTATTTTTAAGAAGCAGGTGTATCACTCGTTGTTGTATCATGCATGCAGAGACTAAAATTGCTTTCAGAAAGGGCTGGTCATCCTGCTGCCTTCTGTGGGCTCTTTCTGCCCCAAAGAAAAAGAATCTCCATCCGCTCTCTACCAACAGGAATTCTGACGATTTCAAGTGATACTAAGTGCAAAGCACATTAATGAATTTATGCACAGAAGTCTAATTTAGATTGTACAAGTAGCTACGTTTCCTCACAATGTTTTTTGGTAGAAAAAAAAAATCAAGAAACTGATGCATTTGAGTTCTACCTCTCAATTGAGAAAGGAAAACAAAAATCAACATGCCATAGGCAGTCCGTGTTTACAGAGAAGAGACTGATATCAGGCTGGGCAACGAATCCCCTAGTGACTCCTATTCAGAGTACATATTTTCCTTTCCTGCTCCTTAGTTCATATAACTAAGGAAATAATCATAATGTTTAACAATAATGATAATAGGTGATTCGCATGTAGGTTTTTTTTTGGTCAAAGATTGCAGCACTCCCTTCTTACTGACTTATTTGTGTTTGGGAGATACATAAGCCGAGGAGAGTAAAATTCTTTCCAAATGTCATCCAGCAGATAATCAGTGCCAGCCCTGGGACATGGGATCACTAGTGATGTACTTCAGTGGTTACAGAGATGATATTTTGCAGGAAGGCTCTTCTGGGTAGAAAAATTAATCTGTAGTCAAGAAGGCACAGAAGTACTTGGTGTCCTTGGGAGAGCTGGAACCTGTTTGTGCTGTGCAGGCCATGGGAAATGGAAGTGTTATCCTTGTGCCAAATGATTTTTCATCTTAGCGGAAGTGGCAGAAGGAAAAAAAGAGACACATAATTGGAATTGGACCTCTTGACTTCCCACATCTCTATGAGATGTATGCAGGTGAGCACTGAGTGTGCACTGCATTTTGTTCATGAGTTGTGTTCCATGAAGGAAGCTTTCCTGGATACATCAGGCTTTGAAACATGGAGAGAAAGCGGAGGCAGGTGCTTTTGACAAATGTATCTTGTAGCACTGGACTCCCCCTTCTACTTTGGGATTCTATACCCCAGACACAGCAGGCTGGCAAGTCAGGAGGGTGCTGGTAAGGTGTGCTTTGTATAAGGTATCACGAGGCACAATGGAGGCTATGACTATGCTGCAAGTGTGTGGGATGCTGGGGCTGTGAAGGGACGGCCTGGGGGCAATGCGATGGTGTGAGGCTCGCACTTGCTCTCTGAAACTGGCAGATGTGTTGAAGCCACTTGTTTTGAGTCATTCATCAGGTCAGTGGCAGGGCCAGATACAGAATCCAGGCCTTCTGACTGCCAGGGCCACCACCATATCTCCAAAACCATATTGCTTCTTCAAAGGTATTTCAGAAGTATGCAAAGTGCCAAGGGATCTTGCACTTTTCTACCCAGCCAGCTCTTTGATGTTGCCAGGCAGGTGTTCTTTGATCACGCCTGTATATTTAAAATCTGTGGTGGGTCCATTTTGCAAAAGAGTTAAAAATGAGTTTCCATGTGGTGAGAATCTTTTGCCTTCTGCAGGCAGAGGCGGGACTGTGATGCCTGAGATAAAATGAGTTCACTCTTTGCTCTGCAGCTGGCAAGGTGACCTTCATGTTAAAAAACCCCACCTTGAACATAAATCAGGAACCCTTACATAATTGCTTATGATTTAAGAAACGCACTTTAAATACATGCTTTGCAAACACCTAAGAGAGAACCTCTAGGAAGTTTCTGCACGTGTTCTGGCTCGTATACTACTCAGCATAACGAGGTAGAATCATGCAGACCTCACTGGAAATCAATCTGGGAGTCCTCTGAATTCAATCTTCTGGGGTTTCAGTCAGACCCTGCATGTGTTTTTCCCTCTCCTCAGGAGGAGGAACACAACCCCTGTGTTGTGTTCTAATTCTAACTGCAGCTGGGACCTGAGTCTCAGCATGGATCTCCAGCAATTTGTTCAGGCTATGTGCTAACCACATTCCTCTTCCAGAAAGACTGCCTTCATAGAAGGTTCTTCCTCTGGTGTGAAACTTTTCTGTACAGCACCGTTTCCTTTTAGGCCTCCCTTACCTTCCCAGGGACACCTGTCTGCAGGTGAGTGCCAGGTATGGCATGAGCGATCATGGTTGCAATTGAAAGGCTCTCGTAGCTTTGCTGTATCAAAGAGTGCAACAGTGGGGAGAGCAGCTACCACGAGCCTGCCACTGTAGGCAAAGTCATTGCAGAAAGTGTTGATTTTTTTCTTTCAGCAATGAACATTGTGCTCAGCAGCATTTCCACATCAGCCGTGGGGTGTTCAGTGCTGCCTGGTATCGACCGCCTCCGTCGCGAGGTGGCAGAGGCTGAGCGGAGCCTGCAGGCAGCCTCCTGCCCTGCCACATCACATCTGGGGCTGGCAGTGGCAGCGCAAAACCTGACCATTCCAGTGCTCCCTGCTGCATCCTGTGCATCCATGGAATACTAGACATTCAGAGACTTTGGCTTGAGATGATTTATATGTTATTTCTAAATCCCCTCAGGACCTGGAAGGGTGAAATGCATTTTGTATGTGTGCTGTTCTCTTGCTATATTTTTTTTTTTCCTAAGAGAAGGTAAACTTGGGGCTGCAATCAAAACAAAAAACATAAAGAAATCCTAAAGCACTAAGAGAAGTTGAAACAATGCTCCTAGGATGGGATATCTGTTTTGGTGCTATCAGGCCAGTCCACTCTCCTGAGTGGAAGCTTTTGTATCATTGGCTTTTGTTGACTTGAACCCCCTTTTTTTTTTTGTTTTTTACATTGTAAATGAATATTTTCCTTGATTTGGCATTTACTGATTATTTAATATTTAAACATACTTAATAAATCCTGACATGAAACCACTGTCAAGTGAACATGGGACTTCTGGTCTCAACAAGGGCAGGTATCAGCAGTTAAAAAAAAAAAAGCTCGAAGTAGAGACAGTGTTAGCATAAAAGACAGGGTTCCCTGTCTCAGTGAATTTGTTATGGGCTTGTCTCCACACTGGCAGCAGCAGGGCAAAGGCTCCTCTGGGAATGCAGTGCTGTGGTCAGCTCTGGTGTCAGAGGGCTGGTTACAGTCCTGATGCCACCCCTTCATCTAGGGCAGTGAGAAGGGCCAGGCAGGGATGGCTCCCTCTCCTGTCCCTCTCCCTGAGGATGTTGCTGCCATCTCTGCCAGGACACCAGCAGTGCCCCCTTTGCAGGGGTGTTGTGGAAGGTGGTGATGACACGGCCTCTGGCCTGGCAGTTCTTGTTACTTCACAGGCTCCTCACAGATTTCTCTTCTTTAACTGACAGTCTTGGTGTTTCCTTCAACTCTCTCCAAGTTGTTATTTATCCCTCACTGTAAAGAGCCAGCTCGTTTCTCTGGCTGCTCTCTGCTCTGTTTGGGTAAAGATTTTTCTGAAGGCAAAGTCCTTGAACCCCCATGTCCTGCTGCAGGTGCTTCCAGTGTGAATTTTCCAGCCTCTCACTCGCCCTGCAAACATGGGCTGTCCTGGGAAATGTCTTACACAGAAGCTTCCTCTCAATTTAGTTCTGCTAGATGCCATGATAAAAATCCCTATGACTTTCCTCCTGCTGTCTGTTGATGTTTGTCCCAGTTCTCATAAATGGAAATTCAGTTTAACAACCTCATGGTCTAGGAAATTATGTGGTTTTGTGCAAAAACAGTGCAGTCTTGAGAAGTTTTAAAACTAAACAACCAAACCAAAACCAAAAAACCATAAGGAAAAAACGTTCTATAGGCTCATTCTGCCAGTAATAAATTAGTTCTGTGTCATGCAAATTTACGTAGTGGGACATGAAAGATTCTCAAATTTAGGGTAAGTACCAGAGAACTCCACTTTATTAATAAAGAGCTTGGAATTGTTTTATATCAGGAAGCAGCTCTGAGCTGTACAGCCACAGTGTGTCCTAGTCATCATCTTTGTTTTCCACCTATGCTTTCAGTGTACTCAGTGGATTCAGGTGTTTGGTTGTGCATCTTAGGAGTCAAGATGTGCAGCTGACAGTTTGGAATGGCAAATTTCAGGCCTCTAGGGTGCAGTTGAAGAACTCAATACAAAGATAATAAGATTTGGTCCCATATATTTAAACAGTGGGATTGGGAATCCTTCATAGCTGTTTGCAGTAAGTGCTTTGTTGGTATTAAAACTGTCTGTCAAGGTAAGGCCTGAGCAGTTGTAATTTCCCAACTTATTCCAGTTTCCTTGGGCAGTAAACCTGGGCAGATGGGAATGACAGGGTTGTAGTGAGTCTGCCTAGATGGACCCCAGGACTTGGAGGTGTGCTGCAGAGTGCACCTTCCCTGCAGTGAAGATAAAGCCAGAGAGAACTGACTCAAATGTGTTTCTACTTTTTTTTTTTCTTTTTTTCTTTTGCATAGCTACTGGGAAGTGTTTTTAAGAACAACGTGTGTCCTTGCTCAAATCCAGTGACGAGTATTTTCCACCCGGTAAATGTTTTCACTTTACGAAATCTATTGCTCCTCTTGGCTATTCAGTGGAGCCTAATAAGCCCTATCCTGAGAGCTATTTATCTATCTCCTGATGCTGGGAACACTGACAGTCAGACTAGAGACCATGTTCTGCATGCTGAGCCATGTGCCAAAACGCCACGCTGCAAAATACACATCCTGTCTTTGTGGAGGCACACAGTGAGTGTGCATAAAAGAAAAGATGAGGAAAAGCCCACAGGATAATAATCAGTTGTTTAGCAGCCACTGCTCAAGGAGCTCTGTGGCTTATCTAAGAGCAAGGAACGAGAAAGTGCTCCCTGCTCAGGGAGAAACTGTGGTTGTGATAACGGAAATGTTATTGGTTGTTAATGTTCCAGGCTATTCAGAGCGACAAGGAAACTTCTACCAGTTTTGAAGTTCATATGCCTAAATCTAAAAAAAAAAAAAATCCTTGGAGGTTTTGGAGAAGTTTATATTATGAATTTGAAGCTAAATTTTACAGATTCAAATCCCTCTGCATTTGGAAGGGTCCAAAACTTGGACTGAACCTTGTAGCTTTGACACTTCCTTACACACTTGTTAATTTTTTTTTTCCTTGTTCTCCCCCCCTTCCACCCTCATTTTTCATCCCCTGTGATCCATCAGTAACTCTTTTTCTTTGGTGTGGTTCTGCAGCAGGCTGTGCTACATGCTTTGCACTGTGTTTGCTGTAAGGCAGAATAACATTCTGGACTGTGATAGCTCTGGAAAAGAACTTGATGGTGTATTAAGAGGGAGCTCATTGGACTTTCCCCACTTAATAGCTACAGTGGGTAAACAGAAGTTATGAAGGCAGTGGAGATGGGTATTGGCTAACTCTAATGCTTAGTCAGAATTACTGTTATTACAGCAAAATACGCTGGTGGTGGTGTGTGTATGTGTGAATTCAAGGTAAAGGAGCACTGATGCCAAGAACAGATTTATAGGTCCATCCTCTTTCTCCTCTGAGATTTTTTTCAATATGTGAATCTGACCTCAGCATGTTAGAAGGCTCCAAAACAAGTATTTTCAATATGTAAACTTGGATCACATGCAGAAGCTCAGGTGTCATTTTACCCCCATTCCATACCACAGCTTATTATTCAGTTGGCCACGTGCACAGTTACCTTCTGGAGCATTGATCAGCGGTGGGGTTCAAGGCTCAGAGAATCAGTGACCTGAGAGATACCAAATCATGGAGGAGGAGTCATTTCATTCCTGTGCTAATAACTGAGAACAGTGACAGCTTGGTTTTATTAGTCATGCATCTTCATTTTCCTGATCATCCTTACTTCTGTCAGTGATTTTTTCTTCAGAGACTGTCTCCAGTTTGTCCTTCTCTCTACAGTCCTAACCCTTGTTGAAAGACCACTGCACCTGGGGGATGCTGTTAAATGCCTTGCAATTCCAGTGGCTGGTCTGGTTGATTATTATGAAAATTTATTATAATCTAAAATGACATGAATCAAAACATGCTATGTTAATATTCAAAGACTTTAAAATGCTCTTTCTCTAAATGCATGCTGCATGTGATGGCAGTACCTTTTCAGGATACTCTTCAAAATATTTTGTTCTTTTTTGAATTGGTCTGGGAATTGTACTGCTGCTAATAAATGATCATAAGTAGTTGAGTAGTAGTAAAGAAGTTAAAAGTGTTCAGAAACAATTTGACAGATTGAATTTTGCTTCATATTTATTCGCCTTCCATCCTTTACACATTTTTTGGTTTTTGTTTGGGTTTTTTTTCCCTTGTAAGCATGATGTTGGTACCAGTTGACAAAATTTGTTTTATGTTGAAAGACAATTCAATCTGTGAGTAGATGAACTTCTAGAATGACAGACTTCCCACTCTCTTCAGTGTCTGTCATTAAAACTCTTATTTCTTCTTAGCATTTGTGTTCATCATGTTCATAGAACTGAGGCAGCTTGTGGGGATAAAGCAGTCAGTCTGAAGTGTGCAACAATTGTCCAGGAAAAGCATTTAATAAGCAGAGGCCAGATTTGTTGGCACTAAACCTTTGGTCTTCAGTATTGACTAGGAAACACATTTGTAGGAGTTAATCTGTTCACAAAATAAAGGAAAAACTCAGAATATGAACCTCTAAATAAATTATTTACTTTCAGTAATTCACATAACTCTAGAAATCTAATCCAGCATCCATTGGAGGCAATGCAAATGTCCAGTGATGTCAAAGATCATTGGTTAATCTTGTTAGTGATTTCAGTGGATTCTTTTGTATTTTTTCCATTGTTTGAGCTTTACAAAAAACCTGTTCTGGAACATCTGTGTCCTTTATTAAACAGGGAATAAACCAGTTGTGATGGTGTTTGTTGCATATATAGACTTGGTAAGCCTTACTATTGTTACAAGAAATAGAATTTTTGTATTTTTAGCTTGTGCCATTTAAAATTGTCATTAATATTTTTTATCTCTCCATCAATCTGAGAGGTATAACTGAGGTACCTGGACAGCCACATAGTGAACCTGTAAAGCCGTGGGAGTTGCAGTTGCCACACATCTGTTTTTCATTCAGACCTACCAGGCCTGGGGAATCTTTGGCGTTCGTGCTGATTGGTGGGCAGGGAAGGGCTGGGCATGCAAGGAAAGAATTAAAAATGAACAAAGGTTGGATTTTAACATTCTTTGTCCATGGTCCCACTAGAGCTTTTGTGGTTGCTTCTTTCATGGTTGAACATGTGATGTGCAAAACGCCACCCATGAGTGGCACATCTCGGCCCCACACTCCTCTCTGGCACACATGAGGGGCTGCGTGGTGGCCAGCAGACCATCATTCCCAAGTGAGGGATTCAGCCCTGAACTAAAGGGTCCCTGGATGTCCCTTGTTCCTGCTGGGAACTGGCACTGAGGAAGGAGGCCAAAGGACCAGCAGCAATAGCAAACACAGGGGGTGGGTGAGCTCTGTGAAGCTGAACAACTTAATTAATGTGAGTTGGTTCTTTTCACAGACCCCAATCTTGTGATTTCTCCCACCTGCCTTTGCTCAGTTTCCACAGGCTGAGCTGATGTGATTTTAAACTCTTTTCTCTACATAGGTTTCTGTACTGTCCCTTTCTTTGACTCCTCTGGCACATAATCATTTCCAAGATTCCTAGGCCTTCAGGGCCAGTTCGGGTCCTCACAAAATATACCATGTAAACCCATCTTTTCCTGAATCTTCAGCTTTATGATTGCTCCAGCTGATGGCTTGTTGCCCTGGGACATTTGAAATGCTTAATACAGTGGCTGAGGGATTCCAAGCTGGTTACCCTTGAGCTCACACATCACAAGGTGTAACAAAAATCAATAAAACACTAAAAACATTTCTCTGTTTCACTTTTTCCTTCTTCTGGTGTGTTGCCTGTGTTTTGGGTTCTCTTGTAGGACCAGGATCCTTTCTGTTTTTCTGTATGTGACCTCTTCTTGGCAGTGGAGTATCTGTGGCATCTTCTGTCTTTCTTTCAAGTAGGTCATAAGCAAAATTTGCCTTTAAAATGTGTTGTCCCACTTGACAGTAACATCTTGACCAGCATGGTTCACTGATCACATTGCTTCACCAGCTTCTGTTTAATTACCAGCTTATCAAAGTGCAGTTTTTTCCTGATCTGACTGTCATTTTAGCTTAAATTGTTTCTTCTAGCAGAAAATTACCAAGGCTTAATGGTTCTTTTTTTTCAGTCCAGTCCTGCCAGCCTTACAATTGCATTTAAAGGCAGACATCTAGAAGAAAAGAAGCAAGCAAGCTTCTTGCACCGAAGCTGTTTGGAGTTTGAAAGCAAGTCTCCAATATCAAGCAGAGCTCTGAGACAGAGGAAGCAGATATCACTGCTGCTGTTAATAAGATAAGAAAACAATTCAGGGTGGCCACACCAGTCTGAATGAGTCTGGGGGCCCAGGGGAGGTGCTGTGTGAGAGTTTTTTTCTGGTTTAGAGTCAGATACAGAGTGGGGATATTTTAAGGGTAGTGACAGATCAGTGTGCCTTCCAGCATTATTCCCTGTCCTGTATTATTGGAATTTTAGTCACTGATGGCTAACGAAATCAAGCACTGGCCCTTTTCTTTGGAGCAGTCCAACTGGGCATGTAGTGGTTAATGTGATGGGATGTAACAGGAGAAATAAATTGTCTAATTTTTGCTGATGGCTGCCAGAGTGCTCTAAGCACCCAGAATGCAGTGTGTGCCTGAGCGCTCTCATTTCTTCGGGGATAGTTGGCTTCATTTGTTGGCTGTTTTGTATCTGGTGAAAGGAAGAAGTTCTCAAAGAATGCACACCTCAAATAGGCTGTGAGATTTGAGGCAATATTTTTGCTTCAAGGCATTCCTTAGGCCACGAGGAGTCAGAAAATAACAGCGAGCAGGGTTAGTGGAACAGCTAACCTTTGTTCTGCATTTTTAGGAGCAAAAAGAAGGTCATTGCCCTTAACCTTATCTCCTATTTCTAGCCAGGGCTTTTTTGTTAACTCTTAACATTTTCAGTGTGCATTTGTCATAGCATTCATTTTCCTTGCAATGCTTTTTTTAAGAGCTAGAAAATAAAAAAAAAATTAAAAAAAAGAGAAAAAAGATGGTTTAATTTCTAGACGGAGGGGAAAGTGTTATCTGTAAAATTAGCTTGGAGAATATAAAAATGTGAAATGAGCTAGCTTTGTAGGGGTGCTGGGTGCTTATAAATGACTCTTTTTGGTTCTGGTGCTTTTTGGCACGTAAGGAGCTTTGCCCTAGAAGTGTGTGCGTCCATCTGGTAACGAGACAATACGAAGTCGGCAGGAGCTGATGTTACAGGGAAGTGTGCTCTGCTCCTCCTTGGGCTGCAGCTGTGTAAGGAGCAAACAGATCATCTCTCTTGCTGGCACCCTGCATTCCCATCATCTCTTTCCCGCTGTGTGGTGGGCTTTACATTCCCAGACACTGAGTCCTGTGCTTTACTTCTGAACGAGGACAGCACGGGCAGCAGAAATGCGTGTCTCTGCCTCTCACCAGGGCACCTGCATCCTTAACTAGAAGATAAAAGGCGAGGAGCAGTTTGATTTTCAGACCTGATTTCATTACTGTGTAGTAGCACTGGCATCACGTGAGCACTCTGTTTTCTCTTTACTTATTGTACTTATTTATTTTCTCTGTGACATTTCAGACGGTTGTGAAACTAACTCCTTCTTCACAGTTGACCAAAAAGTCATTAAAGTGAAACAACTTTCATTTTACTTTCCTTTTGTGTTGAGATGATTTGTATTCTTGCCTGTGGCCTCAGATGAAATGCTTATTGTCCCATTTCTACTCACCTGACCCGTGCAGCCTCTCATTCTTACGTCATCTTTGTGGCTACACAGAGGTTTTCTTTTTGTAAAGTGATGCTGTGGATGCAGAATGGTTACAGGGAAGACACTGAGGGTGAGCTCATCTTCTGCTGTGTATAACAGAGAAAAAAAGCAAGCTAAAACACCGTAAAGGCTATAAACTTAAAAAATGGGGGTGAACAGAAAAGCCTGGGAATGGTTTTTGGGTATTCCAGATCCTTGTGAGACTTCAAACAGGGTTTTGTTACGAACTTTTCTCTACGGCATTTTAAGAATAGGCATTAATATCAGGACAACTGCAAATAAGAAGAGCTCAATATCCACCAAGAATGTGTATTTTGAGTTCTGGGCACTGAATTTTTTCCACTTTACCTTGTAGAATGCTTTAATACCTATTAAGTTAAAGGCAGTGTGTGTATAAAATGCCCTTAAATAAGCATTCCCTATTCCTCCACTGCAGGCATTTTACACCTGCTTGATACTCACAGTGTGTGAGTGCAAATCACTATACAAGGCAATCAAGCCCTGTACAGCTTGAGAATTACTTCAGTAATTCACAGTTTATTTCAGCAGCATTCATGCAAGTGTACAGGTTTTTACTCAACACCTTGAGATCCTCTAATCAGAGCGTGCAACTTCCTGGATGAATTGTCTGACTTTAACCTCTAAACACTGTGAGTTCACATCCTTCTTTGGGGTCCTCTTTCAGTGAGAATATGGCACAAAGTCTGTTTTTCTCTGTCAGAAATGAAGGACTGAATTCCCCACACGCTGCTATTCTTATCAGCCCCAAACATGCTGCACAGGACTACAGCAGTTCAGTGGTGCTTTGTACTGAGGAAGAAAAACATATGAAGTCGAGACTGATTTTCCAGAAATGGTGCAGGCATGAACAGAGCTTTGCTCCACATGAAGGAAAGTGATATACTTTGAACTCTCTATCCCTTAGCTTGTGGAGCACTCATCCCCTCATGCTGCTGTTCCCCTATGCTTCTGTGCAGACCTTTGAAGCAGCTGTTGTGCTGAGCATCATGGAACGAGAGTATTTCCCAGCATGTCTGCAGAGCCCAGGAGGTGCTGAGCACAGGTCTGCATCTAGTGGGCAAGTGGCAGAAAGGAAGCAGTTAATTAGCCCTTTTTATGCTGGTGTCAATACGTTTTTATTACAGTCATGGGTCCATGTTGGTACCCTCAGGTGACTCATTTACATGAAGTTTCTCATGTGCCTTGAGCTTTAAACAATGTCCCAGGTAGCTTTGTTGATGGCTTTTTATACCAAAGATTGGAAATTCAGTCCCTGTTGGCACTGTGCTTTCAGCCACAGCACAAAAATATTAATACCTGTCTTTCTTTCCCTATTCATAAACAAATTCTTATCGCTGGTTTTTTTTTCCCCAAACAAAAGAAATGATCCAAAGCATTTAAGACATACAAAGGCAAGAGTGCTATTTATAAAAAGAGCCAAGGCAGATAAAGAATGATTTATGATACTCATAGAGCACCTTTCAGCCAGCTAGGTCACGTGACATTGTACAGACTGATTGTATACAACCTGAGTGTCTGTGTGTGTATATTATGAGATAAATGAAAAAAGTGTAACTTTTTCCAAAAGTAGGAAAAGGTGAGGTGCATTACTGCAACAATAGCTTAACAAATCTGCACATTAACTTCAGGGAGACAGAGAACAGCGGGAAAGATAAATGTACTGTAGTTGGGTGGGTCTTGAAGCAGCACTAACACCTTCACTTCAGTGAGCAGTGATGTGTCATGTCAGTAATGATGAATGTCTGGCACTTTGGGTGTACCCTGTGCTGAGTTTTGGCTACCCATAAGTCAGGGGAGCTGCACCAATTTACACTGTCCCAAGCATCTGGCCGATTCTCCATTAAGTTTATTCAGACTAAATGAATTCCTGGAAAACGCATCCTCTGTAGCTGTTTTGGCAGGGGTAGGAAAGTTTCATTGGAGAGGATTCCCTTGCTGTCCTTGCTGCTCTCTATTTATTGTACCATTTTCCTAGAAATGAACCACACTACTTAAACTCTTTCCTGTGGTGTCTCTCCTCACTGATCTTACCACCAACTTAAAGAATCAGCAGTTTGTGTTGTAAGGAACTTCGTCGTTAAAGCTTTTCACCTGAAACATAGTAACCCTCTTTCACCCTGGGCTTTCCACTCTGAATGAGGTGGTTAGAAATCCAAATATGATGGGTGAACCTGCCATCCTTCTCCATGTTTCACTTTTCTTTTGGTATTGGAGAAGTGCCAGCCTCTGTCCCAAGTGCTCTTCTTTCACTGTGAATTAAGAATCTTATATCACTGTCTGTGATAACAGCTCCTGCTGCTCTGCACCCTTGCCCTTTGCAGATCCTCCCGTTTCCCGCCTCCGTGAGCTTCCCCAGAGCATGACTTGCCTTTGGAAAGGGGTCTTCAAATTGTGCCTTTGCTTTGTTATCCCTGTGTTGCAGTTCTCCAGGGTCAGGACCCTTCATAGCTACAGAAGCCTGTAGGAGCTTTGACTTTTTCGTGACAGGGTGATCCATGGGCAGCACGTGTGGGGGGCGTTCTGTTTCTGTGCCTACTTTGGGTGAGCTGGCAGTACAGGTGACCACTTGTTTTCCTGAAGTTGGAAGGATTAATTCCTTCAGTACTTGCAAGACTCGTGTTCAGCTTCTGCTCTAAGCAGGACGTGAGGTTTTCACGTGCAGGTTGCTGCATCCTGCATTTCACTGATGCTGGTTAGCACTGCCTGCTGTGCCCAGTGTGCTTTAACACATCCATTTTGTAAGATGATTGACTGTGAGAGAGTAAGGCTGCATTCTTTTCCTAAAGTTGTATGGCAAGCAGTTGCATAAAAAAGAGGAGGATCTGAGAATCTAGACCCTGTTTTGTAATTGCTGGGCTGACTCATGGTTGAAGATATATGAGATGGTTTATGAAGTGTCAGTATTTGATGATTGCTTTCTGGTCAAGTAACCTAGCTAAAGAACTCCGTTTACCACAAGAACTACAATAACAAGCAATGAGACATGAGCTGAGCATCATTCACAGACTTTAAGTGTGGCTTCATTCCAATCCTTGGTATCTCTAGTGAACAATGTGAATACATGTATTTCCTTACAGTGACTGAATATGCTGCTAGAAATCACAAGATGCAGAAGACAAGTAGAGGCTTACAAGGATCCTGTGATCATTAATACTGATTTAGTCCAGAGAAACAGCTGATACATCTGCTTTTTTTTGTAAGGTATTTGAATGATCTGTCTTTTGTCTTAAGAGATATAATCCTGAAAGAATTAAAGGTGACAGACTATCAGTAGACTTATTGATCTGTTGATCGATCAAGCTAACACATGAATGCTTATATGACCTCATACATAAAGTGTGTGAACTTCTGCTAAGGTATTAAAAATGAAATAATATTATTAATCCCATTTCCTGTTCCACAGGCTCTGCATGTATATGCACATGGTCTCTGTGTACTGCAGCAGGTAAAAGCACGACTTGCAATTCTGTAGAGAGAAAGACAGTAACAGAGATCTGTGCTGTGTTCAGCTCTAAATATGGGTAGACCTGCATTTCTGAGGGATACGTGAGTGATGGCTCTGGTGTGTAAAAGTTGCATCCTGTGAGCTTCCCACTGCTACTCAGTGGTGTAATTGCGTGGGTGTGGTGCTGTTATCTTGGAGATTACAGTGAGGTCCCCTGAGTAACTGCTGTCAGTATCATGAAAAAAAACCCGGACTTGAGCAGAGGACAGAGAAATTGAAACAGCCTCAAGCTTAATGAGGAGTCTTCAATGTGTACGATGACCTGATATAGCTAGTAATAAGCAAGTAGGTTCATTTTATACGCTTTGAAGCTTATTCTAGTTATGTGACTGGAAAACTAAGTGTCACTAGTTGTCACAGGCTGTGCTGGTTTGGGCTGGAGTAGAGTGAATTTTCTTACCAATGGCTAGTATGGGGCTGTGTTTTGGATTTGTGCTGAACAGAGGGTTGGTAATGGAGAGATGGTTTTGTTATTGCTGAGCAGGGCTTACACAGAGCCAAGGCCTTTTCTGCTTTTCTTATTGCCATGCTGCTGAGGAGTTTGGAGGCTGGAAGGAGACACAGCTGGGACAGGTGACCCAAACTGACCAAAGGGACGTTCCACACCATGTGATATGCTCAGTATATAAAGTGGAGGGAAGAAGGAGGAAGAGAGGAGATGTTTGGAGTGATGGCATTTTTCTTCCCAAATAACTGTTACATGTGATGGGGCCCTGCTTTCCTGGGGATGGCTGAACACCTGCCTGCCCATGGGAAGCAGGGAATTAATTCCTTGTTTTGCTTTGCTTGTGTGCATAGCTTTTCCTTTTCCTATGAGACTGTCTTTATCTTAATCCATGAGATTCCAAGCTTCCACCCTTTTGATTTTGTCCCTGATCCCGCTGGTGGGGGAGTGAGTGAGTGGCTGCGTGGGGCTTGGCTGCTGGCTGGGGTTAAACCACCACACGGGCAAATACGGACATCATGGATAAATGCACCATAATAGTCAGGTATATATGATGAGATGGGATGTAATCCTTATACTGACAAGTGGATACAGGTTCCATTTCTTCTAATTTCAATATTTTGGTAAGATACACTAAATGCTTGTGGTTTTCGTTCTGAGTCTTGTCTCCTGCCATCCAGGGTGAGGACAATGAAGGGAATGAATGGCTGGGGGACAGGAAGGCTACCTCTAATGGAGGTGGGTTGCAAGACCATGTGGGTTTAACAAGTTGGAAGAAGGCTTGTAGTGTTAGCAGAAGGTCTTTGATGTATTTCCTTCCTTCTGCAGACCTTTGTTAAAAAGCTGGGAACGAGGCTATTTATTTTGGGTTTAAGAAGGACAAACACTGGAGTCATCTACATGCTGTAGTAGTGTATAGTTTTATCCCTAGCACCAACAGCCTAGGTAGGAGGAATAGACCCAGGTGGGCTGTGGAGGTTGAAGAAGAAGTTAACTATAGTTAATTTTTGGTCTAGCTAATTAACTGTAGTTAATTTTTGGTCTAAGAGGAAGGCCATTTTAAAGTGGCTAAAATAAACAGTGGTAGGATTCCTGTGGTAATGATCATCTAAAATACATAATTAAAGCAAGTTTTATAGGGAGAAAATATGTTTTATTGGATCAATTTTCATAGCTGGAAAACAAAACAAAAAAAGGTATCAGTTGGTCTAATAAAAGATATTATCTGTCTCTGTAGGCCTTGCTTCAAGGATAGCACTGTCCCTTCCTGCAACCTCTCACAGGACAATAAAACCAGAAAAAAAGAGATAGACTATGCCTGTCCTTCATCCCAGTGTGCAGCAGGTCCTGTCTTTGGGCTGTACATTGGTCCACAGGTGACCAAACGGCATCCAGCACCCTGCCATGAGTGTGGGCTTGTGCCAGATTCTCAGCTGACTTGCTTTGAAAAGGGAGGCTGGTGGCTTGAGAGGGCACAAGTGTGGGCTGTGGTTTCTGTGGTACCCAGATGTCTAATGGTTGGTACGAGATTCTGCAGCTGCTAAATCAGGTATCCATGATCTCTGCTGGGGGAGACCTCTAATACATTGTCCATTCCCAGCCAGCTAGGAGAGGTCACAGATGGTGACCATGGTTAGCCCCTCTCCCCTGGGTCCGTGAAGCCCTTCCAGGTGCCGTGACCCTCTCCCTGAAGTACAACAGCTACTTGCAGTGGCACTTTGGAGCTTCTGGGGCTGAAAGGGTTCAGGTCAGGTTTGTAGAAGGGTTTGTGAATAAAAAGCTAAGAAGGGAAATGCTTCTCCTGCACTTTTGTCCAGATTACACAGACTTCTAAAGCACCTAATAGGAACAGTCTCTGATAAAGTTAAGAAGTTCTCAAAGGAAATTCAGACATCTATTTGGGGAGTGCCTTTGATACATCATCTAGTAGTCTCTGACAGAAACTTCTGACCTTCGATTTCTCACAGACAGTTTCTGAATCTTCAAATAGTTTATTTCTTGAATTATGTCCTAGGGAGAATCTCCAAAAAATACATATACTTTCAGGCTAAAAAGGGACTGGGTTCTGTCAAAATTAGGGCAGAATTTCCCTACAAACAGAGAAGTTAAGAGTCTGATCAGGGAAAAAATCATGGAGCTGCTATTACACCGCATAGCTGTTCTAGCAAATAACATGTCTCTGTATTCAAAAGTAATAATAAAGCAAATGTACTTACTTTTTTACTCAAAATAACCTTAGGAGATTAAAACTGAAGATTAAAATGACAGTTTTCATTTGTCAGTATTCATATTTTTTGACCACGATGCAGTTTCCCCTGTTAATGAGGTGTTAGTGATTTTCATTTTTGCCTATATAGTCATTTTCTACTCAGTGTCGATTTTAGATTTTATGCCCCAACACAGAGATACAATTGTCAGAGCAGACTGTTAATTTATATTTAAAATTCCTCCACTGTTATGGTTTTGGGTTTTTTTAATTAACATATAACCCCATGGAAACAATTCTGTTAGGCTTGAGCATTGTAGAAGTCCTTCAGAAGGGAAATTGTAGCAGTGTGACATCCAGTATTCTATTAATCTTCGAAATAATTTGTTTCCTAATAAGCTCCAATACTGTCAGTAGATAAACCCAAAAGTTGTGCCACCTCAAACCAAAAGGAAATCTTAAAATTTTTCTTTGTACATTGAAAACTTCCGAAGCATCCACCTGAACGTATTTACCAAAACATTTCACTTTTATTAAAGGCATTAAAAGGTTCTGGGCATTTTGAGATCTGTACAGACAATTGCACAAATACCTGAGAAGCCACTGCTGCTCGCAACTGGGTGTCACTGGGAGCAAACTGGAATTGAGAGCTTAGAAGTGACTAAAAACCTTCACTTTTAGCTAACCTCAAATACTTCTAGCCATTGGGAGCATAACTTCATGGATGAACTCCTAGTTTAGTCCATGTGTATGTATTTAAAAATCCACTAATGACTGGAGTACACTTTGCAGTATTGCGGTGTTGAGTGTAGGGTAACAGATGTGGACTGCGAATGTCAAATCTATTCCAATTTATACTGAAGCAAAGGTTGCTGCTTATTCCTCTCGTCTTGGCAAAAAGTCGCATGTTAGACAAATAAGTGATATAATCTGATTGCCAGGATTGCTTTGGCTTTCAGGAGTGATGAATATGTAGGAAAAAATATCTCTTGTGTATGGAAATAAGTGCAGAATGAGAACCTAGTTGCCTTTTTTATTGGAATGAATTAAAAATAGCTGCACGGATATCGCAGGAGTGTCACGTCTGTTATGTTAATTCAAGACAAAGATAAAATTCATTGTTTCAAACAAAAAAAAATTACATTTAGCAAATATAAGGTACTAAAGGGAGTTTTTAAGAAAGAAGGACTGTTTCCCTACTGCAAGAAGGACAATTTTGGTTCTACTGTACAGGATCCTATGGGACTTTTGAGGGTATACATCTTGCTGAGGCATTGCACTTTTAACAGTAGGGGGCTAAAATGACACAGACTTGCTGATCCATGCTTAATTCAGGAATATTCATTAACTTTCTACTCTTTGCTAGAAATCTCCAGAATTAATGTGTTTCATATGCACAGGTAAAGACAGGAGATCAAGAAGCTGTTAAAAGGGCTTGGTACATTTGTGACAAAGCATAGACATTGATAATTTTGGAGCAATCAAGGCTGAAAGATTTACAAACAGAATGTGTGAACAGTAGGGTACATGGCTGTGGATGCTGAAATCTGCTTGAGAAACTGCCCTAGGAAAGTGCTAAAAAGATGTACCATTTTATCCCTATTTGGAAGAGGCACCGAAAGTGCTCATCTGTTGCATACAATTTTGGGTAGAGCTGGGTAACAAAATACCTCTCAAGGGTTTTCTTTGATGTCAAATTTGATTTTGGCCTAAACTATGCTTTTGTTCTTTTCAACACTTTCTTACAAGAACACATCTATGTTTACAAATCATTAGCCAAAAACCTAGAACATGTAGACAAGCATTTTATTCAAACCTAACTTTTGCAAGTCTTATTTTTCATGGAATTTTGCATTACTTTGTAAGTTTCTGATGACAAGAATATATACTTTTCTTCCTAGTTAAAAGTGTCCATAGGGAAAAAAACCCCCCCAGCAAACTATGTTTCAGCCTCCTGCAATGTTGTAGAGCTTGGAGGCTAAAGAACTCACTGAGGAGCTTTGCCTTGATCTGATCAATGTGTCCGTGGGACATGGTTTTGGGAGCTTTTGAAGGTTGGTGTGTGGGGGAGCTGCCAGGCTGTGTCAGTAGAGCGGGTGTGCATGTGCTGCTGAGCTGGGAAACAATCAGCGTCTTCTCAGGACGCCATTTCAGACCTTCTGCATCACCGGCACTCCAGTCTAGGCAGCACTCTGTAGGGAAATGTGCACAGATATTCCCCTTTGGACTTCATGATGGTAACCAAGGCACTGAAAGACACCAAGAGACAAGGTGCTATGGTCTTTGCCTCCTTTTCTGTCTTCCTTTTACCTTTCTTTCATAGAACAGCATTGGTAGGACTAACTAACAGTGCCAGGTCAGGTTATGGGGATTTTATGTGGCTGCTGCAATCATCTTGATATCATGGGGCTTGGTTTGAGAGCCTCCTGACTCAGCTCATCCACAAATTTAAAAGTCTGCAATAGACACAAGTAAGACTTATTTGCAAAACTCAAGCTTTTGGTACTGCCGAATGTCCTGTGCTGAATGTCCTTGAGGCTTGCAAGGACATGGTTGGGTGTATGCAGCTCATGTTACCCTCTTCCTTCCACAGGTTTTCAGGATCAACACTGTGAAAGACTGAGGTACAGAAGGGCTGGTTGGAAGACCAGGCCTCATTTCCCAAGGTCTTGGCATTGATCTTCAGCCAGGGGAATGTTCTCTGTATCAATTAGATTGTTTTGATTACTGTGTCTGGGTGTTATTCTTTGAGGTTTTCCGACAATTTGTTTCTGCTGAGCCATTCCTGTCGAGAGCAGTAGAGAGGGCAAGATGCACACAGCAGTTACAATCATAACAAACCTGCAGTTTGAATTTAGGTACCTCTCTGTCTTGTAGTGGTGCATGGAGTATGTTTTCTGCATGTACACTTGCCTGACAGCCTGTGGCATGCCTGTAAGAGCTGCAGGGTGAGTCTTGAGCACCTGGGAAGGAACTCGGAGCTTCACGCCTGATTTGATGTGTTCGCAGTTTCTGCCAACGGCCTGTGGTGAACCACAACACACAGAGGGCCTGTCCACTGCCATAGCCATCACTTCCTGCCTTCCAGCATGCTGATGGCTGCCTGGCATCACACCTGCGTAAAGGCAGTCTCCTGTAACCTGTGACTTACAGGGACTGTGCCAAGGTTGGAAAACCCAACTCTAGAACAGCTTGTTAGTGTTAGCCTACTGCTCCAAGCAGGTAGCTTGGTATGGTTCCAGGCAACTCCAACCTGCTGAGAGTAGCAAATCATTTAGGCTATTGATAGGCAAATGTAATAAGGGTTGGTAGGCCTTTTCTCACTAAGTTCTTATATGCCTCTAGACATTTAGGCCTGTTCCCAACAGTTCTCTCACCAGAACTGTTAAGGAGCAACAAAGGAATTACCTTCTATTAGAATTTGACTGTGCTGACAGAGAGCATGGACACAAGTCCTGTTGGTAAAGCCTTCCTAAGTTCTCTCTGACAGTCAAGGAAGACAGTCAAGGTTTAAGGATGAAGGGAACATCTTGCAAACTGCTGAGCACCTTCCAGAAAGGCTCAGCACTCATCTTCCGTTCACGGCTCTGAGAAGGCTCGAGTGTTTTCAGGAGACACTCAGCAGCTTGTAGAATTAGGCACAGAAGAGGGCTGTCTGTCAATCTGGTCCTGTTCTCAGCAACAGAATTGTTTAAAAAGAATAGAGTGTGTCTGATTCTTCCTGTTTCCGTTTGTAGATACAAATACATATACGTTCAAATGATTTTATGAGTCTGACTGTGAGTGGCAGCTGAAAAACACTCAAATGCCTGGATTTTAATGCTGTTACTTCATCAGGAGAGTGGAAGAAGAAGTAATGAAGCCTGTTAAAAGGGAATATCTCTGCTTCTTGTTTTGCTTCATAAATATTCATGAACACCCCCTCTCCTTTCTTTGCCCTTTGACTGGATCTATTAACTGGGAGCCATTAGCTGTGGATGAGGCTTGAACCTCATAAAACATTTTGTGGTCATCAGACACATTATTGGAGGAATTTGCAGACACAGATACTCTTGACATTCACATCTGTTCCATCTAATTATTCCTAAATTGAACTGGTAAGCCCCTCTTTGTGACCATGCAGTCTATTTCTGTGGAGTTGATTGCATTATTAGAAGCAGGGGTGTACAACTTCAGCCAGGGAACGAGTGAGACACAGATGAAATTTCGGTTTTTCTTTGCAGTATTCCTAGCAACGTCAAATAACTTGGATAGACTGTATATGATGCACGTGCAAACGTACGTGCTATGTAAAAATGATTATCCTTATGTGAATATTTGATTGGGAAGGTCAGAAGGCAGTAGTAGAGAGATTATTCATTGCTTGAATAAGGGATGAGTACCCCTCAATCATTTATTGGTAGTGGAAAGTGTTTTTCTGTCAGGATTGAGTATGCCATGGGGAAGGTTTAGGCTTTGAAGTAGCTTCATGCTTGGAGATTCCCCAGGAGATATGCCAGGCAGTGCAATCTTCACTGCCTTGGTGCAGCCCAGGAGCCCTGTCAGAGGGTTCCACTAGTGCTTAGGGTTCCATGTTTGGAGTGACCAAGTAGTCATAAGAAGGACAGGGATATAGCCATAAGCATTTTAGCTATTTGGATCTCTAGTGGGAAAAGCAGTTGTTCGAATTGCTGTTTTCTCCCTTTTTTTCCTTTGCCCCACTACCCTTGTCTCAACCCATTTCAGTGGGTTTATTTTAACTCTTTTTTTTCTTTTTATTTTGGCACATCTCTCTGGCCTGATAAGTAATACCTGCTGTGAAGATTGCTTTTGTGAGGTAAATACCTGTCCAACAGGAACCAGGTGAAATCAGATGTGAATTCATTTCACAAAGAACACCAGATGACGGGTAAATTTTTTATCAGCTCCTTACTAAAGAAGAAACATTAAATTAGAGGTGAATTTTTTTTAAATGGCATGTTATTTTATTGTGCTCTCACTTTCTCTGCATCCATTCTTTGCTTTGTCGCCAGACTATGGGGACGGATCTTCAAAATCAGACGTGTCATCCCAAAATGTCAAGAATAGGTGGAAAATTACGTTATTTTTTGTTTCAGCAGATTGATTTGGAGATTTAAGGGTGGGGCAATAAAATGACCAGCTGCTCTCCAGAAAGGAATATCCAGTCCATGCCTTATTGAAAAAAAAAAGTTTATTTATTGCAATTATTTACAGACTGCCGATTCACTGCCATGTTTTAAATTTTATTCTCCACACACACACCCACCCACCACACTGCAAACACGTTATAGAAAAGCTGCAAATTACAGGATGTCTAATTAGAAAGCTTTGAGGAAAAGATGACAAAGAATCATTCACCATGGAGACAGAACTTGCTTGCTGGTTTATAGCCAGCTAAACAATGCTGGGGACTCTGATAAGCTATTCCTGGGGAGAGTAGGAGTTAGCCTGTGTGAAAAGCAGGGAGCATGTTATGGAAGAGCAGAGCCCTCTTCTCTTAGAGGGACCAGAGATAAGGATAAAAGAGTGCAGAGTAGTGTAAACAGACTGTCTACATCTTAGATCTGTTTTATGAGCTAATATAATGCCTGATTCAGACCTCTTAAGGCAGCAGAAAACCAGTCTTTGCTTTCAGTGGCTGTTGTTAGGTCACGAGCAAAACAAATATGTAGTTTCTCTGTAGACCTGGCCATCAGAGATGATCTGGAGACAACACATCTGAATCTCCCTTATGAGAGCACTAGACTGTTACAGTGCATGGATTGGAGGTTTTTTTAACTTCAGCTGCAAAATCCAAACGTTTGTTCTCAATCCATATTCTCTCAGCCCTGTGGAATTGGCCAGAAAAAGGATATTTGGTTCAGGGCTATTTTTACATGCGAGATGTTTGTCACTAGCAGAAAATTTGGCATGATAGGCAGCCTCTGCGTAAGGCAGTCTGGGGACAAGAATAGCAGAAAGCGCTGCAGATGGAGACTGAGGTTCACTGTCGAGAGCGATCTGTTATTGTGTGTAGGCAAATTGCACGGTGTGCGACTGGGGAGAGCGTGCAGTGTAAGCCGCCCTGCCCGTTTCAGGGATATTGCCATTCTGGGAAGGCTTCAGAGTGTGGGGTTCCAAACTCCTTCACGTTCCTTGCGTTCTAGGAGCTCTGTGGTGACTCCCGTTCGCAGCTTGGTGAGCTGTGGGCATGCGTGTTGCCGCCACTGTGGGATGTCCTGGGTGACAACCTTACACCCGGCACAGGCGTCACGGCAGCTCTGCATGGGAGGTGTCAGAGCCACCACAGCGAGACACTCTGCTGCCCTCAGAGACGAGGGAGGCAGGGAGACCTTTACTACCACTGTGATTTAGACTCTGTTCCAGCTAATGACAAATCCAATCAACCAAGACCTGCCTTGCTGACAGTACCCCTAAATCAACCAACCCCCCTCCCCCCCCCAAAAAAAAATCAAATGTTGCCAAGAATATACCTGCATTATCGAGAGAGGCAGCAAATCTGTCAGCAAATCTGACAAAACTCCTCCTGTAAAAACATTTGGGGTCTAAATTTGTACCTTTCTGCTCAAAGTACATCTGGTCCTTAGAAGCAGGTTTTAATTTGCTTTTGCAGGTGATCATGAAGCTTTAGCTGAGTGAAATCAGGAGTCACTCAGGGTTAGTTAAAAGGATTTTTATGAGAACTAGGTGAAATTTTGGTTCTGTTTCAAATAGGGGATGTGCATCAGGTTAGCTGAAGGAGTAAGTTGAATGCGTTTTCAAAAAAAACCCCAGTCCGGGATATTTTGCCATTTTGAATTGTTGAACAAGCATCATTAACATACAAAAGAACGGGTTTGATAAAATCTACACTCAATTTTTCATTTCATACCCTTGTACCTTTGCGTTGTTTGTTCCTGGCAACTGTAGAGAAAATTTTACTCAGTATAGCAATAAGCTTTAGAGAAATATTTTGTCATTAAAACCACACACAAATATTTCAACTTATGTAAATGAAACTAGGGGAGTGATGTTCCTTGATCTCTGGGACCTCCTCGTGACAATGTGAGAGAAACCTAGTAAAACTGGGATATTCATATTTCTCAAGAAATCTTTGCTGATATGTATCATGCAGGGGAAAAAGGACAACTTCTTTCAACGTACCAAGGCAAAGCTTCAACTGACTTTGCTTCTGGCTTTTGATGCAGAGCTGCAGTTTCATTGGTCATCAAAGGGAAACAGTTGGCAGAGGTCACTAAGAAATTCTCAGAACCATATGCAAAATGGGATATTTTCATTCCCAAAAATCTGAATGAGAGTTAATTTTTGTCTGTGTGCACCAGTGAGTTTTCCTAAGTTTTTGAGTTTTTGGATATTCAGAAGTCGAAGTCTGCACAAAGCCTGTGTGAATTGTACTTGTTGAGACTCCTGCATGTGACCTTCACTTCACGTATCTGTATTTGGTGGTTCCTAATACACCTTCAGAGTTGGATTCACCAAGGTTATGCAATTTAGAGCAGTCAGCATAAAATAAGTGATCAAAGAACCTGACCTTGAAATTAAAACTCCCCCGCTGGGCTGTGTGTTCATAAGGAGATTACAGGAAGGCTAAACCAAAGCCCCACTTGCTGGTGGCAGTCTCTGTGTTGGCATCCCAAGCACAGGAGAGGCGGCATTGCATTTGACAAGGGTGCCATGTTTCACAAATGGCAGCATGTATATGCTGAGATGGAAGATAAAACCAATGGAAAAATAAGGGTTTAAATGCCAAAACATTTGTTTTCGTACAGAACTGCAGTCTGTGAGGAAAAAAATGGTGGGTTGCTTCTGTGTGATTAGGGTGCCCTATAAACAGAGGTCTTGGATGCTTGTAGCTACAAAGCAGTAGTGGGTGATACAACTCTGCCAGTGCTCTTTGGTCAGGAAGTCTCTGCAGGATAACTAGTCCTACCATCAAATCAATGGCAACAGGAGTCTGCTGAGCTGATTAAGATATGAGCTTTCTTTTCAGCACCTCTTCCTTTCCCGAAAACCCTTCAGGTGTTGGTAAGGCAGAGCCTATTCAAGCTGTGGAGGCAGGATGCTGCTCCCTCCTCAGGTCAAACCCAAACTCACCCTAGGACTGGGAGGACACTGTCAGAGAAGGGTCTCTAGACTGAAATTTCTCCCACTCCAAGCTCCCAACAGATTAAAAATTTGCTGTGTGTTTGTCTGCACTCCTGGCTGGGTTAGTATTCTTCTGCAGTATTCTGTAGAAGAAAAACACTTGGAGCCAGGTAATTAAATATGTCAGCTCTTTATCCAGGAGAGTATTATATTAAATTATGTACAGTAAATATTTTTGGAAGGTAGAATTCTAAAGAGAACTTATTGATTTATGGCAAGGGGCCAAGCTGCTGATGGGTTTGGCAGACGTGTTCAGCATCCAGGGCGAGCCTGGGTATGGTGCGTGCTCGGGAGCTGCAGCGAGCCAGGCACATCGGCACAGAGGGAGACGGCTCCATACTCTGTAACTCTCCCTGCTTTTCCCAAGTACACAGGAAAATTGTGAGCACCCCTCGGCTTTTTGTATGCCTGTTGAATCGATAATGGCAATGCAGGAATGCTTTATCAGCACTACTGTCTCAGCTGCTCTTGTAAATGGCAACATTAGCGGGACTACCCGGCCATAGCAAGCGAGGGTGGCAGTGAGGTGAGGGCGGAGAAAAGTGTCAGCAATATGGATGGCCTTGCCAGTGCTGTCAAGGACTGGAGGCGATAAACGGGCAACTAGAGACGTCATTTCAGCTCCCCAGGGAGACCAGGGTCAGGCGTTCATCGTATCTCTTTATTCCAGGGGGAAATGCTTCACTGTGAGACAATCCATGGTGTGCTTCCCTATGTTGCCCTCTGTGAAGGCTGATAGGTGCACTTGGCTTTTGGATGTGTTTGGTTTCTCGGTGCTCCTTAGAAGCGCTTTGCATCTCTGTGTCTGTGTCAGATGTGCCTCGTGGTCGTCTGCAATTTAAGTGGGAAGTAATCTGGGGAAAGTCATGCTGTATTATCAGAGAAGGGGTTAGGTAGCTTGAAGAGATTTTTTTTGTTTGTAATAACTTTTTTTCAGTCCCGGGGGACTTTAGCAAAAGGGCACAGAATCCTTGCATGGCATTATAGGAATGTAATGCTACATCTGCGCATGGCTGTAGTGCACATGGCATGATGCTAACTCACCTTACAGCTGTGGGATCACAACTCAGTGTACTCTAGGTGTGTGTGTGGGGGGGATTAGGCAGGAATGCAAATATATTATTGAATAAGCATGTCTAACATTTGCTGTCATATTTAGTGGTTGTTCGTGTGAGAAATGCCCAAGTATGTGCTTGTAAGTGTCTGAGTTACAGGTAAAACTTTTGCATGTAAGAAATGGTTATTTACACCACGTGTTGCATACATGTGTGTCTTTGTGTGTTCTTGCTTTTCAAAGGTAAGGGCTTAGGAACTGCTGTACATTGTGGAGTTATAAAAGATATTACGTGCACAGGTGCATTTTCAATATAAAACAGAGAGACATATATTTTCCTAAGGTCATTTTCATTTTCTTTTCTGCTGGGAAGTTGATAATGTTTGTGATAGTTTCTAAAAGGAAGAGAAAGATCTGGTGTAGTACAGTGTATGGTATTATGTTCTCTGCAGGGAGCCATCACTTCATTATTTAAAGATAGCTCTTCATTTTGCAGTATAAGGTCTAAGTGATGAAAGTCCGTTTCACCCACAAAGATTTTAATTTAAAGGGCCCAGTGCCTCTCCTCAGCTGGAAAAGAGCTATCATTGGATCTTTCTATAGCTACTATAAGAAAAAAAATTAACCTGGACAAGCAAAACATCTTCTGTACTGCCATTTTGTGGATATCATATGTCTCCAAAGGGACTCTTCTCCACTTGGTATATTCAGAGATCTGATGCAAAGAAATGTCCTACTCTTCTTGCAGCATTTTTAATTTTGCCAGAACTAAGGTGAAGTTTCACCAATACACGCTTTTTGAAGAGTATGTCAGTATTACCTGCTTGTGGTTGAAAAAATGAGCAAAAGCAAACTAGGCTCGAAAGATGATGAATGCAAATTTGTAGCACATTTCATCTGCGTGAATAAATGACATCTGAGTATGCAATCAATTCAAAGTTTGGATGCCCAAATACCAGATTGCAGCAGCAAAGGAACATGCATGAAAATTCTGCAGTTTGGAGCACAGCATGAAATTTTCCTCTTGTGAAGTTTGACTTGAAGAGCACATCCAGTTCTCCCATCCTATGGCAGTAGAGGATATGGTTTACTGAGTATCTTTTTCCAAAATAATTGCTGAAATCCGTTCTGCAGTTTGATTGAATGTTCTTGGATGCTGCCAAACAACCCAGATAAGGTTTGCATTTCCACTCTCCCTCTTCCACAGCACAGTAGGCAAATGAGTCTTGAGGTCATATTTAATCTGTTGACTTCACTGGAGTCATGCCAGGTTAGGCCAGCTGTGAAAATTTGGTCCCTGGTCACTAATGAGAGCTCTGTCACTGGAGCTCCAACCTTGCAGTGGTCTTCTTGACACTGCTGGCACTTCTCTAATGCAAAAAAAGCATAAGAAAAATTTTGGTTATGATGCAGTTAAACCCTCTTTAATTTGAAAGTGATTATAATCAGTGGAGAAAATCCTCTTAATTAGGCAATTATATACTCCACTTCTCTTCCAGCCTCTCTCTTTCTTCACTCTCCACCTTGTTTTCTACTTTGGAAATCAGAAGAAGAGACATATTATTCTTGGCTTCTAATTCTAAATTCATCTCCTGGGTCAAGCTCATTCCAGTCAGTGCACCTCTCTCTTCAGCAGCAGGACGATTGAAAACCTCCACCACACCACTGTGATTATTTAAAAGCGAAAGGTGACAATGTGTGTGTTTGTGTGCATTCCTGTCTTTCAGGACAACTCAAGTGTCTCTTACAATAAAACCTTCCCAGGTAAAATGACATGTGTTTCCATTACAGCTCGAGGATGCCTATGAGCGAAAGCTTTACTGACCAAACACCCAAGGCTTTCCTATCCTGGAGGTTATTAAGTGGTATGCCACGTGTCAGTCAAAATCCACACTCATGAAAAGGTGTACCCCAGTGTAACGTTCACAAATGTAGCTGGATAGAGAAGGAATAATGCCCTGTCAGCTCATCACAATCCTTCTTATCCTTCATGTCCCCTTTCATCCCACCTTGCCATTGTTTGATATTGGTTCTCTTGGGAAAACAAAGATGTGTTTTACTTTCTCTGGCAGTACTGCTGCCCTTACCCTAAACCTGAAAACCCCAAGCTCTAGCTGTGGGGTTGTCTGTCTTTGGTGCTGTAAAGGTACCTCTGGAGCTTCATGCAGTGACCTCTGGACTAAGAAAAGACTGGCACATTTAAAGCTTTTCTGAAATGTTCTCACAGTCTCTGCTGTGAGGGTTGCTTGTGAAGCAGAGACCAGGTGGGTAATCAGAATCAGTAGTTATGCATGTTTGTTAGAGAAACAGGCCATCAAGGCAGTACTTACGGGGAGATTAAAGTATATCATCAGTATGAATAGGTTCAAGGTTGAAAAGGGAGAGAGAGAAGGGAGGGGAGCGGGGAGAGTCTGTAATAGCTCAGCATTAAGGTTGTCAACCCTTTCCCGTGCCAGAAGTGGGGTGACACACAGAAGTGGAACAGGAGTGGGCCAGGTGAGCGGAGATGGAGAGAAAGCAAGAGGGAGGCAGGTGAAGCAAAGGAAGACTACATGGGACCTGTGGAAGTAGAGTAGGAAGGGTTTTGACATGTGAAAACAAGTTCTGGAGCAGGTGGAATGAGTGGGAATGGAGCAAGAGTGGGTAGGCCACAGTCATTTAAAGACCACATTCGTACTTTTGACAGTTTTCTTCTCTTTTTGGGGTGGGAGAGCAGTGTCCTCTCTGAAGCACATCTGGAGATAATGAGAGGACAGAGAGAGGCAGCTGGTGGCATCAGAGGCTGGGAGACATTTCAGAAGCATTAAAACACTTTGCTCTCCACCAAGGAACCGGACGCCAGGATGCCAACAGGAACCACACTTCTTGGCAGCAGAGCCTCACAGCCTCATGTGTGTTGACAGCATTAAAAATGTTTGTTTCACAGTTTTTAGTCTCCCGCTGCCCAGGAGTGGTTCCCCATCACATGGATGGGTGACAGTTAGTTGGCCTGAGGCGCTCCTGACTCCCAGCAGCAACACCAGTTTCTCCAGCCCATCCCTGCCACAGAAGCAAGGATCGAGGATGGGACAGAAAACAGCTTGGCCTTGGAGCCAGGGCAGACCTGGACACATCTTCTCACTGCAGCCTTCTCTGTAACACCAACTCAGAATTTGCAAGAGGCTTTGGTAGGGATTAAGAGGGCTGGTGAGTTTATGAAAGGTAAGGTGAGAGGGAAGGGGCGGAGGAGCAAGGGTGCGGTTTATCCGCCCTCCTCTATCCCAAGACTCTTTCAGATAAAGCAAGACGTTGAACAGCACACAGTACAGGGTGATATATTTTGGATGTAGAACTAATGTTGTTCCCTTATATTCATGAGTGCCCTGTGGTAACAGAGGTGTTCAGAAAACACAGAGCCATTTAGCAATTTGTCTTTATGTCTCTGCAGCCTTACACAAAGCTTATTGTCAAACCCAAAGAAATCAGAAAAAAGAACTGCAAGAACTTTTAGCTTCAGATAGAATATTCAATGAAAATGGTTCATTTCTGTCACTGAACTGATTCCAATTATGGCTAATACTTTTTTTTTTGACTACTGTACATGTAGTGTGGGACTTTTCTCTCAGTGAAGGTTGCTGCTGTCTGCTGCAGTACTGACTCGTCCCTGGAATAGTTTTTCTGGTGGTGCTCTTGCTCTTTAACTAGATGTCTGAAACATTATGAGTAGAAGAAATACAGAGGCAGAATAGAGAGTAACAAATTTCTCTTGTCAATTTAGGCAATATCAATTGAGCTCCCTTGGTTTTCAAAGAAGATATTTAAGTAACGAGGCAACGAATAACAATGCAGCCATTACTAATGGCTCAGCAGTGCACGCCCTGCTTTTGTTTCACAAAGGCAGTGTGGGAGCTGCCTGGGCAGCCCTCCCACAGTGTGTCTCAAGGCAAGTGTGTCCAGCAGCTGAGCTGGAGCCCCCTATCCCGACCTGACTTTCCATTGGCATGTTTGTTCCACAAATATCTCGAGTTTTCATGCAATATGGCTGATCGGGCTGTCTGTGGAGATGCCTGAAAAGAACACACATTTCTCTCTGTTGTTTTCTGCAGAAAAACAAGTGTGGTAGGTCAGCCCCCACCCCAATGCACCAAAAAGAACAAAACAATGGGAGAGGAGAGCGGCAGGGGAAAGGAAGAGGAAGGAAGGGAGCACGTTTTCTTGCTTCCCTGAAAGCAGGGGCTGCTTTTGACCCCTGGTTGAATTTGTCTGTGTTGGAGCCAGCAAGAGAAGGATGCTTCTGCCGGGCTGCTGTTACCATGGAGACCAGCAGAGACAAGAGAGGCAAAAGACTGGCAGAGACGGCTTCTGAATTAAAAACAGGGTATTCCTGCCGTTTGCACTCCCGTATCCCAATTCCCACTGCTTTCTGCTCTTCACGGGCTGTGGGTGTAGTAGCTTTGATGGAAGGGGGAGGCAGCTCTTTACTTATCTCACAGAATGGATATTTTCACACCTTTCACAACGCAACAAAACAAATACAGCTTTTTTTGCCTTTTTTTTTTTGTCTCACACTTGGTCAGAGATAAAAAAAAAAAGAAAGAAAGAAAAAGGAAAAAACCCTCTAAAAATAATGAAAAGACTGTGTAAAATTGCTATTCCCACCCCCAAAACTCTCCACTCCCATAGAGACTAAAAGGAAGTATCATCGTTTTAATTTGAACTATTGCTTTCAGCTCCAGTACGTGGGTGGAGGTGGGTGAGAACTGAATTTCTAATTTCTCTCACTTCCATCGAAAATGAGTGTGTGGATCAGGAGCTGACAAAGTCTGTTACCTGCGTCTTCCTGTCGGATGTGTTTGGGGATAGAGGAGGGAGGCGGAACAGGGCGTGTTCATCCTTTATCTCTGGATTTCTAATTATCCTAAAGATGTGTGGTCTGTTTTGTTTGTTTTGGGTTGTTTGACATTTTTTTCAACCACACATATTTTACATGTATATTTCTTCTATTTTGTGCGGTGAGGGTAAGGAGGAACTATGAGCTGAAAAAAAAAACAAGCCAAAGGACAAAGTGACCTTTCAGTGTTCTGTGCAAAGAATTTTTTATTTTTCCATTTAGGCTTCTTTATTGTTAGATCTTGCTATATTTACTCTTTTGCCAGAGAATATCCCAGGTTGGTTTTTGACACTTGAATGCCACAGGTGGGTGGAGAGACTCAGATACTGATCTGTGACCAGGGTCCCCCCAAATACCACACTCTGCCATCATTCCTTCAGTATTCAGCATCCTGTAGAAAAGGACTTTTAGCCTTTGGTCCTCCTGAAGCTGCACTCTGCTGAGACCCAGGCCCACACTCCCCACCCACAGCCTCAACCAAATGCTTCCTCCAAACCTGCTTCTCCTGTTTTGCTCTCCACACCTACTCACCTCTGAATGGATATTTCAAGTAACTGATTGATTGCCGCATGAAGAGTAAATTCTGCATTAATGCACATTGTTTTAGTCACTATGTAGGCCCTGGATCTAAAAGACCAAGGAGACAAGAAAGTGAAATACAGAAGGTCAGAAACACAAGTATTCAAAGTTTTGCTCTGTTTTACTGTTCCCTTGAACTACTCTAATTTTCCATTTTCACCACTTCTGACGGAACTAGCTCCAGCCCTGACAAAATACTCTGTTTGGGTTGAGGAAAGATTTCCTTAATCTTTTGGGGATTTTTGTTTTTGCATTCCCTAGTTGCCTTTTCCTTTTCCTTTCCCTGGGAACCCCAGTCCCAACCTTCTGTCTGGAAACTCTCTGTGGCAGTTGGTGGGGGGATGATAATCAGAGGTGGTGACATTTGGTGTCTAATCCTCCCCAAGGCCTTCCTCTGAGCTTCACAGTCCAGTAGCAGTTGAGAACATTTGTTAGCTCCCAGGCTGGGGGCCCAAGCAGGAAATAAGTATTTTTACAAGATAGAGATGAACTTGTTATTGACATCTGTTCTTGTTTTAATGAGGAGAATTAGAAAGGAGGAGGACTGGTTTCACAAGGAATTAAGGTTCCGTTTACTCCAGCAGGAGACTTTGTTACAAGTTCTTCCACAGGCACAGAGGAGTCTTTAGTAAAGAAAAAGGAAATCATTTTCCACATGAATAAAAATCCAAGGAGCAGTTAAGCACTGCTCCCCTCGCCACCCCACTCTCCTGCCCCTCCTTCTGCCTAGGTTAGTCAGTAATTCCTCCTGAGTGAAATGAGTAGTTTTCTTCTCTGGTGAATCACAGGTATAATTTCTCCACCTTGACTCACTCACTCCCTTGAAATGCAGGTCTTTCTCTGGCTTCTTCTCAGAGGTCCTTCTATAACTGTTTCTCTGTGATAAAGACTGACCGAGGAGTGAGATTGATGTCTGATGTGAAAATTCAATCACCGGCCTTCGATGATCTATTAAATCAGCCTGTGATGTCTTCTGATCTGCCTCTTGCTGGAAAGAGCCCTTGCAGCAGTGGAATTGCTTGCTGCCTCCATTAGTTTGTAAATAACCTGTACATTTGGAGGTCAGTTTGGCATGAAGTTCTCTGGCTCAGCAGGTGGCCCGCACCACTGAGCCCATTTGATTTTTGATTTTTGAAGGCTCTAAGTCAGAAAGAATAATTGATAGAAGACTTAAAAAAGAAAAAAAAGATTCTCTCCACCTTTTTGCCCTTCCAAATGGGAAGTGGGGAAGAGAAATGATTCTCTGCTCCCTGTCCTTGCACTTTCACTTGCCTGTTTTGCTCTGTTTTTCCTATTCATTTCCTTTCTGTAGAATGGGGTGTACTTTTTTTCAAAAAAACTATAATCCAAAGAGAGGCTACTGGACTGTATTTGTAATTGTGAGATAAATGCCTTTGGGTAGCAGCTCTGGAACAGATACCTTTCCAGTGCTGATGAGCTTGACAGCAAGGAACACACTGTGCTGATTTTTCCCCTTTCCAAGAGATAAATTCCACCTTTGCTTCAGTGTCATTTTTACTCCTCTCTTGCACTTCTGAGAGAAGTTTGGACTTGGCTTTGCGTGTTGGTGGGTGCTGTTTGGAGTCTGTCAGCATGGATGGAGCAGTCTGGGGAATGACCCATTTCCCTGTGTGAGTTCAGTGGCTGAGAGAGCCCAGCCTTGCCTCTGTTGCTGCACGATGAAGTGCGAACTTGTAGGAGGGTGTTTCCTGGCTTGATGGTTATCATGGTTTGGATGTAGGGGCAGCTTGAACCCAGAAAAGTTATTAAGTGAGGTACAGTGCTGTGTGTGTGAAGCTGCTTTACATCCAGGGCCACATCATCTCCACCAAGAGTGCAATGCCTTGGGTCTCTGTGGTGTTCTTGTATTTGGGGGCAGGGGGGAAGAGTGCAGGGGCAGGAGAGTGATTCTGCGTGGAGCAGTTTGGATGCAGCTGGTTTTAGAAGCTCCAGCCACTTCAGAATCTGTGAGGCTCCACATGCAGCCAACGCTTGCAGGTGTGCAGAGTCTCTGTTTGGGATAACCCAACCTGCCTCCCGTTACTTCTAATTGTAGAACACTCACTGTAGTTCAATTTCCATGAGGGATCATAGACATGGAATGGCCTCATCACCAGTAGGGATGAAAGGCATTTCTTCTATGGCAAGTACATCATGACTGTATTTGGTTCTTGTTAAACTGGCAAGGGAACAGAGATGATACTGATATGCTCCTATGTGGTGGACAGATGAAGGACCTGTTGAAAATACATAAATCTGCCAGGCAATTTCACTTGCAGTAGCTGCTTCTGTGCTCCACTCCTAGGTCTGGAGGAGGAGAAGCTGCCATTCACATTGGATAAAGATGTGAGATGTATTGATTTTTTTTTCATCTGAGAAATAATTTATCAGAAGCATTGTGCTCAGTTAAAATGTGAATTCAGGTTCCCAGAGGACAGTGTCCTGGCTCACGGGGTCATCGCTTTTCTGTAAAACAGCTGTTGATGAAAATTCTCCACTAAAATCTATCTGTCTTCAAAGAAATATCATTCTCAATGTGTATTGAAACATTTAACTTATCAAGTAAATAGGTTGAATAGAAAATAGTTAGATGCTGGGTTTTAATGGTTATGTTGTGCCATGAGAAATAACTCCCTTTCTACTTGTGATGTCTCCTGAAATACTACTAGAAATATGGAAACCCCTGTGATATTAATCCTGAGGATCTGAAAATGGCTGTACTGCAAAGTGAAAATGGTAAACTTATAGGATTCTCCATGTGGTTAGAAAAGCCTTTTGTCCATACAGTGTCTGGTTTGTTTAGTCCTTCTGAACAAAACGTTGATAAGACGAACTTTAAAACTATGCATTATGGATTTCATCAGTGTAAATAGGACAGGATTTGCTCTGCTATTTCTGTCCCATTCCTTCTTTCATTATATTGCCAATTAGGACTAATTATAAAAGACTGACTCACCACTTCATTACTGCTCAGGTTTTATGCCACTGTAGCTGCCACTGAAATGAATCAGTCTGCGTGGCTGCATTCTCCCTGCCCTTTTTCTCCTGCCTCCTACCCAGCCCTTTCCTTATTACTTTTCAGATGCCACATGCCTTCCTTCCCTCTTTCCACCCAACTCACCTGCCCCATTCAGCTCTCTGAGTGTGGTCTTCTCTGTTTGTCTTGCTTTTGCGAAGCCCTTTTCCCTGATAGTGCTGCCTGACACTCTGTGCAGGAATTTAGCGTTTCACTGCTTCCTCTGGGTTGCAGTTGTTTTTCATTTGTCATTATTTTTGCAAGGCTATCATAGAGGTCATTTTTCAGACTCCAGGAGAGAGCTGTGCAGGCAACTGGATGGAAATCACCCAGCTTGGGTCGGTCCCTACCAAGCCCCCATCGCAGGGCAGGACAGAGAGGTCTCACAGTGGGAAGCTGAAAACTTTTCTTATTTCACACTCGATCTTTCAGCGTATTTTCAAAGAGCCTTGCCTTGCATAGCCTCCTCTCATGTTTCCTTTTGATATTCTCACTTCCCGCCTCATATTTTATTCTCCCTTCATATCAAGGCTGTGTGTGGTGCCAGCTCATTCTGAGCTGTCGGTACAGTAGCTGGAGAGCTGACACCACGGGCCAGTATTTGCTGTTCTGACTGTGGATTTTAGGTAACAGAGGTATGTTAACCATACTGGGTAGCAGGCCTGCTGCCAGCCTGTGAGATGCAGTTTTTTAGGGAAGCTTCTCAAGTGGGCTCAGAATGTCTTCAGGACAGCTGAAGAAGGGGGCAGGGCAGACTGCCTTTTGCCTTGGCTCTTTTGGGGGCTAATTGTTAGGGTGGCAAGATGCACGTGCAAACTGTAGCTGCTCACGGTTTCTCCGGCAAAGTCAAGCCAGGAAAACGGTGTATTTCAGTTACACGAATGCGAGGCAGGAGGAAAGCAGGGAAGGCAACACGAAGGTGACTTTGTATTGCCTACCTACCAGCTCAGAAAGCATCCAGTATTATATTCTCACCCAAACACTCCGAGTGAAAATGGCATTCAGCCTCTTGTGACACATCTTCTGTTGTGGACAGCTTGAGCTGGACTACAGCAGGAGTTGTTATTACTGGGTGTAATTCACAACATCAGCCATTTCTCAGCTACTGCACTACAGGTCTTCTCATTTTCCCTCACAACTGCAAACCGTATTTTAATATAAAGAGAGTTGTTTGTGCACTCCTCCTTCTAATTTGCCATCCTGCACAAACTCCCCCAGATGTTGAAAAACACACTATTTCTCTGTGACAGCAGCAGCAACTGCCTACTGAGGGAAAAGATAATTTTAAGAAGGCATATAATGTATTTTTAGATGGGGAACTGTGAACAGGCAACTCTTTGCAAACAAACAGCTGATGCTCAGCAAGACACATGTGGTTTATGGCACATCTCTGGATAACCTGTGTGCCGGAGTTTGCCACGCTGTACAGTCATGTCACAGCTGGAATTCAGTGGTTTTGGGTGATTCACTCAAAAGCCAGGAATAGAAGCAATATTCACTCTAGCACTCAGAAATGGAGCACTGTAGTGCAAAGGGAGTCCCCAGGCCAGAGTTAGAAATGCAATAACTGCTATTTTTAACCACTTAAAATCAGCAAGGTCCAAGGACCAGACTTCAAGAGAAATCCCTACATTGAAGGGCCTGATTCTCTTTTGAATTGTTTTGGCCTGAAAAAGAACTCTTTTGGGATAGATGCAGCTAAAATAGTCAGGGGAACAGTACTGAAAGCTTACTCTACTAATTGCACTGATGTATCAATGCTGACTGTATACTGAAAAGCCCCTGATATCTCCTTTAATGTGAATTCCAGATATGGAAAACCACATACCATATTACAGTTTCCACTCTCAAAAGCAAACCAGCAGCAAGAACTAGCTTGGGTGTCTTTGATGAAGCCTGTTGGTCTGTCCTGCCCAGTACCTGCTCGTCATGGGTGAACCAGTACTTAAGGTGCACAGACCCAGCCAAACAGGACGCTTGTTTGTGGATAATACAGAATATGCTGACTTCGAAGGGACCCACAAGGATCATCGAGTCCAACTGCTGGTTCTGCACAGGACAATCCCCAAGAGTTACAGTGTGTGCTCGAGAGTGTTGTCCAAATGCTTCTTGAACTCTGTCAGGCTGGGTGGCGTGACCTGGGGAGCCTGTTCCAGTGCCCAACCACCCTCTGGCTGGAGAACTCACTTCTAGGCAGGAGTTTCCAGAACAGCCAGGCTGGAACAGTTGCCTAGAGAGAGCATAGTGAGTGTTGGGAAGGCAGTTAGGGCTGGCCTCACCCTGCAGGGTGAACTTCCGTGATGAAACATATCTTGGCTCCTCCACCAGCGGAGACATCTGTACAGAAAAGGAGGATCCTCTGCACGTCTGACAGGACAGAGGAAACCTTATTTTGAGCTACATATATAACAAATGGGTGCTGAGCATGCACTCAGATTGAGTCTTGGTGTGGAAGCAGGACAGTGTGTGTGTCATGGTTAGTCCTGCTGGTGAGATGGTTGGATCTATTCAGAGCTAAACAGAACTAACTCATGTCTCTGCACCATTGCCTGGTGTGTCCACAAACCAAGCAGTCTGCTTGTGGGTAATTAAAGTGGACCATGTATTTTTAATGACTTTATCCTTAGAACTGGCCCTGGAACTCCTTCCCCAGTTGTACGATGTAGTTAGGGCATTTCCATAGCATTGGTTCCTTCTGTAAGCAGGGAACACTGTGTAGGAGGGATCCTCACATTCATGCACCGAGGTGAGGGAATTCCTACTCCTTGCAAAAAATTAATGCCAACGTGTGTGCATAATATATTCAGCAACTGAAAATTGCTGACTTGGAGCTTACTCTCTTGCAGTTGCGTACAAGAATAATTTCAGTTTGCATTTCAGGCAGTTTACAAAGTGCAGGACCAACCACTTACATAGTCTTTTTTCCATGTGCAAGTCACTGTAACTAACCAGATTATCACTTTGTGATAGAATGTATTTACAGAACTGAAAAGCCAAGGTAGCTGTAAACGTGTTAACATTTTACGAGAGCTCTGACATGCTGGATCTTTTCAGTATTATCTAAAGAAAATCACAAATGTGGTCCTTTGAGTTTGGTTCATCCTAATAAGATACACCAGGATAACTTCAATTAGACTTTTGAGAGCAGTTTCACAATCATAGGCTTCAATCTCTGAAGACCTAAACTGGAATGATAAAAGCAGTTGTTTTAATGGCCCCACAGGGTGTGATGCCGTTATGCTAATTTGCACCACAATGCCAAAGACTCCGCAATAATGTCTCTGTTAGACCAGTGGCTTAGTAACTGCTTTTTAAGATGTAGTGGATGAATCAGGGATTTGGGAGCAAGTAAAGCAAATTAGGTTTGTCAGCGGATCTTTGAGTGGAGAGTAACACTTCACACTCACAGGCAATTTCAGAGGTGGGGGAACTTGGAAGAGGAGAAATGGACAAAATGGAAAATGGAGTGCTACTTACACGTGCTTTACAAACTCCCTTTGCCATGCCTCTCAGTGACAGAAGACTTATTTATCCCCTCATCTGTTTAACTCCAGGCAATATAATCATCACAGCAGTCAAGATTTGTCAATGCCATCTTCTTTATTTTTCATCACTCTCAGCAAGCAGACCATTTGCACTGACAGTAACATCTTTCTGTTTTCCTCCTGTTTTGCCCAACACATTGTGGTCAGAAGGCACAACATGTTGTCTGGGAGCCAGAGGAATTTGGGCCAGAGATCACAGGGATTATTCCTACCATTCTGCTTCCAGGAGCACTGAGTCCCAGTGACAATTACAGCAGGGATTATGGTGAAAATAGAGCCATTTTTTCCTTTTTGAGACCAATGTAGCTTTTCTGGAGTCAAATGGGAAGTCTAACAAATTTGGAGCTTTGGTTTTCTCTTCATTTTTCTTTCTGTTTAAACACTCCACAATGCATGGGTAGGTGTACCCAATTTTTCCACTGCTGGATCTCCAACTACTACTGTAGAGGATGGGGGCCAGCAAGTCTTTGTAATGAAGTGACTGGGATAAAGTTAAATTGCTGGCTTGTAGGTACTTGCACCTCATATTTTAGGCACTAGGGACATGACCAAGAGGGAAGGACTATGATCCATAGCAACCAAGTGCAGTTCAAAGCTATTTGGAGTTGCCAGGATTATCATAAGGTTATAGACATATTCAGAGAAGTTCTTGGAATGTTTCTCTCTCAGCTGTGCACAGCAATTTTGTTGGGCCAAATTGTGGATTGAATGCCCCTGGAGTCCAGGTGTCCTTTAATGCTCCCTTGTTGTATAATGAGCCATTTTTTGTAAGTTATTCTTTTCCCTTCTGGTTTGTTTCAGACTTTTTTTTAATGATGACTTGAAATATTGTGTATTAGCTGATCTCAGCAAATAGACTGATGCCAGCAACACCAAAGTGCACGTTGCCCTGACTAACATTTCTGCCAGCACTTTGAGTGGTATGACCACCCAGTGAATGGCAGGGACAGGGAGATAGCCCATAAACTTTGGTGGTGGCATCTCCAGCTGAGCATACAAGCACCTTGGCAATGGCAATGCTGAGAGTCACAGGAAAAAGGCCTGGATCCCATCTCTGCTGGCCAGGCAGACCATGGCCCTGCATGAAGGCCAAACCAGCCCCACTCACACTTGTTCTGCCAGATGTTTGCATGCCTTGTTCTGCCCTGGTAGCTCTGCAGTCAGCCTAGACTGTCTGTTCCCATGGTGAGCTCCCACTGGAGATGGTTTCCTGAGGTCTAACCCGCATCTTGCTCACCACAATCAATTCAGACTTTTTCTTGACCTGCTCCCTCTGAACTAGGCTTATTGCTTGCCTTTCTGCAGTTACCTTTAACATATCTGAAAACTGCTGTATCTGCTTTCAGCTTCCTGGAGATTAAACACCCTGAATTCCCCTCAAATTCTGACTGCCTTGGTCATGCTTTTCAGATGTCACCTCTGCCACTTTCCTGTGTTACCTGTGATGTGTAGATGGTGGACTTCCATCTCTAGGCTGTCAGCACAGCCTTTTCACCAGCATTGTCTCATTTGAAATAAAAGACATGAGGAAAGCAACAGCCTGACCCACAGCATCTGTCCGATTGTATTGAAGGTGTGAGAGTCATTACTGTCACCTGATGAATATTGAGTTTTGTCCCAGATTGCATCAATCCCTTGTTGTTATGCATTGCTCACCCTGTTAATCATCAGAACTGGAGATAAACAAGGTCTCAAGTGAATAAGCTTCTTGGCTCTGTTCATATGGACTCCTGGGAGACGATGATTTATCTTCCATATGATATTAAGGACGGGGACTTGCGAAAGAGGGAATGACATGAACAACAAAAGGAGAAATTTGTCACTGCATAGTTATTTCTTCCTATGTAAGTGCATTTGGAATACTGATCTGGGTGGTTAGAATTAATGAAAGGAAATTTTAGTTGTAGGGCTCTCAGGTGTATAAAGCTAGTTAGTTAAAAAGGGGGAATGAAGGATTCAAAATCAGAATCCAAAGTAAAACAGGGGCGTTTTAGACCTCACTAGGCTGCTGGTCCTGTCTTTTGTCTCCTTGGCAAATGTTTCCCGTTATTTGAGGTTGTGACACTATAGCTTAATGCAAACAGCAGTGTTAATAAAAGGTGCTCAAATGTTTCTTTGCAGAGACTAAGCCTTTGTCTGGGTGTGACCTATGGCTGCCTGTCCCTTGTCAGCCATATGGTACAGTTAGGAAGCGCTGTTATTTTGGAAATCCCTAGAGAAAAGCTACATGCTTTAGGACAAGAGAGTAGCGTTAGGGTAAAAGCTGCAGTAGGAATTCACTTCGAATTCAGGCCGCTTTCACAAAATGCTGCTTTCATACAAAAGGGTGCTGTGCCATGCTGTGTGTATGTGTGGAAGCAGAGAGAAAGAGCTTGACTCACTGAGGGAAAGAAACAGGAGGAAATGAGGGAATTGGCACTGAGTGCCAGTTATATTTCTGCTGCAGCCTTCTGTTTTGCAGTCAGAGGATTTTACAGTAGACAAGAATGTGGTCCACACGGACACACAATAGCCACTGATAGGGAGGAAAAGAGATGTGGAAAGGAAGAGAGAAAAGAAAAAAACTTGTTCCTCATTATGGAAGCGGGGAACGATAAGCTTACTTTCTTTAAAAAAGGATTCAGTTTGTGAAATTGTTCAGGTGCAGGGCAGATTTTATTCCTTACATGCATGGATGATTTCTGCCCCCTCATTAACCCGGTCCGCATGTTCCAGTTGGCCATATTTAGTCCAGTACTTTGGTTCCTTCACTACATTCAGAGGCACCTGAGGGTTAACATTTCCCTTAGAAAACAATGCCCTTTTCCTATATCTGCAGCTTGTTTCTCAATAAGTTCTGCAAGACAAGTTTTGCAGAGTACTCCCATGCCAGCGGAGAGCTCAGCAGTACCAGGATTTGCAGGTAATGGAACTGAATCAGAAAGAAAGCACCACGACAAAGAGGAGACAGACTAAATGGCTCAGGTCCTTTCTCAGTCATCCAGTGTCAGTGCCACTGTTATGGCAGTATTGGACTGTAGCCCGTATGTGGCACTTCCCTGAGTTAGCGGAGAAGGCCCCAGCTGTGAGGGATGTGCATATGCAGTGGCCCTGTCGGAGATTTCACGGAGGAGACAAAAGCCCCCCCGGTGAAACAGCGCGTGCCCCAGAGTGCTGTGAGGATGGGGCTCCTCCTGGTGTCACACCGCAGGGAGTGTGGCTGCTCTAACTGGGGGAGCAGTCGGAGTCCAAGAAGGAACGAGGGACAGCTTGCCTCTCCTTCGTGTTGTGTCCTCAGCAGCCTTCGGGTCTCCCATTGCAATTCCCTCGGACGCTTCTGGTGATGGGAAGGTCCCGCAGCTCAGGATGATAAGCAGTGTGCTTGTCTCATCTTCTCACCGTTTTACAGCCAGTAACACACGTGTCATAAAGTGCCAGTAGGAGCCACTAACTACTGTAGAGAAGCTAAACTGCTTGTCTGTGGGTTTGTAGGTCTCACCCGGGAAAAGCTGCTTAGGCTCAATTTGCAAGGGGCTGTACTTGTGGGATCTGCTGGTCCCGGGCTCTGTCCTCAGGGATTTTGCGCAGTTATGTGTAGTGCCGGTGATAATGGTGACATCTCAGGAAGATGTTGGTTGTTGGGGAGGGGTACCCTGTACTCACACGTGAAGTTTTTTACGGACCATGAAGGTCCTCCTTATCTGGTTGTTGCTCGTTCTTGTGGGTTCAGCTCCGGTTTGTGAGGAGATGGGATCCGTGGCCATCTGATTCAAAAGGCACTGTGGCAGCAAGCATGAGAGTCCTGTGCAGTGAGCTCTGCCACAGCACTTGTGTTGTTGCTCTGACAAGTTTGCTTATGCTGTCTGTCGACCTGGGAGCTAACAGAAGTGGCTTAGAGGCAGAATTCCCGGGGTGAGCATGCATAGTTTCAATCTGATCAATTTTTATATGTGGAAAAGCCAGTGGATCAATGTAGAGATCAATGGTCAAGCTCTTCCATCATGGGAAGTCTGAAGGACCTCTGGTTCCCTGAACTTGTACACCCATATCTCACAGCTGTCTCCCCTGACCTTCACCTTCCAAGAAAAACCTTTCACTTTCATCCTGACAGACGCAAGGAAGGGCAAAACATTGTTCTAATTTTGTTTCTATTTTCTTTATCCCTTCCACCCCTTCTCTTCCCCAGGCTCAAAAAGAGAACAGGAGACATCTAAGGGGTGGCTAGTAACTAATTTGTGTGGGGTATTTTGTTCCTAAAATCCCTCCCTATTTGCTGCCTTGGTTTCTAATTACTCAAGGAGGTGGTTTTTGTTACTTAGCAGCTATGCCTTGAAAAGAGCTCACAGAAGCCTTACTCACTTGTTTAATCAGGAAATAAATTAAAGCAACCCACCAAATTATTTTTGAAACAAATAAAATGATATCTCACAATAAAATGTTCTGTAGCTCTTTCTCTCTTGTGCCTTCTTTCTCCTCTGCAGTTAATACAATCTCTTTTGTCCTGACTTTTGCAGGCATCTAAGAGAGCCCCAACTACCCAGTGTTTTTATTTTCATTTGAAGGCCTCTGTAAAATTGCATGTTACAATATATGGTGTTGCTCTTGTGTAACTGTTTATAATCTATTTTATGGACCTTAACACCATCCAGTCCTTGGATCCTAACTCAGGTGTCGAAATTAAATTGCCTGCAAAGGCTTCTTTGTTTTTGAAGCTTTTTTAGGGAGAGCTTATTTATTTTTTTGCATTTGCTGGATTTTTGTTTTGCTGTTTATTTTCCTTCACATTCATGTGGTGTAAGCCAATTGCTCTGTTCCTCCAGGTTTCCAGCTTTCAGTCGCATCCAGGGGGAAGCGAGACAGGGGCGGACAGCCGGATAAGTCAGGGGAGAGTGCGTGATTCTTGTTTTGTTTGTACAGCAAGGTATTGTCCATGAAAAGTCGGGAGCCATCTACTCACTGGGAATGATGTACAACCTTCCCACTGCATGAGACAGCTCATACCAGCCTGTCCAGCAGACACTCAACAACACCGTGTGGGCTTCACCTCCTGTCACAGGCTGCAGGCTAAACAAAGGGTCTCTGGGTCCCAGCTATGCTAGAGGTGTTTCTATAGCGACTTTTTAAGGGTGTGTCATGAATGGGAATGAAATTTGCTTAACTCCTTGGCTCCTGGGAAGCTCCCTAATCCCGTTGTTATCTGCTCCGGTCTTTTGAGATGGTTTGCAGCATGTAGGTGTACGTGTCGCTGCTGTTCTTGCTGTTCAGTAAGCCGTTCCTAGTTTATTGCACTCCAAATAAGAGGCAGTATCTTCAAAGTCCTTTAGAATGTACTCCTTCTCTTCTTCAGGTCTCTAATTAGTTATGAGATCCTCCAATGTTTTTTACGAGACTTTTCTTTCCTCCCATGTCTCTGCAGGTGGGCTTGCAGATTTTTATGTAAAAATAGCAGGATTTTTTTCTCAGTTCCAAGTTTCAACAAGAGCATACTGGGCTGGGAGTAAGAGAGTTTGATGTTACTTCAGACTTTGCCCATGCTTTGTTCTTAAATGCATCTTTTGTCCTTTTTTACAGGCACAGTTCAACACTGCAGTGTGTAATAGGAATTTAGCTGTGTTGCATACTCACTTATAGTGTAGCCAGGTTAAGTGCTGCCTGGTAATTTTCTGATCTGCCAGCTAAGGATAAGAGTACTTGCCCATTAATGGAGAAATGTTCCAATTTACCAGCCCAAGAATTAGAAATCAGAAGCCAGCCATGCAATAAGAGAATTTACTTAAGAGGCAAGACTTTCTTTTTCCTTAAGAACACACTGTTTTTTGATTACCTTCAGATTTGTGAATCATAAGACTCGATTTTTGCTGACTGCTGCGTAATTGTACAGCTATGGATCTTGCATATCTGTTGACTTCTGAGAATTAGGGCTTCACTTAAAGTAGTTAAGTAAAGTTGTGAGACTTGTGATACATCAAGAGAGATGATAACCCTGATGTTGTAGAGACAGGCCTTCATTTGTTAGCATTTGTAAACTCTTTTGCAGTCCTTGTATGGCCTGAGCTACAGAAAGAAGCATCACTGTGAGCCATGTGCATCACCAAAGGATGCACCACATGCCTCTTCAAAGTTCATGTGAAGTGAGAGCGTGGGACCGTGAAGTATTTCCATCTCTGTTCACTAATCATCCCTGAGCAGGTGCTCATCTCCTCGGCTGCACACACACAGCTTTGCCGACAGAATGGCTCTGTGTTCTGCTGAGTGTTTTTAATTTAGTAAATGCAACAAGATTAAGAATACTTTAAAAAAAAAAAAAGAAATACGACAGAGAAAAATAGTCTTAGTTGCTGTTTCAAGTATTATATTCACATTTGAATCCAAGATGTGTAACAGTGATTTTCAGCATTGTAGCGCTCTGAAGGTGCAGATTGTAACCTGGGATGTGTCTCCCCAGCTTCCACTACCGCCACTGAGATTTACAGAGTTAAAAACTGAGTGTTCACTGAACTATAGGAACTGAATCTTCTTTCCAGTCACAGTAACATTAGCTCCTGTAATTCCTAATGTGGAAAAACTTCTTCAGGTATTTTGCCCATTTCATGACTGAAGACTTTGTGAGCCCACACTTCCTGTATGGGAATTCTTGAGTGCTGGGGGAAGCCTGTCTGTTTTCTGCTGAGCAAAAGGATACGTGGAAGGGCAGTGAGCAGTAGGCTTCAAAAGACTTCGGGTCAAGCATTTCTTCTAGGCTGGCACTGCTGCAGTTCAGACAGATGTGGCCACGCTAGTTTAAAATACCCAGATAGGTTCTTTCCTAGCATGGCACCTGCCTGGACGTGAGAGGGACTGCAAAGCCCAGCCAGGAGCCCGAGTCAACATTTTTTAGTTAACCTGCATTGAACTACTGTAGGTAGGTACTACCATTACCCAAGTTAAATTCTGTATGTCTACCCAAATATAGATATACCAGGCCCTTAAGGAAGGAAATTGGCTGGTGTTGATGTGCACAGGTGGCTTCTGATAATTCCTTATGCGACTGTAGATTGGAATGTGGTATCAACAGAGAAGATAAATCTCTTTTCCTCCATTATTTTAAATGAGAAGCTTCAGGCAGTTCCCCCTCCCCTCTAGTACTCTCCTCCTCTGTTCATTTTCGTGCCAGGTCACTTCTTGCCAAAAATCCCATCTGCTCATCAGTGGCATTCCAGAGCAGGACGCTCTCTGGGGATTTGATGCTGATTAATAACCTCAACATCATTCATGAGCCTGTGTATGAAAGGAGGAGGAGAGGGAGATGGTGCCAATCAGAGCTGAACTAGCAAGATCTTGGATGTTCCTCTCTAAAGGCCAGTTATCATCACATGTCCTTTCCCTAGGTAGTATATGTTTCATTATTATTTCCTCAAATATAGTCTTCACTCTAGCTTAAATGACCACATGGAAGCAAGGGAGCTTTTGCCTGGGTCACAGTCAGGCTTCAGAATCAGAAAGCTTCCATGGAAATCACTCTTTTGTTATGCTAGTTTTCATCCCATTTTTCCTAAATATTTGCTAAAGTGTACAGGGTAGAAAAAAAAATTCACTCAGATAAATGTCCACTCATTTGTGTCCATCTGTGGAATTTCTCTTATACTTCACCGCCCATCGCATGCCCTTTGCACTCCCTATGTGCTTTTTAGGTGGTCACCTTTGAGGACTGTGTCTCACAGTCATGGTCATAGAATGGTTTGGGGTGGAAGGGATCTTAAAAATCAACTAGTTCTAGCACCTCTGCCATGGGCAGAGACGTGTTTCACTAGACCAGGTTGCTTAAAGCCCCATCCAACCTGGCCTTGAGCACTTCCAGAGATGAGGCATCCACAGCTTCTCCAGACAACCGGTTCCAGTGTCTCACCACCCTCACAGTAAAGAATTTCTTCCTAATATCTAACCTAAATCTCTCCTTTTCTAGTTTAATGATGTTGTACAGGGGACTCCAGGTACCTGACTAGCGTCCTCTGTGATCCAGCTGTACAAAGGATATCTTATGCACGTATCTTTTTGATTTTCCTTATTTAGCTATCCTATTTAGCTGTTTCAGTCTTCCCTATTAGAGTAGGTAAGAGTTCTTATCTTTCCTTAATCATTCTATTGAAAAGCCCCAAATTGCCTACTTTCCTGAGGGTGAAGTGTTCTATACCTGAGTATAATAGCTTTGTCACTCCGTTATCCTGTTTTCTATCTCTGCCATTTTCCCATCTCTGCTCCATTTTCTGTGTCACCTCTTCCCTTTCTCTCTCCTCACATTCCTCCCCCTGATCTGAATGATTGCTGGGGAAAGGTCTTGTTCAGCCGTGTCAGTACATCCGTGACAAGAGACTGGAGAGCTTGGCCCACAGCCAGTAATCTTTATTGGAAGGAAAGGCTCAGCGGGAAGTAGAGCCAAATGGATTGCACCAAGGGGGGTTTAGATTGGATATTAGCAAAAATTTCTTCACTGAAAGGAAGGGTTGTCAAGCACTGGAACAGGTTGCCCAGGGAAGTGGTGAGTCACCATCCCTGGAGGTATTTAAAAGCTGTGTAGATGTGGCACTCAGGGACACGGCTTAGTGGTGGACTTGTCAATGCTGGATTAATGGTTGTACTTTTCCAACCTAAAAAATTTCTGTGATTCCAGATGTCTCTTGGCTTGTGCATGTGTGTGCTTCTGTGCGTGCTCACTGCTTGTGCGGCAAATCTTTACTGTCTCATCCTTGTTCCTTCCTTTGGGGCATTTTCCAGACACTACATTTCCTTCAAACCCTGATTCTTCTTAACCAAGGTTAACTTATTAATGCCCTGTTAAAAGAAATAGATGTTGTATTCATGTTCCAAATGTTTACAGGAACAAAAAAGTTACATGTTAACTTAATAGAGTGTATGTGACCATAGGGTAGAGACATCCATGCCTCTCAGATAGTGTAACTGTGGTTTGTTTTTTCTAAAGTATCTCCAATGCAAATTCTTTTATGGCAGAATAAAGATAGGATAATAAAGTTACAAGATGGGATTAATAAATAATTAGACAAAAGTCACATATATTTGATGAATGGTAGGAGTTGCACACAGTTATACACACTAAGTGGTATTAGAAAATGGAAACAACCTTCTCATTAGGGTAAAAGCAGATTTCCAGAATTCTGTATAAATCATGTCAATGTCTATTCTTCAAATTCAGGTTGAGCAGGGCCAAGGAAGAAGATGAACTCCAGGATTGGCTCCCACTAAGCATGGGAACCAAACCAAAATGCTCCTGGGCAAAGGAAAGGGCTGTATTGATTTATTAGCCCACAGGCTATTTTGAAGATGCTTCATAGAAGTGAAGTAAAAAAGAAAAACCACCAACAAAAAAATCCTAAGCAACAAAATCCCCCAGAAAAGTAAAAACCCCCACACTACACTGATTCCATTTTGCATTTTATGGCCCTTTTCTTTATGAAAACATTCTGAAAATTGCTTACTTTTCTCTCTGTAGATACATTTTGTACTTCACAAGGGGTTTGATTCTTAACACCCCAGGTACTGTGCAGCAAATACTCTATAGACCAAAACAGCTGAAGGAGTTTTCTCTGTTGAGATCTCATCCCAGCAATCCTCAAGCGAGGATCTGGGGTTTTTAGGCTGTAGGCTGCAAGCTTTTTTTGTGTATCCAAAAGGCTTGATACAATCAGCATGCAGACATGCTGTTTCTAAGTCAGAGTTAACTTTTTTTAAGCACCATGTTGCTTTTACTGCCTTTGGTCCTTTCCCTCCAAAGAGCAAGTGAAAACCCTATGCACTGGTTTTAGACTAAGCCATTTATAAACCCCCAAAATTTTGCAGTAGTTTGGGATGTGCTGCACAATAGATTGATTATTCATAGACTTGTCAGTAGTCTGTGTTGTAGGTTTATGTTTGCCTCCTCCTTTCTTAATTTCATTGAAATTTTCCTCTCCTGCTTGTCACCCTGTCTCCTGCATGCTTCTCATGCACCCTGCCTGGCAGAGAAGCTTCGATTAGGAACCTGAGCAGACTGTACCACTGGCAAAGCAGCACTGAACACAGTTTGGCTCCGTGTTGGATGATTTCAATCCCGTGTCTTCATACATAGCGGATAAACACATGACATGGCCAATTCCCACCAGCTGCAGAAGGCACCACTGATTCCCCCCCTCAAAAAAAAAACCAAAAACAAAGGGACCGTGCACTTCCCAGTTTTGGCAAGAGGCAGTTTGCTGTGTACATCTCTGTAGAGCTGAAGCGCCGATGCTTCGGCTGCCAGGCGCACCAGCGTGTGTGTGCACACATGCACTCCCTTCCCGGAGCTGACAGGCCGTGCTGTCAGGAGATTAAATTATACTAGTGGAAAACGGTGTGAGGGAAATAGCCTGAGACAGATTTCTCAGTTATTGACCAATTTTCTGCGTGACACGTTGGTGTTAATTCTCTGTTCCTTCACTCCACTGTTTCCCGCAGCAGCAGTTAGGTGCAAAATGTAATGAAGTCAGCATTTGGGGGGTGACATGCCCAGAGCATTAGCCGTGAAAGGCAAGTCTCTTAGATTAGTTCCCAGCTCAGGAGAGGTGTTAGGGTTCTGGCTTCTAGAACTGCTGAGCAGTTAAAATGTGGGAGAAATCAATGGGGGCTATGGGGGTCCAGCTTGCCTGCAAATCTGGCCCTTAATGTGCTGATAATTTAGCAAAGACTTCAGACTTTTTTTTTTTTTTTGATATGTCTACTAGTAAACAAGGTAGCTTTCCCATCTTTCTTGATTGTCCTCCACTTTCTACTGTTTTTCTGCCCTCATGCAGACATCCCTTTCCATTTTCACCTCTATTTTGGGTGTTTCATGTTACATAGCTTTTACTTTCTGAAAGTTACGCTATTGATTTAAGCTGGTTTTGAGGTTATCTTGACAGCCACCCTGAGACACCTGTTTATTATGGAATAATTTATTCTTTGGGAGTGCCCCTCCTCTGTTCCCATTGACTGTCGCACAAACATACAGCAGGGTTAGACAAGACACCTACTGAAGTTAAGGGCAATGAATCCTGCCCAATCTCTTATTTGCACATCTGTTTTGAAGCCTATATCACTATGTAGCCCCAGCCAGATTCATGCATTAGGTCCCCAAAGAGGCTGCACACTTGTTTCCAGAGGGTGCTGGGTTTTATTCCAGTTTCCTTATGGCTGTTGGAGTTGAAATTATCTGCCTACAGAAGAGCATGCCATGCTGGAGGTTCTGTAGGACTGGCTGGTTGGGTTTCTAAATAGGGTGGCTGACTCTTCTGATGATTCTGTGGCTACAGAACTACCCAGAGTATTGTTCTCATGCACTTCTCTGGGTGCAGGTTGTGGGGAATGGGACAGGAGAGGTAGCAAGTAAAAATGGCAAAATTGAAAAATAAGGAAAAAGTAATAGGAGGGAAGTATAGAATGGGAAAATCAGAGAAAAGAGGCAGGATAGAAGAAGGAAACGAATAGTGAAGAAAAAGAATAAAGGTAGGAATAAGAAAGATGGAAGTGGGATATAAAGATCAGTGAGTGAAAAGGATGAGGAAGGCAGATGGAAGGAGTATATGAGGGAGATTTAAGAAGAGAGAGAACAGGAATCTGACAGTGCAGGAAAAATGCTTATTAAGAGTTAATTTTCTTCCCAGTGGAATAGGCCTGTTAGAAAAACAAAACAGTCATCTATTAGACAGCATGTCAGCTTGAAGTAACACACAAAAATTAATATTACACTGCATATGACTTGTAAAATTCCATCCCTTGGGGAAAATCTTCCGGTGGAAACAAACTTTGGGTGTGTCAGAATGAGGCTTTATGTCTGAGGGTAAATTGTTCTGTCTGTGCGTTGCGTACCTGGCAGAAGCTCATAAGCGGACAAAAGCTCACACTGGGGAGAAGTAGAGGTGAGAGGTCTTTTCTCTTATCATGCTTGTGTGCTGGGGTGGCAGGGAAGCAGAGGGGCAGGGGCACAGTGAGGGATTCTGTGCAGAATAATGCTTCTAAAGAGAAACATCTATAAGGGACTAGCAAGAATAGAAGAAAGTGTATGAGAGAGAATAAAAGACACGAGACGTATTGGGGAAGTGTAACCAGTGAGCAGGGAGGGAAAGATGTCCTCTTCCCTTCCTATCTTTTAATCAGTGAATTTCCTTCTCATGTTTGTTGTTTTACTTCTCTGGCATTTCTTTATGTTCAGCTCCTTCTGTACTTTCCTTTTGCCTCTCTTTCCTCATGTTCTGCAACAGCCAAAAGCCCTTTTTCAAAGCCTTTCCCCTTATATATCCCTCCTGCCTTTTCATAGACTCTGACACATAAGCAGTGTCTCCCTTTCTCCCTTATTCCTTTTTTTCCTCTTTCACCCTTCTCTTTTTTACCAATTTGTGCACTTTTCCTGGACTTAATCTTCATTGTCCAGTTTTAGAGGTTCTTGCTTTGGTGTTCTCCACAGCAAGGGTCCCAGTGTTATAGATATTTATTTGTATATACACACAGGCAGACATATAAATAGGTATATAATAATAATGTAATATATATAATATTTATATAACACACACACATATGTTTTATATAGATACATATGTATTTATATATGTATTTCAAACCAGAACTACTTAATTTGGGTGTGAGATGAAGCCTGGATGCTATTCTTCCTGTAGCTGACAATCTGCCTGCTTTGATGTGATGATTCAGACTCGAAGATGTGATTACATTTCTCCAGTGTCTTCTCACAATACCCCTTTCATGCCCAGAAATGGCCCATGACTTGGCAGGATATAGCCATGGGGATGGCTTGGTTTACTTCAGCACTAACGTGATAAGATAGGACTCCTGAAACCCAGCTGCCTCATGCTGATGAGAACAATACCAGCCTAAAGGTTGTCAGGTGGATCTAGTGGAGTAGGATAGGGCAGTGCAAATTGTCATGATGAACCAAACCAACGTGAGACTCGTTGCAGCCCCAACTCCTCCCTCTTGCCCACCCCTCTTCATTCTAACCTCTCTTTGCCTTCACACCCAACGACAGAGATAACTGTTATCTCTGGTTTTGGGTGTGAGGGCAAACAAGACACCTTTTTAGCATGTGTGCTAAAGGCCTATGTGTCTCAATGTTTTATACCTTGCATTCTACTTGTCAAAACTGCATGTAAATAGCTTAATTTGGTTTTGAGGTGATTCTGTTTATTGTATATTGACAGAGGCTGTTTCTAGGCATTTACAGGAAAAGTAAATTATATCTGTGCTCACTCCTGGGTCATTTTACTTTGTTGGGGGCTTAGCATAGGTGTGGGGCAAGGTTATAAATACTGAATCTTTTCTACTCTAGTTTTCTAAGGAGACAGGGCTTACGGACTAACACACAGAGAGAGTGAGTCAGAGGCTCTTCTTTCTCGCCTGAACCTCTCTGACCAAATTGGTTACACAACCCCCTGCAGGGACCATTCCTTCTCAAACATCAGCAAATCTGTTTAGGAGAGTTGACCTGAGGTGTATATCCACTGCCAGACAGGGTCCATTAGTTCCTTTAGTTGTGGAATTATGTCCAGCATCCTGCCGAGTATTCTTCGGTGGGACAGATCTGCTCTCCCAGTAGCCCCATGGCTTCTGTTTCCCACTCTGCATGGGATGGCCCATGGTCTCAGCACATTTCCACAGGCCAGGCAGCTGTCAGGGCACAGACTCAGTCACCAGAGCAGCAGTGCTTCTTCTGTGCCTTCCCATTACACTCCTTTCTTGCCCCAAACCAACCAACCAACCCCGATTTGGAATCTGTTATAGTGTGGCAAGAAAGCTCAGTTTACCTCAGCCCAGAGTCATGGCAGGTTACAGAGAGTCAGGGTTTGCACAGAGCCAGCAGTTTTTGTGAAAGCCCAGAAAGAAACCAGCACTGATTTGCAGGTAGCATCTTTGCTGAGATCAGAAGCTTATAGCATAGTCAGCCAACAGTGTGTGGGAAAAGAAGTTTCCACATTCTGAGTTTGAAAATCTCTGCTATTTGCATTTTTTATGTTGCTATCCTTCTGGTTCATTGAAAAGCCTCCTCTTGCAAAGTCAAAGACCTCAAGGCCAGAAGATTAAAGACACTGTAGTGGAGAGACCTTCTCTAGGACACAGGCTATTTCATTTCATTGACTTCCACTTGCATGGAGGCTGATAATTTGTCTTTGGTGAAGGCATATCTTCCAAAAAGGCATCAACTCCTGAAGTGAGGAGACTGAGAGATGGAGAAGTTACTGCTTCTGCTGGTAGTTTGTTCCAGTAGTTAAACACTTGCTGTGTAATTTGTGCCTCATTTCTCATCTGAAGGTGCTTCACTTTACAGGCTTGCATTCCCCATTTTTTTCTATAGTTCTGCTTATTCACAGTGAACCTTAATCCTCATCAAGGTCCCTGCTTTCCCAGTTGCAGTGTCTTGCTTTGTAGATATGGTCTGCATTCCTTGGTCCTTGACATCTTACTCTCTATTTGGCTGAACTAAAATATATTCAGTTTGAACAAGTATAATTTAGAAGGGATCCACTTTATTTCATATTTCTGCTTGTCTAGCAATCTCTGCAAGCTTCACCTCAAGTATTTTGCATTTATTTCCACATCAGTGATGAGATGTAAAATCATGTTCTGTTTACTCATGATCTATGCAGAACCGCACACCGAATCCTGCTGCTGAATGATGATTGTTCTTTGTTCCTTTTTGAGATTCCTCAGACAGTCCTCAGTCAGTTGAATAGGTACTTTATTGTTAATGTATAATGCAATTTAAATCACGGGGCTATGAGATAATAAGTCACAAATTCTATAAAAGCCAAAATTTCTGTGGGATTTAATTTACCTGTGTCAATTGAGTTTGTAATTTCATTAGACTATGAAACCCTATTGCTTTAAAAATACTTTGTCCCCACAATCCTGTGTTTCTTGGCATGAATTTTATTGATACTGTTTAAGTATTTAATACTGACTTAGCATTTCTGTGTTCTTTACTGGAAATGTTGTCAGGCTGAGAACCCTTCCTTCTTCCCCTGCCCTTTTTGACTGTTGACTCAACATTAGGAGTCCTCTGGTCCTACCAAGCTCCTCAATATTCTACAGTGTATTAAAAATTAACATCAGGATGCCAAGGGATGTCTGTAAGCCAGCTTCTCAAGAATTGTGGGTATTGGCTGTCTGGCCTGCAGAACTTGTCCTTGGTTCTCAATATGTTTATTTACTAACAGAATTAATTATTGCCAGCTCAGTAAATTTTAAATATATATATATAGTATGTTAAATAGCCACAAGTAATGGTTACAGGACGTTTTGCTACCGCGGCATTAACAATTTTGACTCTTTTATCTAGTCTCACACTTCCACTTATTTTCAGATTTCTTTTGTTCCCAGAGTGTTTTCAGGTACCCACAGCGTTCTCCCGGAGAAGCTGGCAGCCCATGGCTTGGTCAGGTGCAGTCTTTAGGGTGTAAAAACCTGGCTGGCTGGCCAGGCCCAGAGAGTGATGGGGAATGGAGTTACATCCAGCTGACAGCTGGTCACTAGCAGGGTTCCCCAGGACTCACTATTAGGACCAGTTTTGTTTAACATCTTTATCAGTGATGTGGATGACGGCATCGGGTGGTCCCTCAGTCAGTTTGTAGGTGACACAAAATTGGGCAGGATCGTTGATCTGCTGGAGGACAGGAAGGCTCTGCAGAGGGATCTGGATAGACGGGCCAAGGCCAATTGTATGAGGTTCAACAAGGCCAAGTGCCAGGTCCTGCACTTGGGTCACAACAACCCTCTGTAGTGATACAGGGTGGGGGAAGAGCGGCTGTAAAACTGTCCAGTGGGAAAGGACTTGAGAGTGTTGGTTGGCAATAGCTGAACATGAGCCAGCAGTGTGCCCAGGTGGCCAAGAAGTCCAAGGGCATCCTGGCCTGTATCAGAATGAGTGTGGCCTGGAAGACTAGGGAAGATTGGGGTCGGCCTCTTCTTCCAGGCAAGTAGTGATAGGACAAGAGGACATAGCTTCAACCTACACCAGGAGGGGTTCAAGTTGGACATCAGGAAGAATGTTTTCACTTAAAAGGGTGTTAAGCATTGGAATGGGCTGCCCGGGAGGTGGTGGAGTCACCATCCCTGGAAGTGTTGAAGAAACAACTGGATGTGGCAATTAGAGCTGTTGTTTAGTTGTTATGGTGACGTTCCATCAAGGCTTGAACTCAGTGATCATGGAGGTCTTTTCCAACCTTAATGATTCTATGATTTTATTCTTAACTCTGTCAGCAGGCATTTTTCCCTGATGTCTTCAGCTTCGCTTCCTTACGCCCCATAACTTTCATTTATATTGACTGCCACCTGTAACTGTTGCCTTACATTTTGCCATATGTCGCTTTTATTTCTAATTACTGCTTTATTTGCCATCAAACCGAGCATTGTTTCCTTATCCAAGGTTGTAAGCTTTCATGACTGTGAGACTAGCATTTTGACTAGTTAATTAACTCTTATATAAAGTACTTCCACTTTTCAGTCATGTTACCTGTCTTATCTTTGATCCTCCTCAGTTTCACTCAAACTTTCTTCAAGTACCTTCTCTTGAAGCCTTAGGAATATCTGTTGGTATCTGTGTACTTCATATGCACGTGGGTATGTCTATGTAAGTATTGCTCACAGGTGCTGAACTTTTACTGCCCTTATTGATTGTAATCTGGCATGATAGTTGGTTTCCAGACAACTGTCATTTTTCAAGCCAGTGATTAATTTATCTTCTTCTCATAGGATAGAAAGAGAAATATAATCTCTCAATTTAACTTTTCACCATTTCTTGTTTTCATGCCGCTTCTCCCTTTGGAGTGGGGTTTGTTCCTCTGAACAGTCATTATAATTTTTTTTCCACCTCAGTGTTTCCAGTCTTCTAACAATTGCTCCTGCTGTAACTGTCTCCCCTGATTTTTTTCCTTCTAGTCATACCCTTCAAACTTTTTTTAAACTAAATTCTTCCCCTGCATGGATGTCATAAATTACTATAATGAAGCTATCAAATTTCAGTGGTCTTCTTTGCTCTTTTTTCATACAGCTTGATATTTAATTTGTCCTGAAGATTGTCTTTGTTGCACAGTGAACTGTCCATGGAGTTCGTAGATAATTTAGGAGCCAGTAATGTGTGCAGTGAGTTCAAATGGTTCCTACTGGTACCTCACATTTATCAGCCCCAAGTTTTACTTCTTGTCTTTGTGCTCATTCACATACCTTCCCCAGGTTCAGATGAAAGTCTTTATCATCTTCTTCGTTCTTGATCAAACAAAATAAATGGCATTGTTTGGAGGTTTAATTACTTTCTTCATTTTTGTAGATCCCTACTAAACCTATTTATTGAAGTACTAAACAAACAGCACAACTCTCGGATCTTTTACTGTGCAATGTTCCTGCTGCTTCAAAGACAGAAGAGGATTTTTTTTGAGGTTCCAAATACATTTTGGAGCAGTGTAAACTCTGTTTTAAAATCCAGAGTTAGGAACCATTCAGCTGACCTCTTCTTCACTGGCTGGATAGTGCTGACATCCCCTTCTCCTCAGCCACAGAAAGGTTCTCTCCATTTTGGCTTTGGAGAGGCATCCTCCTTTCTCCCGACAGTTAATTTTGGAGGAATTTTGATAACAGTGAGATAAATAGTGTCAGATCAACCACGAGCACTTTCCTGTTAATAAACTGAATGGCCATTCTCACAGGAGGTCAGCAAATACCGATTTCTCATTGTGGACAATACGGACCAAATTCAGCTCTCAGTCACCTGACTGCAGCAAAGCTGTACTAAGATGATAGGAGCAGAATTTAGATAAAGGTGCAGTTTTTATTTTTGCATGTGGTTGCCATCAGCTAAGTGATGAGTAAGGAGCCTGTGTGAACAAGTCCTGATGATCCCTGGTGTCAAGCACTCTTCCCTGCCTTGCTCTCCCCTTCCCACAGTGGCTGTGGCGATTGGCTAAGTGGAGCTAAAGTGAAGGATGTCATCTTTTGCTGGAAGTGGGAATTGTCATTCAGACAGGAAAGCACTTGGGTTTGGTTTTCATTCTTTCCTTGCTTGGATTTATGTGGGCAGTTGTCAGCAGGACACTTTTTGGATCTGAAATCGGGTTTGTGGATGACTTTCACTGCTGAAAGCCATGACGAGTGTTCAATCAATCATTTATAAACAAAGGTTATCTGTATAAGCTAGGCCTCATAGCTCAGTATAATGGACATTAAAAGGAACTTTTAAAATGGTTAATTTGAGAGGAGTGGGCTGTTTCTGGGAATGAAACCTGAATGGAAATTAATACTCTGTGGAGTACCACTGTTGTTTGTTCCCCGCACTGGGTGGAGGAAGATAAGGAGAAGAAAGTCAGAAAAGTACCCCCTGGCACATCTCTGCCAGCTTTCAATTGCAGCCAGGCAGTAAGTCCATGCATGCATCACTTCTGATGAGCTGATAAACAAATCTATCAAATTTGCCAAGTCTGTGGGAATCCCAGGCTGTCTAATGGTAGATGGAGGTAGGGGTTACAGCAGGATGAAATTTACTATAGCTGGGAGCTGAAATACAATAATAATACAGTAATAAATATATTGCTGCTCCAGCAGAGAGAGCAGAACTACTGGGGCTGCATGAAATTTGGGTATAAAAGTGGCAGCAGTGGGAGACTTGGAGGATATTTAGCATAGGGCAGCAGGAGATATCCAGGAGCTTACGAGATGTGGCAAATGGAGGAGGTTGCAGTCTGTGAAGCACAGTAGTCCAAAACTTGGATCATCCATTAGATTTAAAATGAAAATCATACACATTTTAGATTATGTTACAGTTCTATCATCGTGTTTAGTACCTCGATGAAATATTTGGTCTCTCTGTGGAGTAATACCCTCTTTAATTTATCATCTGCGAATACGCAAGCATGTACACACACGTTTTACCAAGCGTTCTCTTGCTGTCACCAAGGTGAATTAATTTTGAGCCAGGGACATTTTAGATGTTGTTGTATCACCTTAAAATTTTGGTAAGATGTGTTTTAAGTTATGAACTGTCTGTGCATCCAGTCTCTGTACTGTGTGGCAAAACCTGAACTGACAAGCTTATCTGCGTGGGAACTAAAATCACACCCTACAGAGGCCAGGGTGAGGGGCTTCAGTTCTACTAGTGGATGAGGGAAAGGCTGTGGATTTTGACCACCTAGACTTTAGTCAAGTCTTTCCCACTATTTCCCACAGAATTCCTCTGGGGACACTGGCTGCTTATGGCTTGAACAAGTGAAAGAACTGGCTGTGTGGCTGGGCCCAGACAGTGGTGGGGAATGGAGTTACATCCAGCTGGTGACCTGTCACAAGTGGTGTTCCCCAGGGCTCGGTGCTGGGGCTGGTCCTTTAATACATTTATCAGTTATTTGGATGAGGGAATTGAGCGCTCCCTCAGTCAGCTTTCAGGTGATGGCAAGATGGGTTAGTGTGTTGATCTGCTGGAGGGTAGGAGAGCTCTGCAGAGAGATCTGGACAGGCTGGATTGATGGGCCAAGGACAACTTTATAAGGTTCAGGAGGGACTTTATTGATCTCTACAATTACTTGAAAGGAAGTCATAGCCAGGTGGGGTTCAGTCTCTTCCCCCAAGTAACAAGCGATGAGAGTAAATGTCCTCAAGTTGTGCTAGGGGAGGTTTAGATTGGACATTAGGAATAAATTCTTCTCTGAAAGAGTTGTCAGGCATCAGAAGAGGCTGCCTGGGGAATCACTGGAGTCACCATTCCTGGAGGTATTTAGAGGTAGCATTTAGGAACATGGTTTAATGGTGGACTTGGTGGTGCTGGGCTAACAGTTGGGCTCAATGATCTGAGAGGTCTCTTCCAACCTAAACAGTTCTCTGATTCTAAGACTGTTTGGCATGAAAGTGTTTTTGTCCTTCTCTCTAAATACATATTAACTTAAACACAGGCACAAACAGCTGAGGAGGGATGTGACGTGAGCTTTCAACGCTTAGTAAGTCTGCCAGGAAGGATCAGCAGCAGCTCCTGTGCGCACAGAATTACAGAGACAATTTCACTGATGTGAGCAAACTCATGTTGATGACTTGGGTGAGAAGACAGAGAAAGAGAGGAAGAGACAATGTGACATTTCAATTAAGTCAGTGTTTAAGAAAAATATTTAAGGAAGTAGATGAAAAGGGATAGGGAAAACAAAAATAAAACAAACAAAAGTCCCCAGGAGCTCCATGGCATTAATCTAACCTTCAGCATGACTGAAAACTGCACAGGCAGGTGAGCAGAATTATTGATGTTTGAAGTAATTACTTCAGCAGGCACTGCTATCAAAATTCATAGTGATTGATTTCCCACTAGTCAGCTTATCTGTCTGAGAACAAGTTCACTGGAAAGCAGCTTATAACCCCATCCTAATAAGCCATGGCACATCACAGGGGAAAATGGCGTCAGGCTCATTTTGTTTTGCATTCTCTGCTGTTAAAGGATGAATCATTCAAAATTTTCAGATACAAGGCTGTTTTCTTTTCCAGACAGCCCAAGAATACAGAGATCTGTGCTTCCAAAGCAACCCACCCTTATCCTCCTAGGTACAGTGTGAATTGAAGGAGACTTTCAAACTGAGTATCTTTCAGTAGCAACAGGAGAAAGTTACATCTGAACACACAAGCCACTCACAGACATATTTTTAAATGTGATTCTCACATATGGAATATTTTCCACAGGCTGACTGAGAGCCAGTTAAATCAGAATACTGGAGGGTGTTATTGAGGTGCCCTAGGCCACACCAATAATGTTGCTGTATATGCACTTGACAGCATCGCTTAGATCCATGTTCCCTCAAGCTGTGGATCCGGGTCTGAGTCTGAGGTAAAGTCTTTAAGGTCAGGTTGGATGAAGATATAGGCTCTGTTAGTGCTGTTTTCACCAGAGGACCTAGAAGACATGATCCATGTCATCACAGCTGCAGTAATGGACCACAGTATTGTGACTAGAATGTGATTAAACATCTCTCATGTCCCAGATATCCTGAGTGAAGTTAGGGAACAGGGAATTACTGTCCATGACATTGCAGCAAATATTCAGGTAAACATAACCTCCATCCCATCTCTGGACATTGTCACTTGACTTAACAGGGAAAGCCTGTCTAGCTGGAGTGGCAAGAGCTCTCTTTTTCTCCATCCATTTTTTAAAACAGCTGTGGGCTGGAAAACAGCAGCAGAGACATGGAGCTCTAGCATTAGTTCAGCTTCTGGAAGGGCCTGGACCTTTACTTCTCTCCAGTCTCTATTGACTGGCAGTCCTCTATTGCCGCAGATCAAAGCACAGGAAAAAATGAAATGAAGGACAAGTGCAAGAGGCTGAACTATCAGTTTCCTGGATTTTTGTCAGTCTGTGTCACAAGGCCTATTGTCTGAAAGTGGTTTTTTTCCTTTTCCTTTTGGATTGTTTCCTGTGCATAGAGAGCCAGAACGCTTCCTTGTGCAGATAGTTGTTTCCCCCTGCCATCTGGCAGGGTGCACACACACAGGAAGCAAATGGTGCTGTTTGTCAGGAACCATGAGGAATATTTGCTGGATCAGAAGGAAGAAGAGGGTGTAGGAAAACCATTTTGTACAATTGACAGGACAAAGACAAGAGCTGAGCGAGATAATTTCTTAGGGCAGAGGTGGGCTGCTCCTTCCAGGACCTGTCTGCTCAGAAGCTGTGCATGACAGAGAGAGGTGAAGGAGAGAGGGGAGTTACCACCTAAACTTCTGCAGAGGATTTAGATGGCAACTGTTTTGGATTTGTGGGAAGATGTGTGCAGCAGTATCCAGGGCTCCTTCTGCTGCTTATCTACACTGTTCTGGCAGCCAGGAGTGAATGAAAAGGTCTGTGAGCTCCTTTGCTAGTAAAGCCCTCAGCATGTGGCAGTCCTGGTAGGGGAGCTCCTGCTCGTACAAACAACACATCCCAGCAGTCCTGGGTGGCCTGTGACTCCTCAGGTGCCGTGACAGAGCTGTGACACAGCAACCTTTTCTTTTAGCTGTACCCAGGAGCCTCTGGAGATATCAGAGGGTTCAGTAATTCCCACCATGTCTGCAAACCGATATGTCAACCCTGGGTCTTGGCCCACTTTCCCTGTAGGCTTCTGTGTTGTTTTTATCCTTCTGTGTTTCCAGTGCAGAGAGCTACAGCAGAAACCGAATTTCTGCATCGCCCTTCTGGCTCATAACGCTGCGCTTCTATTTCAGTGCCAACTCCCTGGTCAGCATACGGTGATCCTCTTGGTCCACGGGAGCCTGGCAAGGGTGGGGGAGCAGATGGTCACAGTAACACAGTGAGCTTATATGGAAACTGCCTCTGCTGGGGGCACACTTGTCTCAGATGGACAGAGATGACTGCATCTTGTCACAGCTGAAGGGGAAGCAAGATGGGGATCCGACTGGTTTCCCTGGCAGGACGCACACCCCTTTACCCTCCCCAAACCTTCAACATCTTCCCTGTGTGCTTGTATGTCTTTCCACTTGTCTCTCTGGATGGGTGCTGCAGCAGCTGAGCTCTCTGATTCCCGCAGAGTCAGGAGGTGAAGCGCAGAATGCCAGACCGGATGGTTCCCCCGTGGGGCTGAAAAGTCTCTCTCTTTCTGTAATTGTTTCTGACGTTTCACCTGACACATCCTGAGTGAGCACATCACCCCTGCTTCTGGGGGGTGATAAAATGTTTGGATCTCTGAATGTGTAGCTGTGTTCTTTGTCGACAAGAGATCAAAGATGTCAGAACTCAGGGGGGAAAAAAAACCAAATACTAAAAAGGAGAGACTGAAAAGCAAAATAAATGAGGGAGATGGAGAAGGAGAAGAAAGTCAACTAGAAATAGGAACAATTGCCTAGAGACAGTGGACAGATGCCTAGCAAACCAGATAGACAGACGGCTGTGGCAGAAAGACAGCATGCTCCTTGCTGTTCTTGGGCTGTAATTATCGGCTATTTAGGCAGTAAGCCCAGGCAACCCAGTTATTATCAGTATTCAACAGCTCTGAGGTGAAGCCCAAAGCAATTAATGCCCTTTGAGATCGGGGGACTTGGTACAATGAGCACTGATTTTAAGCAGAGTTGTTTGTGAGGAGGGAGGAATTAGGACTTTTTCATTATATAAGCAAGGGGGGGGAGGGGGAATCTCCTGCAGAGAAGGTCCCTGCAGATGAGCAGAACAGGTATGAACTCCGACAGAGCTGGAAGCTGCGAGCAGGGAGTGACTGTTGATCACATGATCTCTACAAGCAACCCCTACTCTTTAGAGGAAGAATTGCTGTGTGAACTAATAGGGTTCTTCTGAGAAAGCAGAAGCACTCAGAAATATATCGCCAGGAGAGCAGAAAACGTGGTCTGTGAAGGGTGGGGGCACGTCACTCCTCTTGTTTTCGTTTGATGTGATGTAACTGTGGAGTCTGAAAAGGTGACAAGACTCATACTGTAGAACGGAAGGAAGGAAAGAAGGAGGGATGTGCACTTTCCTTGGTGGAGGGCTGATGTCCAGAAGCAGGGCTCATCCCTCTCAGGTGTTCATTTTTTGCCTTAACTGGAAAACCGTCTTCCAGCTGATCCGGATCTGTAGTGATGGAGGGCCCTTGGCACGGCACTAAAAGACTCTAGTCACTTAGGTTTTTCGGGGAAATACAGAAGAGTATCCCAAAGGAAACCTTTCAGAGAAACTTCTGAAAGACTGGGTAGTCTGCAGTCCTACGTTTCAGCATTAATAGCTATGTAGTTGCCATATACACAGGCACATGCACACATCTAGCTGTGTGCCATGGGTCTGACTGTAGAGTGTTGGAAGTCACTCCAGCTCCCCTGAGTCAGTGGAGCTCTGCTGACCTGCGCTTGCACAGGGTGTAACCACTCATGGTGTTGGTAACCAGCCACATGCAGCAGCCTGGCTTGTGTGATTCCTCAGCAGCTGGTGCTGGGCACTCTCGAGTCAGAAACCTTAAGAAAACATGAAATCTGAGGCACAGGGAATTCTCTCAAGGCAGCCTGAAGCTCAGATTTGCTCCTGATACTGAGTGGCCACCCGCTGCTCTTTGGCTCAGAAAATAAAGTGTGAGCAGCTGAGAACTTGGTGGAGTTGTTATGTTGGGATACTTTCCTCTAGATCTCCAGCATGCTTGGGGGTGAGCAGCAGAGCCAGCAGTTTATGACTAAAGATACACAGATTAATAGTGTATTTTGGTGCTTCTAATTAGTCCCTCAAGCACAGCACAGAACCTACTTGGAAAACCTGAGCTTGTGAATTGCTGCTTCACTGTGAAGCCTGTTCTGACAGTGAGAAGGAAAAGGTTTTGAAGAAGCCACATTTGTGAAATAGCTGTTAATCTTCCTTAGAACCAGTACATTTTTTGTTATATAGACTCCTGGAAAACAGCTCTCTTTATACTTTGAGCTGTGCTTTTTATATAAACTTGCTCTACAGAATGTTCAAACACAGGAACAGCTGGCATGCAGCAAGAGTGGCAGGGGAGAGGGAAAAGAGGCAAGAGAGAAAATCCATTTCACTGGGATCTAAGAAGTTTGCGAAGTGAGAAGGTGAATGAGTGCAAGGGAGCTGGTGGCCCCAGCTGAGGTGAAGGAGGCTCTTTCGTCTCACAGTAGTGAGGATCTGCAGAGAGGAGCCTGATGATGGCTCATGTTGTGGGGGGAAAAGCAGCGAGGGAAATATTTCTTTCACCAATGCAAGTTTTAAAAGTTCTTCCCCCACTGCAAGCAAAGCACCTGTGTCTAGGAGGTCCATTTCTGATATAAATGGGGGTGACTGACAATGACATATCAAAATAGGGTAATTAGGGTTAAATGTTTGAGTTCTCTGACCCACTTATTTATTTGTTCAACCTGCAGCTTTTCTCAAGGGCTACGCAGTCCCGAAGCAGAGCTTTATAGCTGACTTAGGGAATGATGCTGAGATGTGTTTTCCTTTTAGATCTGCAGCATTAGTAAGAACCAAGCAAACTGGGGGGCAGTGGAGGCACCACATTCCTCACACCAGTGGCTGGGATAAGAGCTGCATTCTGTGCTGTGCAGCCACTTGTCAGATACCCTTGTGCTTTTTGCTACACAAATTGTTAGCGATATTTGAAAATGGAGTATTTTTCCTCTCACTGTTTTAATCTTTATTTTACTATTTTTATTTTACCACATCCATTGCTTTCCTCCAGATATTTTGAGCACAGAATTTGATAGGACTTGATTGCTTATTTTCTCTTTTACTTTAGATCCTGGCATGGCATCAGTACACCAATTGTGATTTATGAGGTTCATGTTGCCTGACCAGTAACACAGCCCAGTGTGTTTTCCTGGGATTATTCCTCCATGAAATGGAATCCTGCCCTGCACAGCAGGTGCATATGGGTGGTTTATTTCTTCCTTTAAAACACTTGCTTTAGTCATTTTTGAGGAAGATGATGTGGCAAGCTGACAGTTGGCTTTTTCTGATATAATAGTTTCTGTAATCACTACATTGGGTTTTAGTTTGGCAATGAGAACGCTTTTAAAAAAGACGCATTTAAATGTCAGAAGAGAGAATCCTGTGTAAGATGTTTGGAAACATGATGTCCTCTGGATGCCTTGCTAGACCATTGGAAACAGAGCTGAGGCTGTCCCATGTAGCTTTGTACTGAGACTGCTATGTGAGGAGATGGGATTTGGAATGCTTCTTGAGTGCTGTGGGAATGCTTATGTGGCACAGACATGACAAATGAAGCTGGTAGGTTGTGTCTCTTCTCTCAGCTCTGTGTCTTGATTTACAGAGCTTTCAGTGTTTTAGGACCCCGCAGCATTATAATTCCAGCTTATGCAGGATTTGACTACTTTGGAACTTGATCCAGAACTCTTCCCATGTACACTGAAAAGCTTGATTTTGGAGCAAATAGTTTAAAGCTTATTGAATTCTTATCGATTCCTTCCTCTGCAAGAAAATGGAGGGAAATATGTTGTGTTGCTGTAAAAAAACCAAAAAGGCAAACAGGAATGTGTCTTTATTCAGTGGGCTGGGTGATGATTTTAGATGCTGACTCTGCTGGCAGTTTGGCATCTTTTTATCTCCAGCGTGCCCCTCGCCAGATTTGTTTGGAGGGAGGGAATAGAGGCTCCCAGTAGCATCACTTGGAACTCTGCTCTGCTCTCCATCCCTTCCTCCCTCCCTCCCTTCTCCTTTCTACCTCCTCCCCTCTCACTCTGCCTCTTTGTGCTGCATGTTCCCTTTTCAAAAAGTAATTTCATGGCTCATGCACTTAAGATTCCATCAGAAAGTCGAGTCTTTGATCAGGCAGACAGACGCCCTGCTGGGATTTCATTGGCAAATCACAATTCCCTTAATTAAGACTATGTGTCTTTATATCACTAAACTGATTCCAGCTGGGTCCCTGCTCGTTTTACATCCAGATTTACCTAGACTACGGATTCTCACCCCCTGTGACTCTGGAGGAGCAAAAACCATTTAAAGACTTTTCATTCCCAGCTTCTTCCCCCAGCTGCTCTCCCCAGTGGTGAGCAGTCGGTGTGGGCTGGGAACTAAATCTCTCCCTCAGTCTTGTTTGCACTCTCCTTTGAATCAGGAGATATGGCTGTGTGAGGGATTTGCTCTGTTTCTTTCCAGCGCTTGGAAGCTGGGAATCAGTAGTACAAAGGTAATTGAACTTGCTTGATGCTTTCTTTGGTTTTGTTTTCAGAAGCCATGTTTTTACTGAGAGTCAAGAAGATGCTAAAATTCATCATAGTTTTCTCCTTCTTCCCATTTTTCCTTAGCTCTCTATTAAAGGTGAAGCAGGTTAAGAGTGCTCACTTATGGTAATCACAGGTGCTGTGGGGGGGGACTTTGGTGGCATTTCTGCTGTTCTAGGTTTACTTGTTGTGTTAGTCATACCAAGGCGAACATTTCTCTGGAGACAAAGTACACAGTCCTTTCTATAAATTGTATGCTCTGGCCAGGGAAAGAACTCTCTGGGGGCCATTTCCACAGTGTTTTTCCACCAGTCATCTGCATTTTCCCTTCCTCCTCTTTAATGTCCTCCTCTTCTCCGGGGTGGCGCCCTGACTCCTTCTTCTCCAGGAAGAGGAAACTTCCATAGCAACCTGCTAATGGCACTGATTACAGGAATGACAGCTAGCAGGGGCCGGTCCCCTCTGTCAACTCTGTGAGGGGAGTTGAAGGAGATTCAGGGATAGGGATTCTCAGCGCACCAATCCCAGTCACACAAGTGCATTTGCCATGTGCCAGAGAGAGGAGTCTGGCTCCTCTGGAGCAAATCCTTTAGGCTTTTTCAAAATCACCTGTGGGGAGATGGGATGGCCTAACAAACATGCCCACCTATGCCCCCATAAATGTATTTGCAGGTGGGTGCAGTCAGACCCTGCCCTACATGTGGGCAATTGCTGTCCCTGTGTGGGGCCCTCAAGATGCCACCGCTGGGCTCGGGGCATCCCTACAAGTGACAGCTCTGAGGACAGGGAAGCTGCCTGCTGGCTCAACTGTGGCACAGGGAGGCTGTTGGCTGCTTATGCAGTCATGCTTAAAATTAAAAAATAGCCAGCAAACAGGGCAGCTCTAATGGCTAGCAAACCCTGACCCAGCGTTTCCTAAGCCGAGCTGCCTGCTTAATAAATTAATCCAAAGTCTCAGCTCAGGACACATCCTCTCCTACAGACTGATGCATCTTCAGATTTATCGTATGGAATTCTTCACTTGAAAATGCCTACTTAATCATGTGCCAGCAGAACTTCAAACCCTGTCCTGGGAATGTGGTGACTTTGTAATGGGCCAGAGCACAGCTTGACTTTAAAATAGCTTCATTTTAAGGGTCTGGCATATTTCCAGCTGTGACTCTCAGCAAGAAGAGTTTTGGTTCAGTCAAACAGGCTACAGCCTGAGCTAAACCTTATTTTGCTCTTCACATGCTAATAAAAATGTTCACTGGAAACACTAATAGGACTTTACAGTTAGATGGATTTTTGATTTGAGGATTCCAAAGCCCTTTTTAATAAGAATTGCTGATTATGCTCCATGGTAAGACCAGATTAGATCAAAAGGGATTCAGAATCTCTGTTTTGTTTGAGAGGCAGAATAAACCTATCCCAAATGTACAGAAAGTACATTCTGTGAGTAGAAAACGAATTTTATGAGCCTTTATAAATAACCTGCTAATTAATTTTTTTGTTAAAATTAATTAAAAATCTCACGCTTTATAGAATGTTAACATCTATGTTTATCTTTGTCTTGTCCCAGATCATCTTAATGGAATGATAGGGACGCATTAAACTTATACATAGTTAAAGTTAATTGAAATCTTGCTCATAGGCTCTGTGTAAAGAAATTATGATGTAATTAAGCCAAGTTGTTAATGATGTCTAGATGCTGTGGTTATCAGGGTCTGTGCCAGAGCCGGGTCACTTGGAGCTGCAGCCAGAGGAGCCCAGGCAGTTGCTGTGTTTCCTCTGTGGCTTGTTGAACACAGCGGGACAGTGGACTGCAGGGACTCGGTGGCACTGGGGATGTCCCTTCCCTGAAGGAAGAGATCTCAGTATCCCAGGGCCCAGAAAACCACCATGCCTTGGAGATGGCAGCCCCATGGCTGGAGCATGGCCTCAGGGAGAATGGGGCTTGGAGCACAGGGACACTGGGATTCATCTGAGAATCCTCCGCGACCCTCGCTGTGGTGACAGGCTCATATGTAGATGAGAACATGAAAAGCTGAAGTCACTGGGTATGCTTTGGGGGTATGATACCACGGTAACAGTGAACTTGTCCTAAAAAAGTTAAATTAGGAATGAGAAGTTGGTCCTTCAGGTCACCAAGCCGTTGGAAAGGTGAGAAGGTAGGATTCTCTTGGCTTTCCTAAACAGCTCACTAGGTGAGATTTTAAAAACAAAACACAATGCAATTAAAAAAAAAGAACAGTGAGAAAATTGCTAAGCAAAACATCCAGTGCTGTTACAGTTAATACTATTAGTAACTTAGGAGTAAATATAGTAGAGGGCAATATCAAACTGCAGGAATTCAGGATATTTGCAGATTAATTATATATAAGAGAAAGCAACTGCATTGAGATAAGAAAGGCAGAGATAAGGCACCCAAACTCTCTTACCTCAGCCTTGGAGAGATACCACAAAAGGAGGAAGTGGAAAATCAATGATGATGCATTTTACCAACAATTTAAATCTCATCTGGGACCACAGAGACTGATGTCACTCTTGTCCACACTGAACCATAATCATTGCATCTGGCCATTGACTTCCCTAATATTTTCTTTTGACCTGATAAGGAATCTGATACTTGACTACAGCTTTTCACATGTCATGAAAGTCACTGGGAAGGTATTAAGATGTGTCAGCCTAGTGAGAGAGTGAGAGGAAATTACAGGGGGACGCTTGAAAGGGAGGCGAGGTTTGCATTAAGAAGGGAGGAACGAAAGACGATGCAAAACCAGGACGGTACAAGGCAGAGAGGAGCAGGTAGAGGAAAGCAGGAGTGCCAGAGACAGGGATAGAAGGACAGACAGAAGGAAAGGTGGGGAGATGTCTAGGAGGGGCAGGTTGGCAGCTGTGAGGAGAAGGAAGGTATCTTTTCTTAAAATACAGATAGCTGCTTGTGTTGGACATGTGTTTCTCCTCTCTAAGTGGACAGGTCTCTGTTAAAGAAAAGGATAATGGGATTCTGGACTCTGATAAAATGCGTCCCACCTTTCGGTGCCTGACCTCTTGGCAGAGTAGGCTCTTCTAAGGGATATGTCATTGATGTCTGAGGCGTAGCTCCCTGCCTTCTGCTGTAGTGCTAATAATTAAGGGAGAAAGGGAGATAAATCCCACCTGTAGCCTAGGGGAGTGCAGCAGACGTGAATCCTGGCCCCACTGTGCATTGCTTCCTGATACACTGTGGGTTTTCTGGACTTTTTTTTTTTTTGTTGCACATACATGAGCACTACACAACCAGGAAGAAAGCTCTCCTTTCCCAATCGAAAGGTGGGGTTTTTCCATGTAGCATAAGCATATTTAGTGTTTCTGTCTCCTGCTTTTTACCTGTCTGAGGCTTGTGTTTTGATATGCAAACATAGTAGGCCTGCCTGCAATCTCTTCATTCTTTCAGAATTTCCTACTGCATGATGAGATCAAAGAGGTTAGCTGAATTAGGGATCTCCTAACCACAGCTTTTTGGAAGTGTGTGATTGCTAGCAATGCACAGAGGGCATTTCCCTCCATTTGTTCCCCCTCCTTCACATATGTACCCATTACAGCTTCAAATGCTGTATCAGATCTGAAGAGACCTATTAGGAAGCAAGCAAATCAGCCAATGCAGGTGAACCAAAAAGTGAGAAGATGGGCTGCAAGGAGTTCAGATCCAAAATCAATTGAATCGCTCATGTGTAGGCACAAAAACGGAACTGTATGTCATCTCAGAAACAAAATATTTGAGAATCAATTCTGTTTTTATCACCACTGTCAAAGCTTGGCTTTCTGGTTTAGCCTTCACATTCTTGCCAGTGATATTATTAGCCCTCTGCCACTGCTCAGGTGCCACACTGATGGACAGAGCTATTGAAATAAAGAGGCTTTCTGGCTGGAAAGGCAATGTGAATAAAACAGCATGGTGGAAGGGCTGCAGGTGGCTTTTAGAAGTTCTTCAGCAAAATGAACAACAATTTATTTTGGACCAGCCAGCAGAATTTTGGCTGAATTGAGATGCTTTGATTGTTTCTCTTAACCCTTTCAAATCCTTTTTCTTTTAAATGTTAGTGTAGTTTTAAAAAAGGCTGTTTAACGTGAAAGGTCAGATACTTTATTATGAGAAAATGACCATATGAGACATTTCGGGTCTTTTATATGGAACATATCAGCATTTTTAAGTGATACTTAAATTTTTCTCTTTTGTAACACCTCAAAACCAGTAGATAACTATACAGACACTTTGGTGTGCTGCTTTTGGGGTGCTCTGCTGGCAGGAAGATGTGAGGCTGCCCCTCGGCGGGGACAGCATCCAGTCAGGCCCACATATGTGCCTGTGCCCACATGCAGCACTGGAGCACCTGGGTAGTGTAAGGAAAACATCAAGGTAGTTTGCCAGTCAGCTTCCAACTTGTGTTAAAACATCTCTGATCTACATCAGTATCACAGACCTGGCCTTCAAGGTGACTGCATGAAGCAAGTCATGTAGTATGATAAGCTTTGGAGTGCAGCCACAGGATCATCACCCAGGGAAAGAAACAGGATAACTGTGCCTTCCATGAAAAAAAAACCCACACCAAAAACCAACCAAACAACACCCCCTCCCCCCCCAAAACCACAAAAACCCTGAGGTGGAGATGTCATGACTCCTACACTGGTATTTCTAGACTTGGAAGCTTACTAAAGCTCTCTTCTGGGGCACAGAAATAAAGCCTGGGTTTTATGGAGCAGGCTTTTATTACTTATCTGTTCATTTCAGTGTGATTGTGAGTAATTAAACTTTATATAGAGCTCATTGAAATTGCTCTAGATTTCTGCTAAGTCAAGGATCTGACTGGGTACAGTGGTATTTCTTTTTTTCTCAGCAAAACTAGAAAGTCTGTCTTATGGCAAGTTCTTCTAGATCATTGAGTGGTTTTGTGAAACTGCTGTCAAACATGGTATTTGTTGGGGTTGTGCACAAATACCTAATGTAGTGAACACACCGCATACATATATTAATGTCACATTCAGGTTGCAAAACATTTATAACTGTCACCGCTCTCCCCGTCGCTCTTCTTGCCTGTCTTCAAGCACATAATCAGCCCCTGCTCCTGCCTGATTGATGAGGGAGGTGGGGTATGGTCGGAGGGCACCCTTTGTCCTCACGTTGCTGTGCAGCCTGCACACTTCAGAGACAGAGGTGCATGGAGACTTTGGTTTATGGGGTGTTATGGTCTGTATGGCAACAACAGTAACCCACTTGGATGGATTATATATAATGGATTGTATATAATCCATTTGGATGACAGTTGAAAAATACATGGTATGAAGAAACACAACTACGGTCTGTTGGTGGTGTTGAGGGAGTTTTGTTGGTTTTAGGTGATCTTAGATAATTTTCTAGAATACATACTGATGTCCTCAGGAGTTGGGGCCCTTCTATCCTGTTCACCATGCAAGCATCAGTCCCTTCAGAGACGTCAGGCCACACCTTATGGCCCGCAGACCCAAGCAGAGTGCTGCCTGCAGGGCTCTGTTGCATCAGCAGCATTCCCTGTTCTCCTTAGCAAAGCTCAAGGGGTGCTTTCCATGAAAAGGTAGCAGGTCCTAGGAGGCCACATACAGTTCCAAGATTTTTCAACCTCCTGCCCCGCCGGTGAGTGCGCGGGGGCCGTTCAAACTGGCTGACTTCCATTCACATGCGGTCACTTCCCAGAAAAGCTCCCACAGTTGCGCCAGTTTGGTGTAGGCTTGTGAAATTGTATCAGCAGCAGGAGTGCTAACATGCACTGAAGGAAAATCTGCCACTTACCAGTGCTTCCGTTGCGGCTGCCATCAGGGGAGCCTGTGCAAGGGTAGGTTTTTCCTGAAAAAGCATGAATAGCAGCACAGCTCATTAGTGGCTCGGGAAGTCAGGCAAGCAGATGAGGCCCTCTGGGGAGGGGGAACTGGGTGCTGAGAGAGGGAGGCCTTCTGCAAAACTGCAAATGGCTTTAGAGGAAATCTTTGGATAAACGTCTATGGACTATTCTGTGTCACCAGCATTGCTAGAACAGAGCAGGGGCTCACTCTGTCCACGTGTGGAAAACCTGCCTGCTTGCAGAGCTGTGGCCAAATAATGACTAAGTTCCCACTTTTTTTATTTGATGAGACCAGGTAGTCTCAGATGCCAAGTTGGATCCTACCAGTTATTTTAGATGAAGGAATGTGTTGCCAGAAAAAATTAGAGCCAAGTAATGTTTACTGGCTTCCGAAGCACCTTCATGCTGCTTCCTGAACTCTGACAGGTGAATGACTTCAGATTAAGCACACCATGGTAAAATCTATGATGCTCTCTGCGCTGGACATCCTGCACTTCTGACCTCCATCATCCTCCCAGTCCCATCAAGTGTAAGCCCTTACAAATGTCACACTGGAAGCAGTCATCTGTATCCTGCAGTCTTGTGAAACACCCACACAAGGGTCCAGCCTTGGCCACAGTCCCCTGCCTATCAAGTGACGTTACTTCAGAAAGGTCTTGCACTTCACACTCCCCACTAGCATGGTTGATACAGTCATCCAGCAGCTACCCTACTGTTATTTCTTCAACACAAAAACACTCTAAGGAAAATGTTTTGAAAATAGTAAATCTGACTTTTTCATAACAGGCTGTTCCCAGCCTGTGCTTTCTTGAATTTCTGCTTTCAGTGTCAGCCCACCTCCATCAGGAGCTGCTAATCAGTGGGTTCCACTTCCCTTGCTTAGAAAGTATTTTGGGTTCCACATTTGACTCTGTGTTCCTGGATATGGGAAGAGCATGCTCCATTGCCTCTCAGTTGCAAGCTGGGTTATGTTTATCTAGACCCTTGTGATGCTTCTCTGCCTGGTCTTCCCATATCTTCTTCCCAGAAGAACCACATTGTCATAAAGGAAATTCAATAAACGATTATATTTTAATAGTAATTTTGCATCACTGGTTAGCCATGTACAGCAGCTATACTATTACAACACCTGACTATTTACATGTACATATACAGCAAACACACCTCCACACTTTCCGCAAGGGCATCAGTAAGCCATCATAAAAGCCACAAGCCTCTAATGTCAGGAAAAAGTGATTTGAGTCTTGCTGAAATGGGGATCAGAAGGAAGGGAAGTGATCACAACACTTCTTAACCTCACCGTGTAGCAGTAATGGCCTGGAAGCAGAAACTGGACATATCCTACTGAAAGCACAGATTGTCTGTCCAGCAGTGTGGGTTAATTAACCACCTGAACAAACTGTTAAATGCAACACTTTTCTTTTCCTCATGGTGTCACATGATGATTCGCCCTCTTTCTGGAAGTTAGTTTTTAGCCCAACATTATGGGATTCAATATATATGTAATTTGAGGAAGATGTATGGTGCGTGATACAATCTGTGAGCTGTCAGTGATGTTTTGTGCGGAGATACTCTGAAAAATAAATTCAATGACACTTCACAAAACAGTGTTAGAAAATAGTTGTTTCCCTACAGCTGGCCACAATGGCAAAAACACTGAAGATTCCTTGTTGGGGCAACTGCAGAGCCCTGTGACATCTGATGTTGAGCAGATAGTCTGCACAGATTGACTGCCGTGTCCCATTTCCCTTCTGCTAGGAAAGACTTCTCCTAGATTTGCCACGTGAGGAGAATCTACTGGGAGACATATCAAGCTAGACTGGCCTTAATAGGTGCCTAAGGCTCTTTTTGCAAGCCTGTATTTGCTGGGGTACTCCAGCTGTGGATGCGCTTTTCCTCTTTGCTGTGCGTAACATCTGTGTAGTGGGCTTTTGTTTGGCTGGTTGGAGGTTTCCTCCTCCTTCCCCCAAGCTGCTTTGGCTTCTCACCCAGCTTTTTACCAAATCGCAAATTTATGTTCCTTCTGCTTTTGGCAGGCCCATATGTGGAACTGTCAAAATGTCACTGGCATCAATTGCGAAAGGTTAGTGCCACATTATAGTCAGTGAGCTTATTAACACAGAAATGATTGGGTTTTGGAGAGGGGCATGGAAGGACAAATGGGAATCTATTTTCCAGGCACCTGCTATTTCTACTGAACGCATATGTACTTTGTCACATATGTACTTTCAGAAAGCATTTTGTCATGTGCATAGGAAAAAAATCAGCTAGAGGTCCCAGGAAGAAAGAGGCTGTTCTTGGTGAAATCCTGGCAAGCTTGGAGAGGCAACGAGAACAAGTTGACCAAATTAATTCCAGTGTTAGTGGCAGTAGACATTCATTTTCACCAGTCCAGTGACTACAGACAGGACCATGCTGCAAAAATTGGGTTTGATGAAAACCCAGTGTCAAAGTGGGAGATTGTGGGTCTGGGTTCCATGATATCAGCTTGGCCCAAAAAAGAGTCATGATTTCCAGTTGCTCCCCCAGGTTTACAGGTGCCTGTACACAGGTGAGAGCCACTGTTCTGCTTATTTACATCTCTGTGCTTTTTCGGATTTAATCAAATTGAATTCTGAATCAGCACTGAAAAAAATTCCCATATCCTATTGCAGTTTTTATCTGTCCAAGGCATTTTTAGGGCTTCTGGTGCCATCACTGCAGAGAACCTATCTCAGTCTTTAATGTATTAATGTTCAAAACGACCTGGTGAGATGAGATTATCCCAGTTTGTGAGAACTGAGGCACAGAAAGCCTGACTTTCTTGCCATGCATGTCTGTGAGACAGCAAAAAGACAGCCTGCATCTTTACAGACTCTCTATTAGTACCTGGATCACTGAGCCATCCTTTTCATGCCTCATTTTTTTCCTTTGTTTTTTCCATCTTGGTGTTTTTTGAAGTCAGCCCAGTCTCCAGCTGGAAGCGCTGGAGCCATCCATCATAGAGACAGGAAGAGGAAGGATAGAAGTGCCCAGACGCTACCAAAAGTTTAAATCTGAGTTACTCTCTAAAAAGAGACAAGGCACAGTATAGGTACTTGTCCTTTGGGTTTGTATGGAGCTGCTAGTTCCCAGGAGCCACTGCCCTGGCTCTTGGACTGTAACTCCCAGCCACCACCAACTTGACCAAGATTCAGCCCAGTGACCTACAGGTAAAAGTCACCAGAGTCCACAGCTGATCCTCTGGGACACCAAACCTCCTTTGCTCCTCACTGACATGGCAGAAAAGGCCCTTGAGGTGGCCGATAGTGCACTGCTGGGGGTAGTGCGTGTCTGACCTTTTCTGTAGGCATGAGCTTTAAGATGTGGTGGAGAAAAAAATTAATATTAATAATTGGATTGTCCTGGGGATTCTTGAGTGGTGATGAGGCCCAGTGTACCCTGGAATTAGGGCGAGCACCATGCACAGCTGGCTCATTGTTGCTCCCTGAATGCTGCTGGTAGGTGAAATTTCTTTTCACTGCTTGTGACAAAAACAAGAAATGGGGACACAGCCAGTGAAAAGCCCCTGTCACGAGGCAGGACATTCCCTTCTCCCCTCCTTGCTCCTGTTCGTCCCTCTGTATGTGAGCTGAAGGGCAACACAGGGGGTGTGAGACCCCAGCACATGGCAAGGATGAGCTTGGTCACTTCGAGCAGAGAGGAGGCAGGGATGGACAGATGAGGGAAAGAGTTAGGGAGCACAAAGGTGATGTGGGGATATTGCCTTTATTCGTTCCCAGCTTTCCCCCTCTCTGTGTGTTCATTAGGTATTTCAGCTCTCCCCCACTCAGGAGGCTGCTCTTTTTTCCTACTGCTTTTGTTGCAGGAGAGGAGGTAGCACTGTGCAAAACAGCAGATCCAAATCTCTTATGAGGTTTCTGGGATTGTGGTGGATTGTGCAGAGCCCCAGATGCCAATGTACATGATGAGAGGATGATGTGAAATATGAATCAACTTGTGAACATTTCCTTTTGCCCCAGGACTTCTTTCCAGACCCTCTGAGCACAGCCTCCCAAAACCCCACGGACTTCTCAGTTGTGAGCTCTCCTCCTATGACAGACACCCTGCTCAACAATACACGAAAGAGCCACGGTAGTTTTCAGGGAGGTGCATGCCCCTGTTTTCTAGATGCTTCCCTGAAGCCACAGGGGTGTCTAACAAAACTGCAGAAAATCTGCTTCTCCAGCTGGGAATGGGGGACCTGGTGGCATCCCCAGTGAGATGGGCATAGCAGTGGGAATGTGCAGCCCTTGGGGCATGGGCATCATGACCCCAGGACCAGGCAGGAGAGGCCCCTCTTGGCCCTGACCCTGGCAGCAGGCTCCACTGCCTCCTGCGGGCTTCAGAGGCCTTCCTGCAGAAAAGCAGGAAGCTCAAAATCAGGGTTTTGGTCAATTAAGCAACCATCCCCCCTCCTCTTTCTTGTGCCAAGTAGAATTTTAATGTACTTCCAATTTCTCTTTTTAGCACACACAAAGAAAAAAGGAAAAAAATTAATAATCATCTATAAGAGAAGTTCTTTTCAGTCAAATGGGGAAGCATTCAATGCTGCTATATATTTTTTGCCACATTTAAATGGTATCTATTTAAATGCAGATTTTCTGGTTTCCTATGTGGAGCTTGGAAGAAACGCCTTTCAATTTAAATGTTAATAGAAGAGTAAACTTCAAAATCAAAATTTCTCCATAAGGGACAGTGTTTTGTTCACAGCTGTAAATGTCTTTCTGTACTTCCTCCCTCCTTCTCCTCCATCCTTCTTCCTTTTTTCCAAGACCTCAGCCCAACCTCACTTGCATTAAATGGTCTTTTAAAAAAAAACAAGAGCACATCTTTCAGAGTTCCTGAATGAAAATGTTTGATGCTGAGATCTGTGGAATGCGTATGTGTGAGCAGAGTGCTGGGGCACCGATAAAGCAGAGACGCCATCCCTCCACATCCAGCCTTTTTTCATACCGGCCATTTATCAGACGTGCTGCTCGGAACACTTTGTGCTGGGATTATGCTCAGGCTTGTGCAGTGGTTGGGGCAGGGGTTGAAAGGAAATAAAAACCTTTACAACAATGTTTTAGTTGCTCCTGAGTGTCAGCAAGGCTTTGGTGCTGGGATAGGCAGCCGAGGAGGGAAGTCAAATGCAGACGGAAAAAGGTAAAACAAAGGAGCTGTAGCCAGGTCTTTCACTTTCTGTATTACCCTCCTCTGTATGCTCCTCTTCTGCTCCATTCCTGCATATCCCCACCTTCATTTATCTTTGGGAAAAGCTTAGGGTAAATCTGCTTTTTACAAAAGACACTTAACACTGCCTGATACTGGAGTTTTACATACAGCCGTGTTTCTTGCTTCCTGTCACACTCCGTTTGTCTTCTTTAATGCAAGCTTTTCTTTAATTTTTCTCACCTCTCTCTTCAATTACCCATCTGTTTTTGTCCTTTTCCTTTCCTCACTGAAAGAAAAAGGAAAGAAAAAAAAAAATTATTCTGTTCTTAATTCTGCTTCTTTCTGGCCCTGATGAGCCCTGACCACCTTTGCAGGAAATCGTTCAAGAGACACTAAGTGGAGACTAAATCTTAATAAACTTCCATGTATATGGTGGATACGTAGATACTGCAGTGTTGACCAGCATGTAAAAAGCAGAGTGTAACAGGGCAGAGTCTGCTCGCTAGGGAAGGAGAATTTGTAAACTGAATAATAAAGACATTACTATACAGAATAGGTTATAGGGCTTTCTGTATCCAGACTATTTTCATACAACTGTTACTGTATGTCATTATTGTCTGAATGCTTCAGAAGAAAAAGTGGTGAACTGCTTTCCACGGCACCTCTGGGAGACAGGAGAAAGTCTGATTTTCAGAGGAAAACCTTGGAGCACCCAACCCTCCTGCTGATTTCAGGGAAAGCAGAGCTCCCTGGGCTCCTCCCTCCAGATGCTCAGTCCCTTGCCCCCAAGGCATCTCCAGGTGTCACAGGACACCCTGGCAGGAGGGCTGTGTGGTGGAGCTGGCCCTGATGCCCTGCCCTGTATTTCCTGCTGTGCACTGCACCTCGTGGGGGCACAAATGGAGTAGTTCAGTCTCAGTGGTGTCAGAGCTGCGCTTCTCACCAGCACTGAAAGCGCTTCACAACAAAGGGTGTCACCTTTGCCCTAAACCCAGAGCCCATCGCAGATTCCTTCCAGGTCATTGGAGAATTCAGGGAAACTTCCATTTAGAAAGCTGGGCTTTCCACCTGGCCTTTCCCACTGCCACCAGCGCTGGGGGTGCTGGGAGCAGGGAGATGATGCCTCACATCCTCCAGGAATGATCCCTCTGATCAGGCTAATGTGCTGCTTGAGGGACTGATCGTACCCGTGGTGTGGTGGCTCCAAGTAGAGATCACTTACAGTAAGAGGTGACCAGCATAAAGAAATGTGTACTATTTGAGTTTTTCAAAAGTACAGGAAGGGAGAAAAATGAAAAAAACTACAGCTTTGATGTCATAAAGTCCCAAAGTCCATACTGAAATTGAGCAGAAGGCATTTTATTGGATGTGCCTCAGATTTTTCAAAACCTGAATAATCTGTGAAAGCTGTGTAAGGAAAAGCTTCTTAGCTTGGTTACAACTGAGAAATGTTTGCTTTGTGTGGCCTCACCTAGCAGGAGTAGGAAGGATTAAAGTTATGAATATGAAGGAGGATGACCAAAAATGGAAGTGGCTCAGTCTTTCTTCCCTGTTTCTGGGGAATGAGAGAGGGAAAGGAGGGATGAAAGGGTTGACTGGGCAAATTACAAGTGTGCTCTGCTGGGACTGAAGCTCGGAAATGTTCACAGGTGATCACACATTGCAGTGTTAAAAGCACGGATAGTAAATCTGCAGAAAGACTCTTCAAGATCAGCCCTTGAACATCATGAAAGAAATATCAATTATCAACTTAAGGTATTTTCTGAGAAAAAAAAAATCTCCTCTACAGAAGAGAGGAAATAGTGTGGAATAGGGTAGAGGAGAGGAGAGGAGGGGAGAGTAAAGTCAAATGATGCTTTGGCATAGGCTCAGCTACTCTCGCCCACTACATCAGGGGTTGTAAGGGCAAAGCTTTTCTTTCCTTCCTAGCCTGCTGTCACTCAGAGCTGAGTAACTGTTGTTACCAGCAGATAATTATAAAATTCTTTTGCTTCTCTGGCCAAAATTTCTTTTTGAGCAGAAGGGGAAGTAGGATTGGAGTTTGAACCCTTCTATGGAATGATATTCACAGCCATCTTTTTCCCAAGACATAACGTAAGTCTTCTGCCTTGTGCAGTAGATCTGCTTCTGAGGTGTTCAATTTCTGCTGTGCAAATGCCTCCTTTATGCATTGAACTCTCTAATATCCATATCATAAAGTCTCTTGAAAACAAATCTCTTTTTTCACCCTCAGGAGACATTTTTTCTCACCCTTTTCTACCATGCACTTAAACAGTCTTTGTTTCCTTCCTTCTCTAGTGCCTCTTTAAATCACTTCCTTATTATCTAGGGGTCCTCTTTTGTCTCCTCTCTGTTCTACATAAGCAAAAGGCGAGAATAAAATCAAAACTTAGTATCTGAGCTCCAGATAGTGCTTTCAGCCACTGCAGAATTTCTTAGGCCCCTGGAGTGTTCCCAAATACTGGAGGAATTGCTTTCAGACAGTAACACACCAGTGTGTGGCCTGGTCTGGGACGTCCTCTTTCCTCTTTGGTGCTTTATGAAAATTCACCAGGGACAAGAAATTGCAGCATCATGTGGAGTTTGCTGTTTGTCAGCATGAATCTCTAAAGGTGTCAGCCTGTGTGGAAGACAGGACTTCTTTTCTCCCTGGTAAACTGCTCACCTGACCCTGAAGTTGTGGAGTTTCTTATGAAGGAAGGTAGACTGAAGTGCCATCAGTGCATAACTGGCACCTTTCTTCTCTGAATGTTTCTGGTTTAAATAACTGTAAGAAAACTTAAGAATTCTGACAGAGGAAATCTATGTAGATGGGCCTGTCCTGACAAGAATAAATCACGTGTCAGGATGTCCATTCTACAAAGACCTCATCCCGAGGGACTTGTTGACTAGCACAGACCACAGACAGCTTGTGAAGCTTCCTGTCAGCAACCAAACTGCTGGCAACCAGACACAAACAACAAACACAGTCACACAAACAACAAACTCCAGTCAAGAGAAGGTGATGGGATTTTTTCTTTAGGAGACGTTATGCATGTATCTTATAAACCCCTTTGCACTTCTTGAGATATGAAGGCTCACCTATATCCTTGAGAGAACCAGTTCTCTTTTTGTAAGGGTTTTCTGTTGCTCTTTCTCTCAGCTTTGAGAGAGTTGTGTTTTAGAGTATGTTGGTGTGTATTTCTGAGTCACTTCCATATAAATATAATCCTCTGTTGCTTTTGTTGGACTGGGTTGTACTCACTGCAATTGCATTAGAGTAGTCTTTAAACTGAAGACTGGTTTGCCACATGATTCAGTAAAAGGCACTCAGAGATTTTAACTGAGTCTCACGTAGACTAATACATATTTCTTTTCTTATCTCTCCATACCTGAAGCAGAAAGAAAAGATTAAAAAACCTCACCCTCTATTTGCCAACCTCATCCAAAATACAGTCTCGAGCTTTGCAGAGAGAACAGTTCGAGCCAAAAGATGTCACTCAAAATCACCTGCATTAACACTCACTTGTTCGTTGTACCTGGGAGCTGCTAGGGCTGGCTTTCAGTAAAACACACATCTGTCCAATTTTATCTTGCTCCCCTGAAGTTTGGGGTGAGATAAGAGAAGAGATGATGTCAGGGAGAGATACCTCCGTGCTGCTGATTCTTTGTAAGAGAAGTAATTTAAACAAAGCTCAGTGGAATCTGGTAAACTGTGGTCTAGGACTGTGTGCTGTTCCTGAACAATTTCCAATGCATGTATTTGTTTGGAAAAAGAAAAAGAGTGATTTAGACTCTTTTTAAGTACAAGTGTTCTTAATCCCTGCTAAAGACGAATCGGAAGGAATCTAGTACAGGAGGGTATAGATCAAAGTGACCTGCAATGAAGGATTATGCTAAAGAATTATGTCATCCCAGTCTATTTCTGCTTGTGACGTTACTATATCCTGACATTTGGTCCTAGAGTGGCACAGAAATACATCTGTGCTTTCCTTTTGGTTTCCCCTTTTGTTGGGACCCCTCAGGAAAGAAAGGTGCTGTACCCAGAATGTCTCCTAAACTGTTCTAGATATTCTGCATACAGATTTCAGGATCCTTAGTCCCTATGGACCTCTCAGTATTGGGAGAAGAAAGGAGGACAGGAAGGATGGATTGTCTGAAATACTATTTGCGGCACTTTTGCACTTTCTGATGGTCTGATAGCAAGCACTGTAGTTTGATCTGCTACCAAATGCTTGAGAACAAGTGACTCTGAAAGCAAAAGCAGTGCTGTGTGGCTCAAGGGCTGGCCAGAAAGCCTGATAACACAGATTCAATTATACACTGCTCCACAAACTTTTCATGTAGCTGTGGGCATGTTGACTATTCTCGACTGGCTTTCCCCATCTTTCACAAAAGGCTCATATATTCCTTGCTGCATGCATTGTGAGGAAAGAAATCTCTAGTATTTTGGAAGTATTATTAAACTCTGGGGAAAGGAAGATAGAAAGATACCAAGAGGAAGACCAAGCCCTTGCCTTAGAAAGATGACTTGCAATTTCAAGAAAGTGGACAGAACACCAGGAGTCAAAAAGGCATATTGATATTTTCAAGAAGCAAAGCTGATTCAGAACATGTTATGTTTGCAGCTGCTGGGGTGTGAAACTTCTTCCACGGTGTGATAACTGGCATGAATTACTTTATTGCTCATAAGAAATACAGATGGACAGATATTAGGGTGAAAGAAAGGGCAGGGGCATTTGTAAACTGCCAGAGAGAACCTTCCACCACATGTTGCTTGGAAATAAACCGATCTTAATCAGCTTTTCTGCCTTTATTTATCTTCAGAAAACCTCTAGAGTTAATATTTTCGAGAAGAAAACTAAAATGATTTTAGGGAATGCACATTGTTTTATGGGATTCTGTCTCTATTTCAAGGAGGTTGTCTAAAATTTCTCTTTTTATCACAATTCACAAAGTTTGTGGCTTTCAAATTTACCATTTCAGTTTTAGTCACAGGAATTGGATTACTTCATTTCCTGTCCCTTCTCCCTTGTTACCCGTCAAGAAATTTGTTGTTTACAGCCTTGATGAACATGATGCCTGTGTTCCTTGCCTGATGATCCACACTGTTTTTGAGTCAGGTTTGAGTTTCCTGCCTTTTACATGCAGCAGCACCTGTAGCAGCGCTAGGCATGAAAAGTACTCCCAAAACCAAGATATTCACCCATAGCTTTCAGTCAACATCAAAAAGAAAAAGGGATGAAGAAGGTGTCTCTAAAACATGTGTGGAAAGATAATACTGCACTTCCACCCACAAGTGATGGTGGTATCTGTGTACTTAAAGTAAATAATTGAAACTAGTGGTCATATAGGCAAAGCATTAAAACTCAACTTCTGTATTGTAGGTGTTACAAAAAAAGCAATTTAACGCCTTCCTTACTTGCACCTTGTAACTACAGTTCTGAAGGTTTGGTTTGCTAGGTAGTGGAGAAGGGGAATTAAAAGTGTCCCTGCAGTCTGTGCACTTTGCTGCAGCGTGAGGACATGGAAGGGGTATCCAGCAGAGGATCAGCTCTATAACCAGCTAAGAAATGCTCATGAGTGCACTGAGATAAGGTATGTTTGCTGTTGCAGCTCCCACTTGGCTGTATAAGATTCAACAATGCATTTTGCTGGCACAACCACTCATTCAGTTGATTGGGGTCATCATGCCATGACCCTGAGATGCTGTAGTTACTCAGGGAGGTTTTCAAAGAGAGAAAGAATGTAGAGAACTATTCATTTCATAGTCTAAAAATAAAAGCAATTTCAGAAAAATAAAGCCAAACAAACTCAGGATATGCTCAAATGACATCAAGTGGTGTTACAAGACAGCATGACCCTTTTTACCTTTGCAGGATGCATTCAGGATGGGTCTTATCAATGCCAATCAAACTCAGACAAAACCCCATCAATTTGTACTGATGAGCTATTGTTTATTTATATGTCAGCCCTCCATCCTAAATTAGCAGAACAAATTTAAATATTGCCTCGAGTACATAATGCAAATCTTCGCTTTTCTTCTGTCCTTTCCATACGGAGCCCACATCAACAAAACAGTAACCATAAAAAGTGCCACTAATAACGATTGAGTCCCAGGAATACAGGCTTCTGTTCCCTGGCCTTCACTAAATAGCCTGAGGGTGATGATTTGTTTACATACAGAAAGTACTTTTCCACAAAAGAATCACTTTGAATAGACTTGAACTGAGCACTGACCTCAGCTTCCTGTGGGCTCTGGCAAGTGAGGAGCACCAGGAAGATGCCGTTGGACAAGTGTGGGCTATTATTGAAACCAACTTCGAAATCCCCTTTCTCAGCACTGCCTTTTGCAGGGGCTCCCCTTGGGGAACGTTATGGCAGGACAAAAGCCAAGATTGTTTTGAATAGAGAAGAAAGTTTATCTTTTATTTATTTCAGATAAGCCCTAACCGATGGACTTACAAGGAGCAGATTTGCAATTGGCCTAAGCAGTGGCAATCTTAAGCTAAGCTCACTGAACTTCTGACAACTAAGTTTCAATTTTGAATTTTTCTTACATATGGTATTAAGCGTCTGCCAGAAGTTAGCTTTCTGGCTTTTTTTCAAGAGATAATGTAAGCCCAGAGTTAAGATGATGAATTTTGCTGTGTTGTTAGAAAGGGAATTTCAGGTTCCATCTGGAGGAGAGGTCAAGTGAAACAACCATCAAAATTTGGCCTAGAAATCTTGGTCCTGGTCCTTTAACTCTTCTGTTCAATGGCAAAACCCACACTGGTTTTAATGGGATAAAAACCGCTCCTTAATTTGGTGTACAGGACGTGGGAACGCTTGTGATCCACTCTGGGACCTCTGAAAACTGGCTCCATCAGCTAGGCATTGGGGTAGGTCGAGGAGCTATAGACATCTTGCAGCCTGAATAAGGCTATTTAAATTCAGCTCATTAAAAGCAGGTTGTTAGGGTATGTTTCCATTAGGAAGAACAAGTGCTGTTGTTACCCAGAGTCAGCAGTCACGAGCTATAATGGAAGGGGTTTGCAGGGCTGACACAGACAGCTGTGCAGCACCTCCGACAGACGTCTTGTGCTGTTATTGAAGATGACACGAGAAACAGTAAACATTTTATGTTTTCATTCATCTTTCAAATTGAGCCTTCACTGGCTGAAAAAGCAGGGAGACACTCGGCCGTCAAACGTGCTTACTAGCATTTGCTGCTTGTTTTAGAAAGCACTCAGAAATTCCCGAGGAGCAGAGACTAGTGTTGCCTATGGGAAGTACAAGTTGCTGCAGGAAATGTTGGTTGTTTATCTTTCTGCACTAGAAACCCGTGAACCTACTCAAATGTGGTGGGACAATCACAAAACCTAAGAAAAAAAGTACAAATGTTAAGATGTGTATCTTGTTAAAAGGGCCTGATCACTGGTGGCCTGAAGACCAGGTTATCTGTTGTCAGAGAGACACCTTGAAAAATCAGTGACAGTCTACAGGAACCAGTTATAGGTCAAGGGAGGGGTTACATTCTGCAACTTGATCCTGCCTAAGAAGGGCTATAATGAACATGAATCTGAGTAAACTTCCTTCCATGAAATCAAATCATTCTGTTCCAACATACCTAGAGACCTTGTGGGCACTTGGCATTTTGGATACATAAATCTCTGACTATGGGAGTTTATCACTGTTCACAAATTTCATTGAATCTGCACTGCTGGTATTGGTGGTCCTTTTATCCACTGTGGGAAGAGGATAAAAAAATAGAGAAATTGAGAAATAGTCCAAGGCCAGCCAAGGAGAAAAGCTGCCATAGAGACTGGAAGATGATTCACAGTTTTCAAATCTTTCTCCTCTGTCATAAGCATTCTGTTTCTTGGGGGAAAAAAAAAAGTAAAATCATTGCTATGCAAAACCAAAAGAAAATAGTTTCGAGAAGGAAACAAATGTTTGGAGAACTAACTTGGCTGGAATTTTCCCTGTACATATACTCTTGACATATCAGTGCTTAAACTTTTTATATGTGCATGAGGGGGGACAGGGAACAATCAAATGTTCGTGAAGATAACCCCATCTGTTTCATTATTTGAGAGTGTGAAAATGCTATTTAGCTCACACAGTCCTTGCTCTTTAGGTTGCCAGGTGGTCTCACTGCCCAGATTTCACATCAAAACCAACTGTGAAGAATTTTATTTTTCTTCCCAGCACATGCACGGAGAGGCACCCCAGCAGTCCCATCCTTTTTGCAGAAGGCAAATATGCAACATAGCCAGGCCTTAATTGAAGGATTCCTTACATTAGGTCTTGGGGGTCCTTTTCCTTTATTTATGAAATAAATGCATGTCAATCCCTTGCAGCCGTGTCAGATGTAGTACTCAGTCCCCACTTGAAAAGCACAAGAATATCCGTGTGCCTCCCTGTTCTGAATGTCCCAAGTTTCACTCATCCCCCTGCTGGACACCAAGGCGCTATGGCCCAACTCCCACGTGGGAAGGTGCAGCCCAGAGGGGCTCCATGACTTGCCCAAGATCACACAGCTGGTCGGAAAGGAGGTGAATCCTCTGTCACGTCCATGCTGGCACGAAGCATAGGAACCGCTTTGCTGATCAGTTTGAGCGGGTGCATGCAGTGCATGCAGTGGAGTAATGGATGGAGATGAGAAGCCAGGATGTAAACAGATGTTGGGCTAGTACCCAGAGACTACAGCTATTAGGTAAAACGTTGCACTGAGGCCATTTTACAACTTCTAACTCCTGAGCAAGTTGTCTCAAGTCACTTGAGCACGTCTGTGCTGAGTCTTACTGCGTGCTGAAATGGTCACCTGCTTTTTTTCCCCAGCCCAAGCTAGTATCTTAATTTATGGCTTGTCCTCTATCTGAATCATCCTTACTCAAATCATCCCATGCCAACACACACTGGTGACCTTGCAAGATCAGTAGGATTTTGGATTAAGACTGTTATGAGCTGATGATAATGCTGATTTATCACTGTTCACACTCACCTTGTTTTTCTGTGTTCCCCACTGCAGATCTGCGCAGGATGACAGCTGGCTTCATGGGCATGGCTGTGGCCATCATCCTCTTTGGATGGATTATCGGGGTGCTGGGGTGCTGTTGGGATCGAGGCCTTATGCAGTATGTGGCGGGGCTTCTCTTCCTCATGGGAGGTAAGAATGTTGGTGTTTGAAGAAATTTATTTGTCTTGTTGTTTCCGTGTTCCCTCTTTCCACATGTCCCTCCTTTTCTAAGTCACTGAAAACATGTTTTCAGGGTTGTTTTGAGCGATCTGGACTTGATTTCATTCCGAGTGCCTTCTGGGGTATATCAAGGATCACCCAACCATAGTTACTTCTATCACAAGACAGTGTCTGTAACTCACAGGACTAGAAAGGGCTCTCTGAGTTTTTAGTCCAATACTCTGTTGTTGCAAGTAACACTGTCACCCTTAAACTTCATAAGCTCAGTAAAAAAATCTGAAGATTATGCAGATGTTATTCCCAGCACTATCCTATTTCACAGTGGGACACTTGGATAACAAGAAACTGTGCTGCAAGTTATAAAATGTATTTATTACTCATCAGTTGTTCTTGAGACAGATGTAACCTTTAGTTTATGTGTCCCTTTCTTTCTCTCATGTACATATGAAGAGCAATGGTATCCTCTGTTTTCTTTTTCCCACTCCACATGTGCTTTCTTGTAGACTTCTCTGTGTAAGACCTGTTATCAGTCTAGCAGCCCTTTCTGCAACCTGTTCTTGTTTGTACTTGCCTTTCTCACGTACAGATGGAAAGGGCCATTCCCTAACAAGGTCTGATCAATGCCTTGTATAAGTGGGGCAATGGTTCCCTTTCTCTGATGGAAAGTCCTTGCCTGAAGTATTTTGTGGTTGTATTTGCTTTTGTCATGCTGCATCACACTGGAGACCCACAGTCATCCTTCAGATGGATGATGCATCCAGGCCTTTCTCCTGCTTTGTGATTTCCTACTGGTTCTATCCCAATTTACAGCAGAGGTTCTGTTTATTACTCCCCAGGTACATGCCCTGGCACTCTGTGCTTTTAAGCTTCTTCCCATTTCTACTACACCAGCCCTCAAGGTCACCCAACATTTGCCATGTCATATTCCAGCCTTCCTTGCTAGAGATGCCATCCAGCTTTCTGTTAGCAGAAATTTCAAGGCACACAGTTAATTGAAATGAAGGGTGTAAGAGTCAAGTCCCGAACACAGTGGTGGGTGGATTTCTCAAAGTGAACACCACTCCTTCTGTTCTCTCTTACTTTCTCTGATGGTTTTTGTTTAGCTGGGCTTTTGCCCTCCAGGCAGATCATCACTTCAGTGCATTTTATCATCTGTTTATCTGTACTGTGGTGTGATACAGATAAGTGTGTGACATACAGAAAAGCTTCTGTAGTCCCAGAAGAGGAGTTAAGTGCTCAAGAAACAAGTATTTGTGTTCCAGTGATGTTGTACTGCTGACATTAGACATCAGCTCTCTCCATGCCCACCAACACATTTGAAGTCACTAGCACCTTGAGCAAGCACACACGCTGGTCTTTGTGGGGATGTCTGTAAATGGTTTGTTGTGGGTGTCAAAGTATTTTGGGCAATGGGCCTGCCGAACTAGCTTGGTATTTCTTATGTAATTAATTTGCATTTAATTAGTTTGCATGGCGGGATATTTTGCTTTACTATGCTTAGATACCTGTGTGGTATTTAACTTGCTACAGCACAACATTCAGATTAAAATATTAAGAGTATAATAAATAAATACAGAAAAATTTGTTAGAAGCTAGCTATGTCTTGTTTACTAATAAGAAGCCATTATATGTGGGGTGCTTTCTAATGCAGCTGCAGGGATTTCTTTTTGGCTCAGTGTTATCTGGCAGTGATTTGAAAGATGACTATTAAAGTTTTCAGGTGAAAGGAGATTCAGTGTAGCCATGTGTAATGGGAGGGGTCACTCATGGCTTACAAAGCCATCTTTTGGTGTGCTCAAACAATACACGTTTCAGTGGAGATGCATCCAAGGTCGTGCAGCTGGGAACAAAACGTGTCAGTCATCCTCACAGAACAAGAGGCCCCCTCAGAAAGCAGCAGCTCTGGAAAGGTCTCTGGCATCATGGTTGCTGGGATCATCCAGCTGCACAGGAGCTCTCAGTGCAGTGCAGCTGCTAAATGTGTCAGTTTTTATGGGAATATGTGAGGAAAGCATGAGGTGGGGTTATCTCTGGGCAAAGCAAAACTGTTTCTGGACATCCTAATCTGGCGTCAGTGCTCAAGAAGGATGTGGAAAAATTGGGAGAGGTTTGCAGAAGAGCTGTAAGAATGACTCAAGGTCTGAAAAACAAGAAAAAGACGGCATGCCACAAAAAGCCAATTGCTTGAAACTGTTTAACAGAAGGTTTATAATTGACTTGAACACAGTGTGGAAGTACCTATGCAGTGAAAAGCCATCTGATAGTAGAACGCTCTTTGCATAGACAAAATAATAACAAGATCCAGCAGATAGAATCTGAAAGTAATTGAAATGACAGGCACCAGATTATTTTATCTGCCAAATTCTGTCAAGATGTGTATTATTTTAAATAAAGATGTGTTGGGAGGAGATCAAAATTGTTCTCTGCTTCAGCGCAGACACGTGGATCAGCGTTACCCCTCTTCCTTGTTTCGCACGAGTCCGTAGCAACTGCTATACTGATTCCTTTTAACAGCAAATGTGCGTAAAGTAACATCTACAAACTGAAGCAGTCAGTTAATAAAATACACAACTAGAGCCATCTAATCTAAAAGTCAGTATCTATCAATGTTCTGAGACTGGCGTATGTTACACAGTCATTCCCCTTACAGCCAATGAATCTTTTAACTTAAACTGGTGTTTGAATACAACGCTGTTTCTTCTGTCATGACATAAATTCTGTGAACGTATTATTGTGTTGGTCCTAAAAATGCATGAAGCCAGAGTGTCTCTCAGTTTTACTTAACTTTTGCTCAGGTCCAATAATGGGAAAAATGCTTTGGAAGGCTTATGTCATCTGACTTCATTGCAGCTGAGAGGAGACTGTGTTCAATTGGTAGCTATATAAGCACCCTGAAATCTAACTTTCCCTTCCATTTGCAAAGCCACTTGTCTTGGCTGTGTTTGTAGCATTTTCTCTGTTTGTGTTATAGACAAATAGCTCTTTTGTAATGCTTAAATGTTGCTGGCTTAACATATCTATGGGGTTTGTCCCTTATTGCCCATAATTCTTTGAACAGGAAATCTCAGCAGAGCACTAAGAAGTGTGCTGTAATAATCTAACAGAGCCAGACATGGTTTGCTTGGACCTCTGGTTCTTTATTATATTTACTGAACAGTTTTCTTGATTATCCATGTGGCAGTGCCTCCTAAGGACTTACTATAGTTTGGTTGATCTGATTTCTCAAGCAAATTGCTGAAATAAGTCATTTGTGAAATGCAGGCGGTTATCTGGTATTAGTTCATCTGGAATCCCGAACATGTAAACTGTGATTTAGAGAGTGTTTTGCAGTGTTATTCAGCATGTTTTGTAACAAGTTAAAATTATTAATAATTCGTCTTTTCTGTTTAGTCCAAATGTATCTGTATCAACAGCAATCACAGGTCTCTTATGGCTTTGAAAGGAGAGTTTTTTTGCATAATTTTCTGAATTTATTGTAGCATTTATACTTGGATCCCTTATCTTGAAGGACAGCATTTGCCTGACCACAGTAGGATTTTTTCCGGTCCCTCGTTTTGTACAGAGCCAGATGGATACTGCAAATTATATTTACTATTTTTTATCTCATTGTGCATGATGTGTTGTTACATAGCCTCCTGTACCCAGAATTGCACTATCTGTTGTAGTTCCATTTCAGTATTGTCAGCATCATTTTACCCTGCAAGGTGGGAGAGTTTCTCCTTCTGAGACTTTCTCCATTTGGAGTTGTGCTTCTAAATTTCACTGATCAGTTCATTTTATTCATCTTACTTGAGACTGTTTAATTCTATTACAGAAGTGGGTCACACTCAAATTATACATGACTCCGAGCACATCCTCTTGCAGCTTCTTGTGTTTTCTTTTCATGCAAATTACTGAAAATCTGTGCACCAGTAAAAGCTCTATCCAGTAATTTTGTAATTTTATAATAATTTCTGGAGCCTTAGAAGCATCCATAAGACTACTTCTAAATATTAGAGTCCTGTGGCAAACTTGATGCTTTCATGCTCATCAAGGACCTAGTTGTAGTTGAATAGGAATTCAGTTAAACATCTACCCGAGAAAATGCATCTGGGGCATTTTATATGTTGTGTTTTTACCAAAGTAAATTTACTTGCACTAAAACTATGCCTTTGCTTTTTGAAGTCTAGACATGACCTCCTCCTCAGTTCCCAAAAAGTGGTGCTCACATTTTCTGGCTTTGAGAAGTTTTTTTTGGGTGTATTCTAATCCTGGACTTGTTTGGGTTTACTATCATGGCAAACCTGTCAATTCATTTGGTTGGTGTCCCTCAACAGTAATATTGTCAAGGCCAAATTTCAGTTTTACTTCTAGCTCCAAGGAGTTGAGATATTGTGAACTGGCACAGTGGTAACTCTACCAAGGCAAATTCCATTGTCTTCAGGAATCCCTTCTTCCTGACAAGAAAACAAGCTTACATCCATCTAACTGTTGGTTCTTCTACCTGCTCTCTGGCACATTCATTCATAGGACTTTCTTGGTTCAGCATCTCAGATTCTGCTAGGTTGACTGTTCTTTCACAGCTGTGCAAAGCCAACCTCACTACACTTTCTGTTATTCTACTTGCTTTATAAAATCATCTTTTAAGGACAATCTCTGGTAGTTTGTTGTTATCTCAGTGCAGCTGATTTCAGTCAGCTGTGTTGACATATAACCTGGCTTGCATTATTTCTAATTTGAGGGTAGGGCTGACTTTGTACCTAAATGCTCCAAACCTCTTTTCCTCCTCATTAGTGCCTGCTGTGAGGAAGGTGGGATGGTAGAGCTGCCCCATGGTGGCACGGTCCAGTCTTTTGGCAGTGGTTGCATCCTCACCTTCCTTACCTTGTGCACCTCCCTGCTGAACTGCTGTTTGTTGTCCCAGCTGGAAATACAAAATGGCACTTCCAATATCTTCTTCTGGTACTTGCTTTAGCACACAATTGTCCCAAAGCTACATCATTTGCCTTTGTAAATGTATTACAAGACTGACAAAGAATAACATTTTATCATCCTTATCAGAGGTCTGTCCTTCAGCTGCACATTCATGTATTTTCCTTTTGTAAGTCAGTAATTTGTTCTGAGAACACATTTCAGTGAAACAGTTTGGGGGTTTACTGCATGCCTAACAAGGCAGCCCTTCAGGGAGAGACTTCTGTGTTGTCTTATTTTGTTCCAAATTTACTGCAAATAAATGCAATAAATCATCTCTGCACTTGCTTACTGTTTTACCTGTTCTCTTCACTCTTATCAGGACTCTGCCAGTTTTGTCTTGTGACATGCACTTTAGGATCACTTCAGGGTTTTTTCCTCATTTGCTAACAATTTCCTTAGAGAAGCATGTAATTTTACTAGCCTTGCAAATATTCATTATTCTTTGCAAAGTCAAATGTATTTCTTGCTGTAACCTTGCTTTGAGCCAATTAGAAATTTTACCATTAAAAATTCAGTCTCTAATTAGACTATTTGGAAATTACTCCAGCTGTTAAATGCCCTTACTCATGTGATTTAACTTCACCATGAAGATCTGTAATAAAATGATCTGGAGTCTCACATAGTAGCTCATTTCTTGTCTTTGCCTTTTTTGCAAGAAGTACTGGGCTTGGGGCTTTGCTTGGGGGTCTGAAATTCCCTTTTCTCCTGGCACGGAAAGGCCTGAAAGTCTTGCTGTACACATACAGCAGTGGTATGGAGTTTTGCCTGTCTGATTTTTTTTGTCCTAGCAGTTGCTTTCAGAAACATCAGGAATTTTTTTCCTCCTCTCCTCCTCCCTCCCCTCCAATGATGATCTGCCAGTTTGGGGGATTCAAGTGCCATTTGCCAGCTCCACTTCTGTCACTGATTTGGGTTTCTCCTCACCCTCCTAAGAGTTCTGCAGAGACACTGCTCTTTGTAGCCCACTCATACTCAGAGGACTTAGGGCAGGGTTAGAAAAGCTTCAAATCTTATCCCAGAGCAGAGGTGAACACCTATTCTTGCCGGTGCTGGCTGCTGCAGCAGAGATAAGCAGGCAGCAAAGATGTGTGAGAGGAAAGAAAAAATAAAGGTTTGCCGGTGAGTTGGCGCAATTTAACGCGTTATTTCAGATATGCAAGAAAGGAGATGTCTGTTAAAGAAATAAAGAATAAACCACTTACGTATGAATTAGCACATTCTTATTTTATATTTTAATCTAGGGAGAAAACAGCCTTTTATAAGTAATTTCCAGCCCTTCTCAGAAATAATTCTAAAATATTCCTTCTCTCAGTCCAGAGAGAATGCTTTATTATCCTTGCAGCTAGAGGATGGACTGACCATTTGTACCGAGTCACCCTCTCTTGCCCCAGCCACGCTACGCTGTAGCAAGGCACGGGGTAGGGGGACAAGGACGCACTCGGGGCTTTGTGCCAGTGCCTGCCAGAGCCCAGCAGCTGCCACAGGAGCTGTGTCCAGGAGCTGAAGACCAGGCTGATACTGAGGGATGCAAACCCCGTCAGAATGTGGGGTTCCAAAACAGGGCTCGTGAGCCCGTGCAGCACAGCTGTTGGTATTGAGGCGCTGCACACGTCTGGATCCTCTTTCGCTCCCCACCTCCACAGAGAGCCTTTTCTTCCAAATCCCCGAGCCTCTGTGCTGTGCTTCCTCCTCCTGTGCTGTGCATATGTTAGTAGCTGACAGCTGAGGCATCTGTGTATTTGCAGCCATGGATCGTTACCAGCTGTTGAGTCATTTGAGTCCCAAATTTATCTCACTGTACTTTGAAAATAGCACATAACGGTAGAAAATAAGAGTGTTTATTCTACAAGACTGTGGTCCTGCCATCTCAAAATAATCATTCTGCTGCTGAATAATTTAAGAAACAAAAATGGAGCAATTTAATACAGCGAGTGTAAGGGAAAGCTCTGTGAATGACATCTCTCAGGCAGTTACGAAGTACCTTCGTAGCAGCTGCCAAGAGGAAGCAAAGAGAAAGATAAACGAAGAGAGAAAGTAAAAGCTATTCTTTGGAGTTCATCAGGAAATATGGTAGGTCTCACAGAGCACCTAGGATTTCTATTTCTTATTATTAATCAAGGTCTCTACCCACCCTGCAGAATGTTCACTCATGGTGAAATGATCAGTCACAACACTGAAGATGGAAGGTATTTCCTATGGTCATATTCATTTTTTAGTTTTCCACAACATTATTCTTTGAAAGTCCAGTTTCTCATCCTTCTTTCCAAAAAGGAATAGTTTTAGAAAGTTTGCATAAAATACTTTTTTACCTATGGAAAGGCAAATGTAAATGCACAAGCGTATGCATACAGGTCTTAAACAGAAGCATGTGATGTTTGCAAAAACTGAGGTCTACAATGATTCACTGGAAACTGAGTTGTGAAGCTTGGCATAAATATAGTTTTCACAATGTCATAATACTTTTGGCCACTTCGGAGACTGTCTATAACTCAAAAAAAGTTGGAACTCTGGGAAAAAAGTGAGATACCAACCATGTTTTAATCCTGTGGGAGGCCCTAAATCAGTGAAGACTGCAGAGGGGCTTAAGAATTTTGCAAAACTCCTTGCAGAAATACTGGGATAACTTTTTATGTGGATTGACCTCCAGATGGAGACAAAGGCTGGTTTGTATCAAGAGATGCCATAAATTGGTTATGAAAGTCTTTGAGTCAAGTCTCAGCACAACAAAGTCAGGCCCCACACTGCCAGGCCTCCCCCACCACACTTGTGTACACTCTGGCTCCTACGTGTGCTTTTGTTTAAATTTTGCATTATGCTCTAAAGTGATTTAAGGCCTCAAGTTGGAATGAACTTGAGTTAATGTACAGCGTTAATAGGCTTTAAATGTTTAAACCTCTCTAAGGCTCTTGGCTGTTTAAAACCCTCGAACACGTTACAAGGGTGTTGTAGGAAATAAGCTGATGAGGCTCTTTATGGACCTGTGAGGAGACGCAGAGCTCGGAGCAGTCGTGTAGGCTTTGTGCCCATCAGACAGTACTGTAATGAGGCAAGAACATGTATATTCAGGAAATAAGAGTCAACCTGTTTCTGAAAATGTCCTTTTTCATCACTTTAAGGATTTACCAGTCTGTCTTTATGGGGAGTGGCTGAGGGAGCCGGGGTTCTTAACCCTGGAGAAAAGGAGGCTCAGTGTCTCTTCTCCCAAGTAACAAGTGATGGGGCAGGAGCAGATGGCCTCAAATTGTGCCAGGGGAGGTTTAGATTGGATATTAGGAAAAATTTCTTCACTGAAAGGGTGGCTAAGCACTGGAACAGGCTGTCCAGGGAAGTGGCAGGGCCATTACCCTGGAGGTATTTACAAGATGTGTAGATGTGGCACTTGGGGACATGGTTTAGTGTTGGATTTGACAGTGCTGGTTTAAGACTTGGTCTCAATGATCTTAGAGGTCTTTTCCAATCTAAACAATTCTATGATTCTATTAAAACATCTCTTCCCTACACAGTTTGTGGCGTCTCTCACAGACCTGGTTGCAGGTCATGTTTTGTGGTCTCATTTTAGTCTATGTTCCTGAGGTATAAAGAGTCGCCCTTCTTTTCTCATGTATTTCAAAGCAGAGACACTGGTGGATACGTTTCCAGACATATCTGTATGAACATGTCCAGTCCGTACACATGGGTAGGACTGGAAGTGCCTCTTCATCCAGAGCAGCTAACCATTAGTAGTCAGCTTTTAAATGCTTTCCTTTTGAATGTTAGCTAATTTCCTATTTTCACTCAAAAAATAAATATTTGGGAAATCATCCATACACATATACATCCTCTTTGCCATCTTTTGGGGTTCATACAATGACAAGGTGGTCTGTTTAGTGTTTTCAAGCTAGAAAGGAGCTGCTCAGCTGATGGCATCACAAGGCTCACAGTACGTTATGCTTTAAAGGCACAGCTGGGGGAGCTTGTTACATCTTTCCTTCTAGTACTTCTCTCTGCTCTCTGATGCACCAACAACGTACTTTGCATTTATTTATTCATGCTGGCACTCATTTTGAAAAGGAAATAGGGGACTCTCTGGAAATACAAAAGGTCATTTCGCAGTAGAGACATCTGTATGTCACTGCGTATCAGCCACTGAAATGCTCTTTTATAATTTCATGTTATAATACTCCTCAGGGGGAATCATAACTCCTATTTCTGCATCTCCTACAGCATAAGTTCAAATGCAGAGTAATGTCCTTCTTCTCACAGAGCATTATTTTCAGTAGACTCTATTTTTTTCCAATACCTCAGGAATATAGCTGACTCTCTGGGCCAGACCCAGCACTGAAATTTTGAGGCCTAAGAGTTAACACCTTCATAAGAAAAGGGGGGCGGGATACAGAAATGTTTTTTTCAAGTCAGTAACAAACTGTACTGCAGGGTGTAGTCATTTATGGGTATTGTTGTGGGTTGGTTTTTTTTTTTTCCTTTGGAAAGAAAGGCTCAACAAGAAAATTCATTGTCAACTCCACAGCATTTGATCTCCATGGAAACATTATCAGCTGACTTCAAAGGCAACCTTCAAATGTGGTTTGCTTCTTTTTTTTTCCTGTGGCTTGTTTCTGATGCTCCTAGATGTCCACTTGCATGCTGTGAGGGAAGAAATACCAACATAAGCAATTCTGCCAACCTTGTACCTGATCATGGAAGAGCACTGGCACTTAGGAGGAGAGGAAAGGCTTCTTTAATGAGGTGCGGAGATTTTGTAGTCTGGAGCAAAGACAGGACAAGTAATGTATATAAAGTCATTATTTTTCAGTCTTAGCTCAAATCTGCCTTCCTGAACTTGGCATACCGTAAACTTAGGAGTCAGCTCAGTCTGGCTTTTCAGCCAGAAGAACAGTTCATATTCCTCTGTGTGTTCATTCTAAGTCAGCTATACTGACTTGTAACTTCTCCCTCACCAGCATGGGAGGTTCTGGCAGAAGCATCAGTACCTTCCAGAGTTACAAGAACAGACAACCAAGCGTAGTCAGTGAAGGGCATGCAATCTAGTTTGCTTCTCAGGGATGTCAGTAGGTCTTTGGGGGGCTGACAAAAGGTGAAATAAAGTAGAAGCAAAGTAGGAGAGACAGATTCCATAGAAATACAAAAGACTTTCCCACCCACAGCCCTGGAAAACAAGTTCTATGTATTTTAAAATTCAGTGGTTGTTCCCTAGCCTTTAATAACATCACGAGGTCTTTGATCTGTTGCTGGCTTCTGAATTCCAATGGCAAGATGCACCAAGGCCAAAGGAAGACAATGAAAACAAAACTGGCATTTTTTATTGGGCTGGTTTTTATTTAAAGAAAAGTTTGCTGACTTGTTTGCTTGCCTGGTATCAAAGAGGAAAGACAACTGCACATGCAACAGAAGGAAGAGTAATACTGGCATGATCTGCTGGACAGAAAGAAATCCTTACAGAGGGAATGGGGAGCACATTTCTGTGTATGGCAGACCTTTCTGTTAAATGCAGAGGATGGAGCAAGGTTTAGATTTACCTTCTTGGCTCCTCAAGTTGTCAACTTAGAAAAACAACATTCCTCTTGGACAAATCACTGCTATGCTTGCTTGGTCTGATCTGTCTGGACATGGCCCAACTGGACACTGGAAATTCCACTTAAAAAGCAGCTGGACCTGGCAGAAACTAGATGAGGAACATCCTCATTTCTGGCCAACCTGGCTCTTCTAGGGTATACAGAGATATCTTGGTTTAATGAGAGTATGTTTGGGGGGTGAGACCTCTAATGAGATGAAGCCTCTCTTTTCTTTTATTTACCTTCCCCCAATGTAGACAAGGTAAAAAATTACAGAGATTCTGAATGAAGAAGGGACAATAACAATTTTAATAAATTTTGAAAGAAACAGAAACCAGTAATAACAGAAAAATATTACCTAGCCATTCCTTTCCCCTCTAGGTTAAAACAAAACCTGGAAGGATATTTCATACAAAGGAGGGTCCTACACGACCGAGAGGGCCGCATGGATCCTGGCATAGCAAACCACGTGGAGCGACAGTGGTGGGGCTGGGATGACCCGGCATAGTGCTGGGCCACACCTGCTTTTATCTCCTGTCTCCCCAGTCCCTTCACTTCAGGGACCCACCTTTCTGACAGCTCCTGAGATTCTGTGAACAGTCTTTCTCCAATCTAGCTCTGACAGGGTGGGGGGGCAGTCCCCCACACTCCAAATTACCGGTGGTATGAAAAAAATCACTAAAAATCTTTCCCAATGAATTAAAACTACAACAAGAGATCATGAGGCCCTGAAAGTGTTCCCTCTAGGAGTATTTTTAGTGTCACACACTAGGCAACATGGAAGAAGGCCGCACTGAATTTATTTATGCTCTATCTGTTCTCCAGTCTCACTTGTCTTGAAGAACATCTGTCTGTAGATTTTTCAGCAGTTCAGGGTTTCCTACAAAAGAAAGATTCCACAAATCCTCTGAGGTTCCTTCTGAATTGCCTTCTAAGAGAGGTTAAATTTTTTGACTGAGAGACAGTGGACAGAGACAGAATGACCTCACTGCTAAAAGACCAAATGCAGTGTGGTCCACAGATTCCCTGTGCTACACAATATATCCTGTGACAAGGCAAACCCAAGCTAGCACCACAAGTTCCGTTTCAGCTCTGACAAAAACCTGCCTGAACTGTAGCTTGATACTAAACCTATGACTTGTCATCTGGAAAACCTGAGGTCTATTGGAGTTACTGGAGCTTGCTCAGACCTCCAGTGCCCCTTTCTCTTTAATCTTTTGGCCTCTGCCTGGGTCATCCTGTGGAGTCCATACTACAAGTGATGAAAGAAACCTGTCAGCAGGCTCTATGTGTTGCCAAGGATGGTGCTTGCCAGCACATGGATGGGATAATTTCACTAACCTTTGATTAGGAGGTTTCTTCATTTTAATATTTAGAGATTCTTCCTTTTGCTTCTGCTCCCAGTAAAATATGGAATGATATCTCACTCCTATAACTGGCATAATTTTTGCTGCCTCCTCTGTTGTTGCTGCAAGTTCACAAGCCCTTATGTTTGCTTAGTGGCTGTAGTCAACTCTCTTTATTATTTCTGGGTTATTTTGGGTTGGTCATAGGAATTACCATTGCTAAAGTAATCAGAGGGTTATTCACTCAGGCCTCGATCTGAAAGCTTTCTTTTCTCCCTAGTCCATTCTATCAAAATCGCGTCCCTTTAGCCAAGTAGTGTTGCCTTTGCCTCAGTGCCAACTCACAACTTCAGCGGGTGCTTGCTCATAGCTGGAGCTCACTGGCTGCTGCAGCGCACGGCACTGCAGTCCCATGCCCCGAGGGAGACGGTCACAGAAATGTCACCATGTGCAAATCTGCGATGTGCAATATGGGCTGACTGTCAGTCGTTTCAGCAGAGCACACTGGAGCTCAGCCCTCAGCTGCTGTAGCATTGTTCCATGGATGACACGGATTTACTCGAGCCTAAGGATGGCACCTAGTACGTATTTGCAGTCGTGACTGAGGATACAGAGTCCTCTGGTGCCGTGACAGATGGCCTGTGCGGCGGCAGACAATAGGCAGGCACCGCTGCTGAGGTGACACGCTGCAGGCACAGAGCTCTGCGTGGCGTGGGTGCCGCTGGCACGTTGTGAGGCAGGAGGCCAAAGGCCAAATGCAAACTGCATTCCAAGAGGGTATAATGCAATATCCGAGCGCCACGACAGACCCTGCGGTTTACTCTGGCCCATGGTATAAATTAAAAATGCATTAAGTCCCAACCCAGGTGGGTATGTATTCTCACAAGGACACCTTACTGAGTCTCCATCACCCAGTCAGACTTATCCTTCCATCTCGGCTTTTTTCATGAGGGCAATTTTCCAGTAAACCCTTTGCTATTCTGCAACCTATTGGCGATGCTGCAAGCTGCTTCTGCTGGAACAGTACATAATTAATGAATAATTTATATTCTATGTGTGTATGCACAAAGCAATAAAGTGTTCTCAAGAGCTGTGTGCTGCTGAGGCATTTAATCCGTGCACAGAAGGAGTTTACTGCAAATCTGCTCTCTCCAAAAGGCTTTTCTCATCACTGTGTTGGGAGGGAATTTGGTTTATTCTTTAATAATTTCATTGGATTGTGATATAATTTAAATAGTTAACGCTACATATTCCACTTTAGGATCAGACCTCATTTTATTTATTTGTTTGACGTACCTTGAAAACAGTGAAAGCAAGTAGGGCAAAGAGAAAGTAAAGATAATGCTGCTTCACTTCTGAGACTTTTTTTCTCCCATAATCCCATAATAAAAGAAAGGGTTGATAATTAAATAAACAACACTCCTTCCAAAGACATTAGTGGCCACAAGAAGCTACTAGAAATACTTTAAAGGCAGAGATTTACATTTATTTGAAAGCTGTGTGGTTTCAAAGCATGTCTTAAAATCCATACCTTTGTGTTTCTCTTTTTATCTAATAGTTTATAAGTAGTACTTCAAATTTCTCTATTAAAAAAACCCAACCAAACAAAAACCCTAAAACCAGAAGGTGAGAAGGATCAGGTTTTGGGTTTATTTACTTTGTACACCTGACAGCACAGTTTGTGAGTCATTTCAGTCTGTTGTGGGGAGAAGAGGAAGAATGAACATCATTTTGTCAGATGCAAAAGAAGTGTTTTCCAAATCATGAGACAGGTGATCTCTATAGAGGAGTGTCTCAGAGGTAGGCTTGGCGCCCAGATCATTTTAATTATTTGCTTTTTGGATTTCCCTTGACTTCAGATTGGTGATGTCTCCTTCAGGTTTTGGTCAGACACCTCACCCCTAATACTAGAGCTAAGGATGTTCAGGAGGAGCTCCTGCCACCAGGGACTGTTTGTGCCCCAGCAGCAGGAAGGGTCACCTTCATTTGCAGCACATCTAAGAAAGGCAGCAGCTCTTGCCTCACAGGCCCTGGGAAATTCCTCAAGGTCTATTGCTGTGGAAGTTGAGCCATGTCTATGGGTGAAGGATGTGGCTCCTGACATGGGTCAGGGGGGGACTAGCATCAGGGAAAATTAGCACATATTTGGTATGGCTGATTTGAGCCTGTTTGTGTTCAAATTGGTTCACAGAGAGCAGTTCTGCTCTCCCCTGGAGGTGAGTTTTAAAAACTGCAGAGGCATTGCAGCCCCTCACAGAGCCGGGCTGACAGAAAAAAAAGGGATATTTACCAGTAAAAATATTAATTCCTCTCAGCACAGGCCCATGGCTCTGCTTGGTGCAATCATGCTTAAAAACAACTGCAGCAAAGGGCCCTAACTCATAATCTACACAGAGTTAGGCTTTGACCAACAGTGACAGTGCCTTCCCCTGTCATCCCTCTTCTGACTGTGTCTGCCCCTGCAGCAAGGATGGCAGGACCCCAATATCATACACATATATAGCAAGGAAGTTCATCTCTGTCCTAAATAAGCTTCCAATCTAAATGGAAGGGACATTCAGTGTAATGTTTAATATTCTTCTGTAATATATATGAAGGAAAAGCGCAAGGTGGCCAAGAGGTATTTAATAGCTCATATTCTCAAACCACTGTTGATCATCAGCCCATTAGCAGGACAGGCACTGTCAAAACCAGCCCAAGGAGAAGGGAGGCTACCTGATAAGGAGTCAGGATGGAGGTTTGACTACATGTCAAACAGAAGTTTCTGTGGCACAGACACAGCTTAATATGAAATTTCATCTCTCATCTGACTGAAGCATTTTGCAGTGACACGTGAATTACCTGTCAAAAATGCCACTGTTGCTTTGTCTCATTCATTAGCGTTTCGCATAGGATGAAAATGTGTAAATCCCAGCACAAAGAACTTTGTGTGTTCTGCTTTTCCCGGCTGCTGAAGGAGATGGCCTTTATCTCCCCTGCCCAGCTCATGTACCAGTGAGCTCTTATTACCACCTGTCATTCACATTCTGTGTGTCAGTGCCGCAGCTGGGCCAGCAGCCTTCAGCTCTGGTTATCTGCTTGGGCCACAGTTATGGGGAGTGTTTTTCACAAAGAAATCAGAGTTTGTATTGCTGTGACAGGGGTTCTGGGGCACTAATGCACATGTAGGGGGTCACCTCACTGATGGCAAGAACTTGACAGGAAAGTGAGTAAGGGTTCAGTTTAACTTATGGGGAGAAAAAGAATCGTAGGGATGGGGATGCTCATGACTCCCTGCAGTCCTACTGCCTCTGAAGTACTGTGTCCATAGTGCAGTGTCATGGGCAGGAGCAACAGCCTCCCTCCTGCTTCCACTTCGGCTCCATGTCTTACCTGGACTAGCAGAGGCTTCATGTCCATGTGTAAGCTCAGTTTCTGCATCCCTTTTATCCATGACTCCTTCACTACTGTGGCCAGCAATCAAGCAATTTGTGAGGATGATCCTTTGTGTTGTGATTGCCATGAGGAAAAGCTACTGAACAGTCATGAGGAAGTAACCTGACCCACTTTCCATCAGTAGCTATCCTGGTGAGAGGCCAGATCAGCTATACAGAGGAACTTCCTGGCTTGGCTGAATACAAGCAACGCATAGGACTCATAAAATGGCCATAAAGATTCCTCCAGGTGATATAAAATGGCATTTTTTGTGTCTGCAATGAATAGCACTAGAGAGGCTGATAACCCTGTGCTGTACAAGACGTCCTGCAGAAGCACAGGGCGGTGACCGGCTGAGGCCCGTTCTATGCACTCTGTGACATTGTGCTTGGCAGTCATTATTTGTCATTGTGGGGTTAGCACAGTCTCCACTGAAGGGGCAGGATGGGGGCAGCCTTTTTTTTAAAGACGTCTCATGCTCATGATTTGCTTAGTTCTCTAGTGTTTTTACTTGCTCTTTATTGTTCCTTTGTTAAGGGGCAGCATACGCTCAAGCAAGGTGGAGTGCCAATATATTGGGCACTGTTCAAATACAAAGAGTAAGCAACATTCATTGCACTGAAGAGCTTGTGATCAAAACAGCCAAGACAAAGCTTGAAAGCACAGGCAGTATTTGAAATCCGAAGTTATTTCCTTCCCTTTTGTACTTCGCAAATGTGGCTTCAGTCTGGCCACACAGATTTTCCCACCCACCTCTCTTATTTTAAGAGAGCTGAAATTACCATGTTCTTACTAGCAAAGAAAGGCCTTCCCTGTGATTTTCTAACCACAACTATTTGGAATGAGCCACGGAGTTTGGTTCAGAGCACACTGCTTCTGATGGATCCTTTTTTTGCCCAATCCCACGTGCTGACATGTCACACAGGGAACAACTGCATTCTTGTCAGACACCTTCACGTTACCGGATAACCTAAGTCACGTGGATAACCTAAAACACGGAAAGGGTATGTGGTTTCTAATCAAACAACTTGATTTTTGAGTAACGAATTGTGGGAGGGAGACCTCCCCATTTATCTGGCTCTGTGCTTTGAAGTAGTATAGGACATCTTCAAACGACAGTTCCAGAGCCTGGGATCTCACAAGGCTTTTGCAAGAATCCAGAGCCCCAACTGCAGACTAAGGGGGTGCTGGTGAGAGGCAAGAAGACTTTTTTCATTTAAACAGGCATAGTACCAACTGCAGCAGCTCTCCAACCCTCACTGGTACCTGGTGGCACCATCATAATATGAGTCCTTATGAATACCCTGGGTCATCTGGCAGTTATTTATGGTGTTAGGGGAGGCACCCAGAGTTCCCATATTCCCCAACCCTGACAACAGAGACTATCTACAAGTGACACTCCAAAAATACGCTGGAGAAAAGGCAGTCCAAATAGGCACAGGAGTGACTAGAAGAAGGAACAGAGAGAGGGCCAGGATGATGATCTCACAGCAGGTCCGTGATAGAGATTTGCCTGTAGAGTCTAGACCTGTGTGATGTTCCTACTGAGTAAAAGAGGTGGGTATGGTGGAAAGTCTGAACCAAATTCCAGGTGAATTCACCAAATAATCTTGCCTTTGTCTTCAGAGTGGAGAGTGTCAAATCCATTTTTTTAATGCAGCTGCAATTAAAAAGAGAAAAGCAGCAGAGAGAGAACAGAAAAACTGTTGCAGAAGAGAAGCAGGAGCAGGGGCAGGAAGGAGTAGAAGGGCGCAAGGGCACCAGGAGACTGGAGTTTGTCTCTGAAACCAGGCTGGCTGTGACTGCTTTGGAAGATTGTGCAATCTTAGGGATGGGACTAGGAAGAACAGGAGATCCCTCACCTGCAGCTGCCAGCGCACAGATGCAGGACGCGCTGTGCAGGTAGCACACGTCACACGCTACTGATCTGCCTGTGAGCAACAGTATGACACACGGCACTGACCGTGTGCGTGCCACAGCACGTGTCCTGTAGGCTGCCTTCCATGCCCAGGGCTCTCCAGAGAGGCCCACAAAGGGAGGAATTAGAGAGGAAAAATAAACTACCAACTTTATGTTGACTTGAGTTGTTATCTCTTGAGGCAGGCATGTAGCATCTGTAGCTATCCATTATTCCGTGTGTGGGCGGCAATTGTGACATTTCAGGAGCTCAGAGTCTGGCTTTGATGAAGCTGGAGGCCAAAGATCAAAATTAGACTCATCTGGGTGGGATAAAGTTCAGCCTCATCTGATACGTGTGTCTTTCCATAACACCACCTGACAGAGTCATGAAGTTTGTCCTCGCAGTGCTCTCAGGAAGAAATATGAAATGAAATATTGCTGCAGAGATGGAAAACAAGTGCAGGATGTTTTGAAGACTTTACCAACACTGCAGAGGGCAGCTAGATTGGAACTGGAGTCATGCAGAGGGTAGAATCTGAATTTTGTGAAGGATTTAGAGATTTTTACAGTGATATTTAAAAGGAGACTGTATAATGAAAAATTCTGTATTTTGATATAAGAAACGTGTGAAGAAAATCTCCCAAGTAATTTCAAATGTACACTTCAACAGAGCCAGAATATGTCAAGTGTTTTGTAATATTCTATGAAATGCATCACCGAAAAATTGGAATTAAACAACAAATTCAAGCTTTTTTTCCTCTCCAAAAAATTTGAAACATGATTATTCACTCTGTGTTTGTCTGAAGCAGAGTTTCAGAAAAATCAATGGTTTCGTGAAGCATTCTGGTTCAGCAAGGGAATGCCCACAATGAAAAACTGTTCCTGTTGAAGTTTCTCCGCAGAGCTCAGTTCAGCATCAGATCAATATTCGAGGCTCTGGTGGCACTGAGTTCTTTCCCCATGGAGCCACTAGACTGAGCTGCTTTTTGTACACACATCTTCCTTTAGGCACTTCCTCACTGCTTGCACCAGCTCCTCTCGGGCAGCTTGGAAAGTGGTATGTCTGTCACTCTTCTAACTTCTCTTTGTTTTTTTCCTCCCTCCTTCTCCCCTCCCTGCTCTCCTCCAGGAACCTTCTGCATCATTTCACTGTGCACGTGCGTGGCTGGAATCAACTTTGAGCTCTCCCGCTACCCCCGCTACCTGTATGGACTTCCCGATGACATCAGCCACGGCTATGGCTGGTCCATGTTCTGTGCGTGGGGGGGCCTGGGCCTCACTCTTATCTCTGGCTTCTTCTGCACTCTGGCCCCTTCTGTCCAACCTGTCCCCAGGACCAACCACCCCAAATCTAGACCTGAGAATGGGACAGTGTGCTAAAACAAATAGCAAACAAATACACACACACACACATACATATATATATATATATGCCTGTGTATGCCTATACATGCATATATATGTATATATAATTATAAATATATATAAAATCTCAAATTAATGCCAGTGCCAAGGTAGAGCTGAGTCCAACATGGCACTCACATCTCCACTGGACTCCGTGTTGCTTCATTCTTTCTCACAGTGATGGGAAAGATTTTCTCTCACATGGCTCTTCCATCCAACTCTTAACTTCAGCATCATACCTTAGAGGTCAAATGAACCTACAGTTGCACCTACCTACTGCCATTTGGGAAGGGGAACAAGGGATCCATGTGGGGCAATCTGGAACCAGAATCCGTACAGGACGTGGTGGGGGTGGGGGCGTGGGGGGGAATGACACAAAAAGCGTGTCCACTGCAGCCAGAAGGGAAAATACCAACTGCAAGCAAAGGAGCTAATGAAGCATTTGAGCCACCTCAACAATGTACCTCCTCAAGGCCACTATCAGAAACCCACCCACTTCCTTTTTCTTTCTTAAAACAAAATGACAGAAAACCTGTCCTGTCACTGGTTTTGGGGTCGTGTTTGGTTTTTTTTCCCCTAAAACACGGAAAACAAAATGGACAGAACATGTGAGAAAAAGCAGACAAATATTTTCTCTTTGCCTGCCAAACTTTAGAGAGAAGCAAACAAGTAAAAATCATAATAATAATAAAACCCCGCAGATTTAAGAAAATAAAACCAGAAACAGCAACAACAACAGAGAACTCCAAGAGGACATCTCAGCGGACTTTCCAACAATGCGGTTTTAATCTTCCAGCTGCCTTACATCCAGGCTTACAACCGAGGCTGAACTGCTAATGTAAATGCAGCAGAAGGCCTTTTGAAAATGCTGTGATACATGTGTGTATAACTTTTTCTTCCCTCTTCCTTTATTTATTTTTTTTAACAAAAAGAAAAATTTAAAACATTGCAATGTGATTGTCCACCGAACCATCCACGCTGTGTTTGTGGCCCAAGACTGAGGCACCGCAACGACAGAAACGTGAGGAAATCCATCAGGTCTGAGACAGCACATCTTCTCTGGTGGATCTTGGGATGTTTTTTTTGTTTTCATGGAGCATCTGAGGGTTCAGGATGGTGGATCCAGAGGAAAACCGACCAAGGAGAAGGGAGGTGGGGGGAGCCTGGCAGTTGTTCTTCCCAGATATTTGCTGGAATGGGATTGCATGAAGTTTCTGTTTTGGATGTTTAAGACAACTGGGCAAAAGCCATTGCTGAGGAGGAAACGGGAGCTAATTTCAGTAAGAGAGAAGTAAGAGATGCCTCTTATTGTGTTTATGTATGCCAAATAAGACCTTCCCACATCTTGTCTTTGGAAACTGCCCCGGATCACTGGATATCTCCACTCTCCATCTGGGAGAACTGTGTACAGATGGATGTGAAAGGGTCAGATGCAGAGAACAGAGATCCATTTCCCATGAGCTTAAGCATTGTATGATATAACTGTGAATCTGCAAATGGAACTCTCTCTCTTTTTTGGTCTTTCTCTTTTTCCTGCTACTCCTCTTCCTATTGTCTCCTTTTTCCTTCACTCTACTCTTCCCATTGTTCAGGTCATAGGTCCCAGAAGATCTAAATGAAAAGTTAAGTCTGGAGAGGTGGGTGAATGCCATTAGAGGAGGGAAAGCATTTTGGCTGTGAGGACACTGGGTCCTTGCAGGGAACCAGTGGCTGAGGTGAATGTGGGGAAGAAGGGCCAAGGGTGTAACCAAAGGGACTGAAGAAGGATGACTGAATTGCCATATGCAGGAGCGAGGGCACCGCTGACAAACATACAGGCAAAGGGAGACAGGACAAAGAAAAAATGTCTTCCCTAAACCAACCCAACCCAACATGCTCTTAATTCAGGGATAGTACCAGCAATCCTTTTGTACGTGATAGCTGCATGCCAACGTGAGTCAATAAAAAGTCATCCTCTGTGTCTAAAAAATCTCACTGGGGGAAGGAGGCAACCTATTGAGGCAGTGCCTGCTGCACAGAAATGCAGGCATTAATTTCCAGGTCATGCCGCTTACACAAGCTGGCAAGAAACAGTATTGCTTGGTTTAAAAAAATCTGGCTAACAAATAATTCTTACACAATACAATTCCATGGCCAGCTACACTCCTTGCAGCCCCTCTTCCCCGTTAATGCGTTGTGTGATGATGTTGTTGTATTAACAGTACCCCAAGAAATGAAGTTTCTGAAGGGCATGTTGGAGTAGGGTAGATTTGGGTTCGTTTCCTTCTTTCTCAACTACCTAGCTTTTGCTTTTCGTTGTCTACAAATTCCCCAAACATGCCAATGCCAGCTGCTAAGTCAGTGTGTTGCCACTGAAGTGCCATCCCTGTCAACTGAAGTTTCATAATTCCATTTTCCATTAGATGTGACCAGAGAAATTATTTGTTTATTCGTGTTAAAAATATAAGCCTTGAAGAAACTTCCTTTATAAGTAGATTCGTTTATTTATTTTTTTTCTGGCAAGGTTTTCAAATAGAGTGGTTTTGAAAAGTTTTGAAACCATTTGACTGCGCAAGTGCCTACTCGGTAAGGAGGATGATAAATTACCATTGAACAGAAGAAGGAAATTTAAAATGAAAACAGCCTTGGAAAGCTAAATAAAAGCTGAAAGCAGAAAACCAATAACTGGAAACCAAGAGAGACCTATAAAAAATTGTTCATTTCTTCGAAGTGTGAAAAATTTTGCAAAAAAACAACTTCCCATTAAGATATTATTAGGAAAATGATAGCTGTTTCGTTAAAACAGCTTTGAATGCAGACTTTCTTCCTCCTCTGCAGGGCTGAGTGTGATAGGGAAGGTATTTCATGTGAATATGGATATCTGGAGTGACCCGGGTAAACCAAAGTGCACAGAGGTATCTAGCTGGAGTCCACCATCAGGCCCTGTGGCATGGAAAGCAGTACTGCAGCTCCTGTGATGATGTATCCTTGTGTGGTCCATGAGTGCTCATAGGGTGCATTTTTCTACAGATACAGTTTTGAAAGAGGTATAGCAGTAAGATTTAAAGAAATTGAAGTAATTTTGCTGTTTCATGGATTTTCAAAGCTTTGCTTTCTGCAGCTGGCACGAAAACAGTTTTGCCTTGATGGAGTATTCTGTGACAGTGTTGGTTTACAAGCTATATATGAGCCTGTGTGTCTGTCTGTGTGTGGCAGTGGTGGAAGAGGGTTATGATTATTTTTATTGTCAACAAAATAGTGTTAGCCCTGGATCATTGGGCCAATTCTATGATTTTCCACTTGCTATTGCATAGAGTATGTAAGGTCTGTGTGGCATCTTAAAAACTATGGGAACGTCTGAAGCAGCAGGGGATCATATCACCTTAATCTCCAACTGGATCCTCCAAAGCAGTTTGGACTGCTTGTCCGAACACCAGTTTTCTCATCAATGCTTGAAGTAAGGTCAGCCTCCCTTGGGATGTCATGAATTTTCCTCTGTGCTACTCACAGAACTGGGAGGAGTCCCACGTGCTTCCATACCCTTGAATGGGGCTCACAGCTGCACCACGCTTACTGTTAGCTCAGACTCGTCTTTAGAGCAAGGTTGACTCAAAATACACCTAGGTCCAAATTTGTGATGGTTAGTGTCTCCATCTATCTTGACCCAAAGCACACTCATATCTAGTCTGAGTTTCTGCATTTTGGGGAGGCTTTGAAATATCCTTCTGAACAGAGATTCAAGCTGTTTGACTAGTGTGTGGTTTCTTATTTGGAGGAGTAGGTAATTAGAAATCTGTTATCTCTGATCCCAGCACCACGGGCTTGACCCCATCCCTCAGAACTGCTCTGGCCAAGTGCCTAAGCGTGTGCTTTATTTGGAGCATGTGACTAATCCCCTTAACTTTGGTAGACTATTCATATGCTTAAAGTTAAGAATGTGCTTTCCTGGGTGACATTCAGCTTCCTGCAGAGTCCAGCCCCTGCTCTTCTTTTTCTATCCTCCCCCTGCAGATAAAGTGACACTCTTGTCCTAGCCTGAGGTACCAGCACATGCTTGGCCTCCCTTTCCATGAGGTGGAAAGGCAGGATCCATATCTGGCAGGTTCTTTCCCGCATGTGGCCTTTTGTGTTGCAGTGCTGGGACAACACTTCTCTGTGCTCTGGAGAGAGGGGAGTCACTTGACTGCAGTGAACACAGATATAACACAATGCCCATCTTAAGGATGAATTGTCTCAACTCACTGCACTCTGCAGGCTGAGGTTTTGTGTAGATGACCCTCAGTTATTGTACAATGAGGTTGCCCTGTGACTGCAGTGAGTCAGCTACAGGGGTTCTGCTGTCCATCCCTGCCGGGGACACTGGATATGACAGGGGGCTGACTACATGGCAGGAGAACATGTGCCCTGTGTCTTATGTACTGTATAGGACACCTTCTTCTTCCAACTAAAGCTGTTTGTGTGTTAAATTTCCTGACTCATATTGGCCGCCTGTATATATCATCTCTCCCTTCTCCCTCTCTGCAAACACACAACTGCTCTTCCCTCATCTAAATAGTACAGTCCCTCCAGTTCTTTTTCTGATTGGGCTTTTTTTCCTTTCATTCCACCCCAGGGACAGTAACAAGTGGATCACAAACCACCAGTGACCAGAGCAATTTCTCTGAAATATTGCTTTTGAAAAGTTGCCTTCACTTTTTAAAATGTTAATTCAGGCTGCAACAACGAATGAAAGGAAAAAAACCCCACCCTCAGAGTCCTCTGAACAGAGGATCCTCATCCTCGAGGACTGAATCGTGAGAGTGCAGGTATTCTGCTTTCCTGTAGGTGCAAGTGATTTGGGACCATTTTCAGCTATGGCACATTAGCTGAGCAGTTCGCTGGATGGTGAATAAAACAACGCTGGTGAGGGAGAGGATTGATATGCAGGGGGTACCTCAGATTCCAAAGCATTCCTGAAAGAACTGTGTCTCCATGGCTGTCCATTTACCCACCATGCAGCGCCACCGGATCAGGCTCATCCCTGGAGCCCCACTGATAAGCAGAGCTCAGAAGAAAATCACTGTAATCTGTCCTTAATTCATGAGTGCCAAGCTGACTGCCAGCAGCGAAATGGAGGGAAAATAATATGTTACCAAGTATAGCTTAAATAAAGACATACATTATTCGGGCTCTTTCTTCTGTGTGTCTCCACGTAGGCCTGGAAGAGCTACAGGGATGCTCAGGCATATCACAAGAACCAAGCCTGCATTTCCTTGCCCCCAGGTTTCACACTCTTTTGTGGCCCAAACTGCTGTGCTCATCCAGCCAGCAAGGCAAGACTCAAGGTGAAAAACTGAGACAGCACTGAACGACTGCCAGGTACCACTGAGAGGCAAAGAGTAAAAAGTGTGCATGAAGCACAAACAGCACGTAAAGATTAGCGATGGATGAATTTCCAAGGTCAGGAACCGAATTTCAAAAAAGACTAGTTTGATTGCAAACTCCAGGCCAGATCCATAAAATCTTGATTCGGCCAGTCTAAGCTGAAAACTCAAAACCCAGGGCTCAGCTCAAAACTTATAGCCCCACTGTTTCCATTTATAGCCAGGAATATAATGCAACTATTCCATAGTCCCTTGAAGTCCATAGAAAGATCAGGTGCCTTAGAAAATATTTTAGTGCTGTCTTAGTTCTAACACTGAAAATTGCACACTTAACACACTCACAGTATCTATTCTTTGGCTTTTAGAAAGAAAGTTGTCAGATGTTACCTCGCCCCTTTCCGTGCTCCCCCTCCTCCCCAATTTAAGGTTTCCATTCTGTCTACCCCACTGACACCCCAATCCTACAGCCCTCTTTGGAGCCACAGTTAGAGATTGCAACATTTTTAAAACAAATGCAGCTGGTGCCAGGGGACTCTGACAAGCTCCTTGTTGGCATCAATGGGATAACTGGAGTCTGATACAATGCTGTCACTCTAACTGCTGTGTGCCTTGCACTAGTTTAGGAGATTTGGAGAAAGGGCCTAGACAACTGCCTCAATGTAGGCCACAAAAGGGAAATGAAGTGCTGGTCAGCTCTTTTAAAGCACTCCAGAGTCACAGATCAGTTGTCTTTCCTTGTTCAGGGGAGACTTGAAATGAAGATATCAGTCTCAGATAGGTTATCTCCAGGGGAAGGTGGGGGAGTGATAAAAAGGAAACCCAACAGCAGTTGCTATAGGTAAAAGCTGATGGGCATTGGTAGAATTCTGTGAGGACAATCCAATGTCACCTGCAGGATCAGCAGCAGGAATTGTCAGTTGCTTCTAGGACTGCATTTTTATATTTTTCCTTCACTGATTAACACTCCTGCACAGTGGCAGAAAGTGACTTCAAAACTTTTCTTGTATAGGGTGTGTACACATGTGCACCCTCACTCGCCTCCTTCCTTAAACACGTCTACATCCCACGTGATGTGGGTGCCAGTGACCTGTAAAAGTCTTCTATCTAGAGAGAAAACACATAGCAAAATGCAGCATAATTGTTTTCCATTCCTTAATACTTAACTCTGGAGTTGCAATGCAATTCCGATGCCATCTGTGTCCGTGTTAGGTTGTGTGTGCAGATCACATGGAAGCCATCTGCTGAAAATACGTGAGGAAGCACAATAGAACTGAGATGAATTTGCTTTTCTCCACCAAAATGCATTTGGAAATTTAAGAAAGAGTCGCCAGTGTGTCCCCTCCAAAGCAGAAATGTTTATGATCCCTGGTATAACAATTCCACCGTGGCCAGAGGCAGTGCCGCCTTCTTTCAGCCCCCAGAGGGTCTGTGCGGGCTGTCGGCAGCACGAGGACTGTGGGTAACGCTGCTTGGCACAGCAGGGAGCTTCATGTCCCCGTGGGTCTGAGCTCTACCTGTGGCAGCAGGACACAGGAATATCTCTGTAAAGGCAATTCTTTCAAGTGGCCTTGTTATTTTGCCAGCTGGTCAGAAATACCCAAGCAGTAACCGATTCTGCAGTAGAAGAGATAAAGAGTCAAGCCTTCAAAAACCTGTGGGTTTTGCCCCAGTTTCAAAGTGATGTAGACTCCGAGGAGTGTGAGTCAGACATGACTTAGTATCCCGGGGCCAGATACACAAAAGAGCCTCAGCATCCAATTCCCCCTTAGACAGTGAATAAAATACTAAATGCCTTTGGTGCCTACATATATTTTTTTAAAAAAACCATATATGCTTCTAATTTGCTTAAGCTCTTGTGATGTTTTATCTCAAGAAGAATTTTCTTCTGGCTGTAGAGCATAAGGCTGTTTTTTTTTTTTTTACAACAGGTTATTCATTAACAATATAGATCATAAGAAAAAGGTTTGAGTAATCAGAACAATAAAAGTGCAGCCTTAGACTATTCAGTTAGAGTGTACTGAATTATTTATAACTCCTGGGCACCAACAGCAATCACAGATATCTAATTTAAACTGTTACTATTTTTACTTGGCAATTTCCATCACTTAGAGTGTTTATAGCTATGTATTTGTGGTTTGATCTTTTGCAGAACAAAATTTCCCCTGTTTACATGGAAAAGCATATTTGGGAACTTTTGGAGGTATTTTTTTGCAGTCACTTTAATTATTTTAAAGCTTTTTGAGGCCTAGTATGACAGATGTTACAACTTTCAAAACTGTAAACTGTACCTGAAATGGGCTTGAACTTTCAGTTCTTTCTCAAGTAAAATTCCCTTTGGTTACAGGTCATTGGAATCAAAGGGAAATTTGCTTCATTAACAGCTGTAAGACTGGATCCTATGTTTGTGTATATGTGATGATGGGACTTATGTAAGGGGACTGTACTTAAATGTCAGCCCATTTGAGGATCTTTTGCACAGACACAGGAACAGTCACTGCTAAGTCACTCCAACTATATACCAATCTCTTTTTGTAAAAAACAACCATTATACTTGTGTGTGGCTGGAATAAAGCAGTAGTAAATCTAGCCCATAGGCTGACACACACATATACGTGTATATATGTGTATATCTGTATATATATTTGTAAATTTCTGAAAAATGTCCATAGCTTCATGATTGCCTGAAATAACCTGAGGCTGATGTACAGAATTTCAGGCAAAGGACTGTTTCTTTTTCACAATCCTCATTTATCTCAGATTTAAATCAAAACAAACAAAAAAGATACTATTTCCCAGGAAAATCCTCATTTTGCCATTGCACCAGCTGAGGAGGGGTACCACACTCAAGTCAGCGGCACGCACATCCACACACATACATCCAGTCCGAGGACTGGGTCTTAAGGGCTTTTTTAAGGAAAAGAAATGGACTGAAAAAGCAATGGCAGAATTTCTGTTCAGCAGTAGCTCCCTCAATTGACTCACTTGTCCTTTATTCAGAGGCTCTTTGTAGGGATGCTGTTCTGCACTAGGTGTGTGTTTGTGAGGAGCACCTTTGTGGGTGACCTCAAGCTACACAAAGGCCGGGATTTTCTTACCTGAATTTGTCCCCCTTAACCTTGGGCACTTCACTGAGCTCTTTATGCTGATGGGCTCATCTCTCTTGGTTTCTTGTACAGGTGGTGAAGAGACACAGTCACTTATAGATGGTGACCCAGCCAAACTCACATCTAGTCAGCTTTAGGAGCTCCTTCTCGCCTCATGCAGTGACCACCCGCCTCTCCTGGGTGGTCCCAAAATCTTAAAAGTTCTTAAATCCTGGTGAGATGAATCAGGTATCTAGTGCAGAAAAGCATCCATATGGAGATCAGCCATGTCCCTGTGCGTCAGGTGCATGGCCCAGACTCACCAAGTAAAACACGGGTGTTAATTGTGAAAGGCTGCTGGAACAAAAGGAGCTGTTCACTACAGCCTTCCCCTTCCAAACTGCAACATGACTGCAAAGGATAGGGCTTGCCCTAACCCCTGGAAATAGCATTTGAGGTGAGTTCCTTGTCCTGTTCTCCAGGCACAGACGACTGGATGGTCCCAGTGCCGGAGGTCAAAGATCTTTGGACTGAACTCTTCACCTTTCTCTGTCAGTCATAGGCATTGCTGAAGCAGTTCAAAGAGTGAATTTACATCTTAAAAGTTTGAATGGCTGAGCTGTTCAAAAGGTTAATTTCTTGCTCTGTCCCCAAACTGGCCTGAAAAAGTCATCTAGCTGTTAGTGATAATCAAAAAATTCTCCTCCAAGGTACAGTTTGGGTAGTTTCATATTCTTTCTTTCAGTGTTAATAACTGCTTTACAAACAGCTTACATGGAGATTAAAGAGATTGCAATTTCATCCCTTATTGTTGGGATTATAGTTGTCCTCAGAAAAACCAAACTGAGGACTCAACAAGAGAATGAACTGTGACTGTATTATTCAGAAAGCTGCTCTGATAAGGCTGAACATACGTCTCCATCTCATGGTGAGAGTCTCTCAGAGCCAAAATTTGGAATTGCATATTGATAGCCAGTCTGACTGGAAGGACCAGCAATTTAATCTAGTACAAGAACTTTGGAACTCTTGTATATTCCCATATTTTACCTAAATAATACAAACACAGAGGAGTGGGAAAATTGAACTGATTTCTGAAAACTCTAGGGCTGAATGAACTTTGGATCTTGTGTCAATGTATGGTCACTGCTATTTGTTTCTACAGCTAAATTTAAGTCAGTGACTTGACAATCTTCACCTATCTCTCAGACCAACTTAATTTTAAAAAATACTGTTAAGGCACGAGGGACTTCAGCTGGCCTGTATGGACCTGTAAAGTGCTGTGTACCAGTACTTAAGGAAAGACTTTAGCTAGAATGTGGAAGATAGAGTTGAGTTCCAAGGATCAAATGTTATTTTCAGCATGGTACCACCTTGCCCAAGCTGTAGTGTATCATCCTGACATTCTTCTCCCATTCTCCTTTTCCCTTTTTTGAGGAGTAAGATATGTATCTCTCTCTCCCTCTCTTCTTTTTCCTCCTCATGTGTGAGAATATAGACATACTTCCTGTAAAGGCATTTTTCTCTAAATCCCATTCCATACCAGCTCTTGCATATGTAACTGTTTTGTTATTTGAGATGTCTGTGAAAAAGAAATAAAGGCTTTAAGAGTGAACTCTGGAAATGAGGAGGAGCTTGAGAATTAATCAAGTTTAAGGATGCAGCACCGTTTTCTGCAAGACTTTTCAGAATGCTCCTATCTTCTCGTCATCACCCTCCTCTCCTCCCTCTCTGTGAGAGGGATGAGGAGGGTTCTGGAATGTGGGACTCTCAAAGGTTGCTGTTTCAGCTGTTGACTCACTGTATCCCACAAGGGTTTTGCAGAGTTTTCAGAGTTTTACTGTCAAAGAAAACCTCCTTTTAAAAGGTGATGAAGTTAATGCCCAACATCACGTGGGAGGAGGCTCTAAAGGGTGATTCTGTCCCAGTTTATCTTTCTTTCCCATTCTTTACAACAGCCCTGTGTGTCCAACCATGCATATTCTCCTCCCTGCTGGGTTCACTTTGCCAAGAGTATCTTGCCAAGAGGGGCCTGCCCTGACCCCTTACCTCCCTGATGCACTTGCATTATCTTCTTGGATAATTTTCCACTTACTCTTAAAAAATCCTGTCTCACCTCCTAGTGAAAGCCATAACCACTCCTGTGAGCCTGCTGCAGAGAGGGAGTGCACAGGCTCCTGTGGGACAGCAGCAACGCCTGGCACCAGGACGATCTTGGGGCTATGGCAGGGGGACAAGTGGAGCTCCCACAGCCATCCCACATCAGAGAGCTGCAGTGCCACCTTCCCCTGCAAGCCCCCGTGCTGCTCATGAGCCACTCAGCCAGGTCAGCGTGTGGGTCTGACTCCTCGCTCTCTCCCACTTGTGCCCATGGCAAATGGCTGCAGATGTGGCAAAACGCTCCTGTGTGAAGGCACGAGCGTTTCACACAAGGCTCGGTGAGAAATCAGACTCACTGAACTCCCCTCTGCCCACAGTAGGTGCATCTCATGCAGATATTTGTTCTTCAGGATTTCTTCTGCCCCAAGTAATATTCACCCTAACCATGAGCTACCACACTGGCCAAAAGTTTTTGGAGGGTTTCCCTCTCCTGACTTCCTCATTGGTCCTTTTTTCCTTATGAATTTTTTTTCCTTGCTCAGAGGAAATGAAAAACTCCCATAATCATCCTTTGATGATGAGAAAAATAGCAATCATCACTGTCTCTAACTGACAGCTTGGGAGGCTTAGGATAATAATTCACTTAAATGCCTGCAAATTGAAGTATGTCAGCACTTTCCTAGGACATTCCCAAGCAAAATAATATGACTGGTACAAGACATTTGTCATGTGGGTACGTCTTGGCCAGATGTTTATGTTTTCTCTAAGTGCAGTACGCACACATCAAAGCTGGATTAGAAAAGACCTAGTATGCCACAATACTCAGGCATATTCAGAGAAATGCAGTGATACACTGCATTCATCTGGCATATTTTCTCTTTAGAAAATTTTACGAGTCACATCAGACCTGTCTGAGGCAGGTAGGTATTATAGCCATTTTGGAGATGGGAAGCCAAAAGCCTGGGAAAAGACCAGATTTTTAGTGATTTGATGCCCCCTCACAACTTCTACCAGCTGCAGGTGGAGCCTTCTGTTTTCAGCACTTTTGAAAATCCAGACTGTAGCTGGTTTATTCAAACCTGCAGTGGCTGTAAATACAAAACCCAGGATTAGGACACTCAGGATCCCGACTTCTTCAGAGCACTGCTACAGAGCTTTGATCCCACAAAGCACTTGCCTAATTTCAAACATAAAGGTCCCATTAAGGATGCCGTGCTCAAAGCTGGGCACATGCCTAAGTGCTTTGCTAGATTGGGAATTACATTGAAATATATTAAATTTCAGCATATTGTGGAAAATCCAAAACAGTGTCCATTTCTGATAATGTTGTGGGCTCTGTCAAGGATATTTGAACTGTGTATGCAGCTGCTCAACCACGTGGAGTGCTTTTTAGCCAATACATGCAGAGTTTAATGAGTTTTGGGTAGTAACATCCATGTGTCAGAAGTAATTGAGAATGACATGTCCTGCAAGGCTGGGACTTTTGTGCTGCTGCAAGAGGCAAAGTGGCTCCTGTGGCCATCGGTGCTAACAATACATCAGCAACCACTGACTATTGCGTTAGGTCCTTCTGGTGAGATGTGAGTGTGGTGGCTAATTTCACAAGTAATGTGACATCTTATCAAGTGTGTTGTACTTTTCCATTTCTTCCTGTAATCTGTTGCAGCAGAGGTGAACAGAAGTTGTTTAAACATGGAACAACCCCAAATTTCTTGTTCTGTTAATCCAAGGTGCTAATCTGCAGACACACGGGTGTTTGTGTACATGCACTGGTGTTTGCAGGACTGTGGCCCTGAAGGAACATTTTAGTGGCAGGGTTGAGATCAGGGAACTAACGGGGGGAATGAACAAACCCCCATAACTTTGAAAGACAAAAGTTGCAGAAAGCATCACAGGACTTTGCCAAAAAACTGGCTACATCTTACAATTTTCCTTTCATTTTGATTTTTGTTTGGTTTTGTTTTTATCCAGATTGGCACAGAATACTGTATTTCCATCGATTAAAATCTTGTCTGGTAACTAACTAAACAACTTGTTCATGGAAAATTAAAAAATAAATAAGTAAACTGTCAGTTGTGGAATGTAAACTGATTAAACAAATAAAAAAAATCATGTTGTGTGTTTTAAGCGGCTGTGTCTGCTTGTGTCAGGAGCGGAGCTGGACACCTCTCACCACGCCCATTCTTGGGGGAAGGACGGAGGACAAAGAGCAAAACTGGAAGGTGGGTGGCCTCTGAGCCATGTGGTAGTGGAAATGCTCCTTTAAAACCACCAGTAATAAAGACTAGATGGCTTCTGATCAGAAACAGCAAACGGAACATTACAAACACAACCAGTGTCTCAATCTGACTATTTCTGAGGAGGTTTTCTGCCTGCCATAGAAAAGATTGATTCCTGCTGTAGCCTTGGTGTTAGAGTACTGCATGTACTCTAACACCATTAATCTCTTTGTGTGTTGAGGTCTGTGATTTGATTGAAATGTATAGAGACATCACAGCAGTTTAGCTCCCACCTTCCCCCAGTAAATAAACAACTAAAACCAAATACGGAATACAGCCCGTTGGGTTTGCAGTGCTCAGCTGCAAGGGCTTTGGGAAACCTGGCAGGCACAGCTCTGCACTGACGTTAGTGCTTCCTCACTGCACTTGTATCCTCAGGCCAACAACAGCACATCAGACACGCATTTTCTGTACGGCTTTGAGTGTGCAACTAGAGTTGGGCTGCAGGTGTCCCAGACTGAACACCCAAAGGTCGGGCTATTCATAACAAATGGACAGGTACAAAAACTACCTCAAATGTATTAAAAAAAGAAATGAAAAGAAGTAGACAAAAGTGCTTGCAACTGTCCTAGCAGAAGAAAAGCAAAAGAGTAGAAAGAAGAGAAAACCACGACTTTAATTTTTTTTTTTTAATCAGTGAGTTTAAAATGAATTAACCTAGAACTAAGCTATTACAAAAAAATGATGGCAAGGAATTTTAAAAACATGATTGGGTATGGTGTTAAAAATATTGAAGCTGTCTGTGTTGGCTCTTTTTACCTGATTTAGGCACTGTACCTCTCAAGACCTGACAGTCAAAAATAAGGAGGCACCTAAAACATCCCGACAGGTGGCTGATGGTTCTTCCCAAGCTGACTGTTTTTTTAGTGACAGACTTTGGGTTGTAGCAATTGCAAACACTCTCCTGCAGTTCTCAGGATGGAGCCCTTCCTGCCCCCCAAAAAGTTCTGTGTAAAATATCAGCTGCAGTAGGGAATCAAATGACAAGTCAGAATGGAGAGGCATAAAAGGAAATTCTCTGTCAAAAACCTCATCAGTACTGGCATAAATTCCTTGACCTCTTCCCTACCAGAAATGGCTGAGGAAGGGAGAAATCTTGGTGATATACTAAACACAGAACTCCAAGAATGTGCCTATTTTTGCCACATTTCAAGAGAACCTACTTGTATTACCAGTGCTTCTGACCTGCCTGCTCCTCTGAATAAAATCCATGGGGCAAAGCGAACAGCAGGAGTGGGGAAGAGCTGAATGGGGGGGTGCAGAAACTGGCAACTCCCAAAAGGCAAATGAAGGGACTGAAGGTTTTATAGTGGCATATCCAGCACCATGAGGGATTAAAACCCTTTTGATTAGAAGTTTCCTCTCTTTGCCTACTGCTGCCTGTGCCAGCAGGCACAGCCGCCCACCCAGAGTGAAACCTCTCTGGTTTAGCAGCCAGCGCCTGTGGTCGGGGCTTCTCACGTCTTTGCCCTCTGCCATCAGCAGAGGCAACATGATTCATCAGTGCTAAAAAGGGAAGTCAGCAGAGCTTGCTTCATGGCAAGGGGGAAAGCAGGTGCCCTCTCTCATGGCAGTGATGGCACGGAAGGCTTTAGGAGCATGGCCGCTGGGGCAGAGGGCTCAGCTGCTCAGTGCTTGCACGGGAAAGTGGGAAGAAGAACGTGAGCCAGCTGCTCCTTCAAGGTTGCGCTAGAGATGCTGTCGTGGAAGGGCCTGCATAGCAGAAAGAGAGTGGCTTGACTTCAAGAAAAAATTGTGCATAACCTGCCAGGTTTGCATTAGTCACTTAAGGGCTGAATTTTAACCCCCCAGTGCACAGTTACTCCCTGCAGCCTGGGCTGCCCAGCCTTGCTGCTGCCAGGTCTGTGGTGCTTTGCAGGCTGCTGCTCATGTCTTGGGGTCTGGCTCTGTGGCCGGAGAAGATGTATCAGGCAGAGCCATGGGATCACACAAAAGCCTGCAATCCAGCTAAAAAAAGCAGACAGCACGTGAGACAAGGGAAGATTCATTAACTGTGGTTCACCACAGAGGGAATGGAGAACAGAGGGATTTGAATAACCCAACATCACCCAAGCTACCCGTGGCAGAGCAGAGGCTTGCTGTGCTCTTGTTAGGCTGTCTCAGTCAGGAAGACAAGGACTGAGGTTGCCTTACACAGTCACTGCCCCCCTGCCATGCTGGGCAGCTGGACTTGGCAGCTCACAGTTTGGGAAGTGTAGCAAGAGCGCTCATCTCTCATGGTCCAGCTCCTGCTTTGAATTACCACCATCTATTCAAGATTCCAGCTGGTTGTGAAGGCAAGTAACTAGTGGATTAGAAAGGAAAATGGTGAAAATTTTGAGAATTACATTTAGGAGAAAGAAATCCTCTTGTCAGTTTCCTCTGCAACACAGTGGGGCCTTGGCAGGTCAAACAGAGGGACAGGGGACAGCAACTCCAGTTCTTCAGAGCAGAGAAATCACTGTTATGTCACTGAGCAGCACCCCAAAGTGCAGCTTTCCCTTGAGTATCTGCTAATGTTTTGTGCCCACCCAGGAGTGATGACTGTCTCACTGAAATGCAAGTGTTCTGTTTCAGAGGCAGGATAATCTCAGGGTGACCTTTCTTGTCAGACACACATGATGACTGCAGCAGGCTGGGGCTGCATGGGGTGAGGATGCTGGTAATGAAATGCTCTCATAGGTTGACACTCATTATTCTGCTACATTATCGGGCTCTTCCCCAGGGGCCTTCTAAAGAGTCATGGCTGAGCTCTTTTCCTGCAGAGACCAGAACCAGACCACCTAACAAGCTACATTTACTAAAATTTTTGCTCCTTCCCTGCTCAGAGGGAGCATGGTCTTATTCATTTTCATGAGACAGAAGTGGAAAAACTATGCCAGCTCAACAATGATTCTATCAGCCTGCTAACCCACGCCAAACAAAGCAGTGAGCCTGTCTCCAGCCAGGAGTGACAGAGGCTGCTGCCACCCCAGAGGTCACCACTGCACAGGCCGCTGGCTTGGCCCAGCATCCCCAAACACCCACTCTCTGCTACCCCGCATCTGCTATTGACCAGCAAAGGTTGACCACTGACCACTTCTTTGTAAAAAACTGCACTTTTCCTTTGACTGCTTAATTCCCTGCTATTTCCTCCCATCCTCAGACAAACCCTTGGTCTTCTCAGTTCTGGAATTCAAAGTGGATGTCACGGAGAGCAAGGATGTCACCTGGAGCTGGCTGCTCAGAGTGAAGCCTGCATTGGCTGTGATAGCAAAGCCCTCTGACAGAGCTCAGCTCTTTACCAGGAAATGAGCTGGTGGCCCAAGGGCATGCCCAGCGGCAGAGCTCTACTGCCAGCAGATAGGGTCAGAAAGAGGTCACAGAGTCTAAGCTTTGGGCCATCATCTCTCCACTGCTCAGCTCCCCAGAGACAACCCTTTCAGCCAAAGATGATGGTGGGTATTTCGGGAGGTATTAGACAGGAGAACTGAAGGCACTAAGGATCCTGCTTAGGCTTTTGTTAACTGTTCACAGCAATACTCAAAATGCATGCCAGGAACATAAAGGGAGAAATAATAAACCCTGATATAAGGAGAATTTGGAAAAGCAGAGGCAGCCAAAGGGGGAGAGAAGGGAATAAAACACAAAGGCAAGGTCTTCACAGCAACAGTCGGTACTTGGAGTTGGCCATACATCTTTGAAACCACTGTACACAGAAAGACGCTTAGTATTTCAGTGCTTTCTAATGGCTAAATAAATAGAGCACACACGCACCCTCAATGGGGAGGTAAAACACGAAACAAAACCGATTATCCACCTTGGCAGTGGGGCGGATTTCCTTCTGTTATGGTTTCTTACAAGCTTTCTGCAAACCTGTCAGAGAAAAGGAGGCTGAGAGTGAAACGTGTTGATCTGTGCAGTGAACAAAGCCTTGATTTCTCAGTTTCACATTTGGGGTGTCTCCGACAGGCTGCAGCTTCTGCTTCATTTAACCTAGCTTGTTCCCTTCGGGAATTCTCTACCCACAATATTTGCAGCAAGAAATACCATGCGCTGAGGTTTATGAAGCACCTTCAAACAGAACAGGTGACTGCTGAGTCCTTCCTTCCTTCCCTTCTGTCAGATGGAGATTCATGCGTTACCTTGCACTTTTTGTCTCTTCCCAGTTACCAACTTTCACAAACAGAAATCTAAATATTTTTGGGACTTCCAGTGCTCCATCAGACTTGTTTGCAAATAGCCAGCGGATTCAAGATTTGATGGGGACAGATGGGCAGACATGAAGCGACAGAATCTTCATTTCCTTAGGAAACCAGTCTAAAAATACTGCGTTCAGAGCTCAGCTTTTTCCTTGAAGATGCGCAATGTCCCGGCAGGCCCAGCCAAGCCAGGGGACACAGGTGGCAGCAGCAGCTCTGTGTCCTGGGTGACACCTTTGCCCATCACAGCTGTTATTGCCACTCCTGCCAAAGGTGCGTCGCATCAGCTCTTCCTTTCATCCGGGAGGCTCTTTGCTCCAGGACTCAGTCCCAAAAAGGACCCACCAGGGAGGATGATATGGGAACATTCATAGTTGGAATGGAGATCCACATTATCTGAGACAAGATCTAATGCTCCCAAAATACACCTGGCAAGTTCCAACATATCTGCAGAGAGGGGAAGACGCCCTGAGGGAAGCTGTATTTCAGGATAGGCAGACAGCCAGGCTTTCCTTCCTCCTCCAGCTGCAACAGCACCATCCAGAATGGCCTCGCAGGAAACCTTGCAAGCCACCTGCCTGCCTTGCTTTGCCTACCAGTAACCAGGAATAGAGGCTAACATCTGCAAGAGCTTATTGTGAAATCTACAGAGGTAGTGCTGCACAAACGTTGCCAGGTGGCATAGTCCCAGACTGTATAAAAAGAGTCCCTTTTTGCCATTTTGCCAGTAACAACAAATTAATTTTCACCAGCCCCATGCCTTCTCTGCAGAGCTAGATCCGAGCTGCACACTTATTAGGAACATGCTCATCTATTTGTGAACACAGAGTGTGCTCCTGTGGCCTGGGGTCTCACAGGACTTAATAATGGGAGTGCAGGAGGTCGTGCACCAGGTTCACTGCCTGGCCTGCCTGGGGAGAAGGGAAAAGGAGGAGGGGAGCAATGCTTTAGCCCCAGGCAGTGCCGAGGTGGCTGCCAGTGCTTGGCCACTGGGAAATGTTCCCAGCTGGCACTGTGGATGGCTTTTGATTGTCCTGTCACATCTTTGCTGACAAGTACTTAAATTGAGCAAGTTCATCCCATAAAATTTAAGGAAGAAGCGAGAGGACAGAAGAATGAAAAGCAATGTATTTTTCTTTTACCACCTCTCTTTTTCTCATTTTCTCCTGAGGTGTCAGCACCTTAAATAAAAGGCCTTTTACTGCCTCACTGTTGTCTGCATCCAGCCACAAATAGCAACATTGGTGCAAACAGACCAAGGTCTCAGCTAGCCAGCTCTGCCCTTGCGGGTGTCACCTCTGTGCAGAGCCCTTTGTTCTCCTTCCCTTCATTTCTCCTTCGCTGTCACATTCATTCCTGCTGGTTCGGAAAACACCCGCCTTTTGCTTGCAGAGGCCAGAGGAGGTTGAGGGCAAACCCGATACCCAAGGTCTGCATCTTAGCTTCCATCCCACCAAGAGAATGGCCAGGAGGAGCCATGCTACTGATTTCCAGTTTCTTGTGGTTCATTTCCAAATTTGAGAACCACAGTGAGAGCTGGCAAAGTATTGCTCTGTCCCAGCTCTTTCCTGCAGCCCTGAGGAGGGTTGGCTGGAGAGGGATCTCCTACAAATTCTGCATCCTGGGGAGCCCCCATTAAGAAGTGAGAGGGTGTTGGAGACCAGAAGCCCCTCACAGCAGTGCCAGGCAGAGTAAGGAGACAGGAGGAGGAAGAAATGGGGTCCTGAGTGGAACATGCAGCCAGGCAGAGCACTGGGCTGGCAGATCGCTCCCAACCTCATCACAAACACTAAAGCAGGGGCACACATCGCTTTTTTTCCTAAGTTGGTCACATTTTTGCATTTCCCGACTGTGCCCAGACAGGACTGCAGCAGAAAAAATACTGTCAGCATGCAATTCAGGGCAGAGGGGAAGCTTTGACCTTGTGTTCCTCCTCACACATCAGAAGACTTGCGTCACTTTGAACAGTGTAGTGGGAGCACCTGTGGCCTGGGACCTGCCTCGTTTCTCCTAAAACTGGCAGCATACATCTTCTGTGATGTATTTCTGTAGAGGAGCACAGTCACAGGCCAGTGTAGCCCAGACAAGAGAGTCACACAACATGAATGAGAAAAGGACAAGAGATTTACAGGCAGTCATACCAGCAGGGGTGGGATATTATCCTTCAACTTCCCATTTTATTCTTTCTTTAAGGATCTAGGAGAGTTTTATATTTTTAAAAGCCCTTATTTGTTATCCCTTTGCCCATTTTGGTAAAAAAAGTACCTGAGTGTCTCTGTATTTCTTTTTTATTATATTTACAGTAGTGGTACTGAATTGTTGAGGTAAATGCAAACTTGCATATTAAACCAAAAGGAGATGTCAATTATTTGGAGGAATGCAGACTAGGAAGGTGCTGGGCCAGCACAGAAAGGCAATGACCAGTAGCCTCTCCAGAGTCCAAACTACATCCAGGCTCCTCTTTCTGCCTTGGCCCTCTCTCACACAGCAATTTGCACATACACATATGTATATAACATTCCATACCCTCACTGATTTAATGAGACCTACTGTATTTCAGGGGCTGGATTTCTTCTTTGGCCATTTGACTGAGCATACCAAAGAGGTCACAAATTTATCTGTGATACACAGGAGAAAAAAACCAAACAAATGGGCCAGAATGAACATAAAATTAAACAGCAGAGTTGATAAAGATACTGAAGTTGGCTGAGGATATTTCTGATGTACCCAGAGAGGAAACAGTCATAAATGTTTCCATCAGGTGTGCAACTTACCCATAAAATGTTGTAAATATATTTTCATGCATTTGCAGCTGGAAAAAAATCCCTTACATTCGTCAGCAGTTATTTTACCAGTGAGGCAAATGATGATCTGTTGTTGGACTAGACAGTATGGATCAAAGCTAGGGATGGGAATTGTTTTGATACACGTTCAGGTGGCTCTGTGCAGGTGTAACAGAGCTGAATATAACCTGGCAGAGCTGATAGGCAAGAACAGCTTCAAAATCTACCCATCTGCATTTTGTGAATGCGTTTCCATTTACTCCCACAAGCTGAGGGCGAAGCCCCAAATCTTTTAAATACAGATGGCTCAGAACAAATCTGTGGTTTTGCTTTGCTCATCAGGAGCCACTACAAGTCAAGGACAAAGGGGTGGGTTTCCAGTCCAATGCAAGACCACTCAGTATGTCTGAAGCACCTGGAAGCATCTTATGTACCCAAGAGATGTTGGATCACTGTCATAGAGCTCTGCCGGCCTGTGCAGGGACCGGTGTCTGCCACGGCTCTGAAACCATCTCTGGTCCCAGCTGTGCCATTTTGTGGTTACCAGGTCACATAAAATAGCCAGACTCTAGAGGAGAACCTGGTAATTGAAATAGGATTTTCTTGAGCTATTTAAACCTTTTTTAGAAAATAATGGGAAAAAAAATCTGTGAGAACAATCTGATCCAGAATTATCCATCACTCACTGTGAGATTCAAACTTAATTTTATTGCTATTATTGTATGTATTTTTATTGTCCTCCATTTGCTTAATGAATGTTGCAGTTGTAGCAATAAGATTATTGGTAATATGAAACAGATTTGCAGAATGATGAGAAGATAATTAGATGATACCTTGAGGGTGATTTCTGTTTAACACACAGGAACTGTGTCATGGAGTAAATAAACTTGTTGAGGGAAGATATCAAATGCGATTAACCTAAGATACAATTATTCCCAAATTACCAGGATATACATTTCATTACAGTGAGATTCCTGGTGGCTGATGCTTGGTCCAGGCTCTCCCATCCACTCACGAGGCTGTGGGACAAAGCCTTGCCCAGGGTGTGAGCAGGCAAGCAGCTGTGGTTCCCCACAGCCCAGCATGTGTCAGCTGAGGCGGGACTCAGCAGGACTCCCATAAATACATCAGGTTATGAACTCTGAGCTTTTGACAAGTCCGAGTGATCAAACTGTGCCTGGCTTTCAGGAGCTCTGCCTTACACCTTGCCCAGCTCCCATTGCTCTTGTGTGGCAGCAACAAAAGCCTGACAGCACAGCAGTGACAGGAATGCTGGGCCATGGAAGTCCTAATATTAAGACCACCTGTTCCTTTCTAAAGCAATGCCTAGCGACATTTCAAGCTCAGCATCAGAGGAAGGAATCTGCTGCTGCTTGGATCTGTGAAGCTGACTCGGGACAAGCATTCCCATATCCATGAACCTGCAGATCCTGAGGCTGCCCACCTCTCCTGGATGAAACAACAGGCTCACTGTCCCCTTCCTCCCTCCCTTCCTATACCTGGAGATGTTCACGCAACTAACTGTGTGCTGCAGGTGACAAACCCCACTGAACACGCAGCTACTTGAGTCCCACTGTTTTAATAAAGTGAGGGAAACTACGGTGCACACACAGAAACAGATACAGCTCTGCAGCTTGGCCTCCGTCACACAGATGAAGCATTTAAACCTCCTGCAGTTTCAGTATAATTGATGAGTTTCACCAGCTTCCTCAGTGCCTTTAATGGTCTATGGAATATTTTCATGGACCTTTGCTTCAATTTTTCAGTCCCTGAAGGACTTTCACACATCTGTTTTGATCTTAACTAATGAGAGTTTCTACATAATTTTTAATAGTAATTCTGCTAATAATGTTATTTATTTTCTCTAAAGTCTCTCTCTGCTATATCTGTGGCAATCTCAGCCTTCTTTTGTTCAAGGCTGAACAAAACTTTGGATATTGGGTGGTTGTTTTTCTAAGTCAGATCAATACATATAAAATGTAATTCTAAGCTGCACCCACTGCATTTTCAAGCAGGTATCTGAGAGCAGGTCTGGGCCCCCAAAATCCCTGCCAGCTGTGCATTTAGCTGCAAGAAGGAATTGCCAGGAGGATCTAGCTTGACAATCTCAGTAGTGTGACATGGCCAATTTCAGCAAACACTGTTTTCTGTGAATTAACCCAAAATCTTTTTATTTACTAGAAGACATGGATATCACATTTCATTGGTGTCTGTGGCACAGAAGTCATTGTTTTGCAGTTTTGAGCATAGCTTTGCAGCACCACTAATAGTGTCCTTGGAGAAATAAGTGAATTACTTAACTCTTGTGCTGTGAACCATTGGAATAGAGTCCCCTAATCAACTTCTTCAGTTTCTCAGACTCTGTATTAATATTGACACTGCACATCCATTAAACATCACCGTGCAGCAGTGCTCCAGGTGGTTGCTGCAAGCAGTTAGATTAGGGGCAAATGTTACCAACCTTCCCAATGAATCTTTACATATTTTCCTTGTCTGTGGGGACAGGCTCTCCTCTGTCATCTCACCCGTGACTCATTCAGCTTTTTATGTTAATGTAATCTATTCAAGCATTTATTTGCATTATCTAGAATTTTCTGTTTTGTTTGCAGCTAAGCTGGCAGTTCTGGCACTAGAAGAAACTGTGCTTTCTCTCTACAAAAATTAATGCAATGGTACATGTTCTAACATCTTCCGTTCAGTGGTCCTGCTAACATCCCCTCTTTGCCTCCGACTTAAGAATATCTTTCATAAAGACAAGAACTGCAAGGAGCACGTAGTAGCATGATGCTAAGGGAGCTGAGATCTTTTCTGGGTCAGCATTACAAATGATACCTTTTCCAATATCTTTTCCATTTATTTTCCAGTTTTGTTCACATACCTTTTTGTGCTTAATAAGCTTATCACTGTCCATTCTGTTTTCCATATTTACTTTCTGCTATGCGTGACCCTCCTACCAGTGTTCTTCCAGAAGTATTTCTGGCAACACATATGCTTCTGTATAACAGTTAGAAAATAAATATTCTATTTATTTCCAGTTAGACCATTTAATTTTTGGCTGCTATGTTGTATATTTTCACTATGTATAATTTTCACCTAAGCAAGCGGTGCTATCCCTGGTTTTGTTACCCATCCTATATATTCCTTCTGTTGATATTCACGTCTTTTTGTGAAGCAAAGTCTGGTATTCCTTGCCTCTTTCATCAAATAATGGACATTATCCCAACTTATGGGATTTATGCACCAGTGTGCATAAATCCATAAACTGTTTCACATGTTTGATATCTTGAGCCTCCTCTTTTCTATGACCTGGGATTCTCCATGCATTTGTCATGTCAGAGCCCTGTCCATCCTCTGCAAGATTCACTCTGGACTGAGTGATTTCTGCCTCCTGGCAAAGCTTTTCTTCTCTGTTAATTCTTAATTGTAAATCTCCTGTTAGTGGTTTAATGCTTCATTCTTTCACTTATGGTATTTCCTTAACTTACTTTACTCCAGGTACCTTATGGTATTCAGTATTTAAATTACTCTTCCCATCTGTTCTTAGCAAGAGAAAGCAAAAAACAAAGAAGCAAAGATGTCATATAAATAGAGTCAATAACGCCTGTGCATTTGGAGAGCGGGGATAACAAGTATTGGCTTGTTACTGTGGTTCAAACCACTTTTATTTAATGTAAAATACAAAGCTGTTCCAATCTAGCCTAGTCAAGTCCCAGAGTTTTACACTGCCCCAGCAACATCTTATCATAGGACCTTAAAGCAGCATATTAAGTTAAAAGGTCTAAAGAGCCTGAAAAGTGAAGCCAGCCTTTGAACTGACACCAGATCACAACGTGATAGGAATTCAAAGAAAATGCACTGTATGCAGTGAAAGATGACACGGGATTTAAGAGCAATGTCTGTGTCATAATTAGCATGCCAATTAACAACATGAAAATAAAAAAAACCCAACAAACAGTTTTTAAAACCATATCACTTAGAAACTTTCTGGAAGATACATGCAATGTGAAACTGTACAAAACCAAACTTGCCACAGAGCTTGTTGAAGTACATTTGCTGAAAATGCTACAGAGTTTGTAGAGAACACATTTTTGGAAGAACTCTCTAATGTCGTCCCAAATCTAAGGAAGCAGTATGTATGACCAGATCTGTAACTTCAGCAACATTTTTTCTTATGGGAAGAGTAAACTGATTAGCTGGGAGGCAATGAGAAAGCACAATATCAGACTTTATTCTAGTTTAACTAATTAAGTTAAAGAAAAGAAAAAAACCACAAAGGACATTTCCTCATTCACTGGTACCTGAAAACATTAAGACCTTTATTTCACAGACTGATGAAATGGCCAGCAACAATTCCTGAGCAAAGGTCCTTGCCAGTATTACATGCAGAATGTGTCTTTCGGCAGGGACTGAACTGGACCAAGTTATAGTAACTTGGCGGGATTATACTTGTTCTAAGTGGCCATATTTTGTGCTCCAGCATCTGAGACAAATTAAGCTTCTAGCTTCAACAGTGGCAAAGATACTCTGCTGGTGAAGAGGAATGGGTGTGGTTCACCATTACAGTGATGGATTTTCTCAGCCTGCCTTTGCTGAGGACAACTGATTCTGTTGTTCCCTCAGTTCCACCTAAGGACAAGGATAAAACAAGCTATCATCACAGAGCACTGCCACTGACTTTGGAAGGAGTGAAACTTCGAGCAAACACAGTAATGTGCTGGATATGTGATCTAAGATGTCAGCCAGATGTGTTCAGTGGGCCATGGTGATGCACACAATTGAGTCAAAACAAAATGAAAATAGAAGTGTTTAATAGGAAACCAACTGGGAATCTCTTTCCTTCAAACTGTGGCTGTTGCTCTTTGATTACAATTGCCCAAGGCCCCACTCCATCTGGTCCATAGATTAGTATGTCACTGCCTCACTGAAAAATGAATCATTGCTGCAGATGTATTAGTAGTTTTCAGGAGCTCCTCTGAATACAAGATCATCTGGCTGTGGAATATAACCAGGATGGTACATAGCAGCAGCTGGATGTTCTGGTAGGCAATATCTCAGTGAGAATATAGGTAAGTAGTATGTAACATTTCTGGATGCACTGGAATCAAGAAACAGCACAAAAACCTGAGTTTCCTACCCCCTCTCTTATCCATCTGTACCACAGGGATAAAAGGAGAGAATATGAGTTTTTGTTGTTGTTGTTGTTTTGTTAAACAATGAGTGCTAATCTCGGCCAAAAGTAAAATGCCTGAGTGAAGAGTCTCATGATTTACATACCTCACTCAGATTCTGTCTGCAGAAGTGACTATACTTGCCTGCAGATGGAAGGCCAGGAGAGGTTAGGCACTCCCAGCCTGCTGGGTGGCAGTTACCTCCCTTCCAAATAGACACTGCTTAGAGGGGCACACACATGCTGTGAGCAGGTCTGCACTGTGCATTTGGTCCTCTCTCCCTCTCTGCATCGTACTATTTTCCATGCAGAGTCCTCTAATATGCATCACCACCATATTAACAGCATAAGCTCGGTGGGGAGTGACCTTAGCCTGGGTCAGCAAGACTTTCTTAAGGGTGGGAAACTGTAACAGCAACAAAACTGATGTCCTCAGTGTAGCTCCCGCTGAGACCTTCACTGAAAAGCAGAGTTTAGAGAAGATAGTACGAGCATAGGAGCTGCTACAGACTTTTCTGTGCAGGAGTTTGTGTTGCTGAATGAATGGATAAATCCCAGTCCCAGAGCACTGTCATTGTTCCTTCGTTTGCAGGAGACCCAGAGCGGATCTAACTGGTGCTACGCTCAAAGCTTAGGATCCAGGCCTGCTCACCCTAATGCCTCAGTGGCACCTGCATTTGCTGAATCCAAACGGTTTGGGAGTGAGTGTAGAGCCTTCTGAAATGTGTCTCTGCTAAAGGAACAAGTTCCCGACAAGATTGCCACAGAGCAATTTAATGGGTTTCTGCTGCTGTTCAAAAGCTGTGACTATCTCTATTCATTCTCTTGGAAAAAAAGGTTAATAAACTCTGAGAATCAGGGAATACTTCTGTGTAATAGCTCAGCTGCGGGAAGAGGGGGCAGGGTGTAAAGGTGGTGGGGTTTGATGTACAAATACGCTAGGCATGCTCCTGAATTTCCTTCTAGGGAGGGTGAAGCTCAGGTCATGTTCTGCTTACAGAACAGCCAAGGAAGAGCGAGGAGGGGAAGCAAGGGGAGAGATTATTCTTGTGCAGAGCTTCCCTGAGTTACCCAACCAAAAACCCTGCCAGTATGATTCAGTTCCTTCTCCAAGCCAGTGGAGCAGGCACTGACTGCAGACATGACTACCCCAGGGAATCACACCTCCAGGCAGAGCTGGAAATGAGGCCAAGAGAATCCATCATGAACTTTCTCTGCTCTCACAGGCAGGAACTTTCTCCGATTAGCTTCAGTGGCTGCAGTGCTCCTCTCTCTTATATAAGTCATTGGCCACAGGTGGAGCAGGGAGGGCCTGGGACGCTCAGTGGAAAAACAGCTTCGGGCCCTGGATGCAAAACCTGGAGAACAAAAGCAGAGAAACAGAGTGGGAAGCCCATCAGAGATTTCAGCGAGCACAAGAACCCCCCCGGACAGGAAGAGAAAGAGCCCTGTCTTCAGCCAAGCCTATGCCCATGGCTTGTGGGGAAAGAAAAGTTGGAGGAGGATGTGCCTGAAAGGCTGGAGCTCCCATTGCATGGTCTGACCTGGAGAGATACCCAGTCAGTCCTGCTCCTGTCCACCAAGGAAAAGGGCTCTCCCTCACTTTAAATCATGCTTGCTGTTCAGGTGTTGTGGAATTAAAACAAAGCAAATTATAATCTCCCTCACTGGGTCAAAGGCATGGAAAGATTTAGATTCCATGTTTTTTCTCATCAGCTGCACGAAAGCCTAAGGGTTGTGTGAAGACACCCTTCCCTGTCACTCTGGCCACAGTGAGATTAATCATGTATAAAAAACGGGGGAATGTGGGCAGGCTACAACCAGACAACACTGCCTCGGTCTGGCAGGAACACAGACTTACATCGCTATGGTAAACACGCAGCTCCTGCAGAGCAGTACATTTGCTCTCTTTGCAATACAAGCAGCTATTTGCAATTTACTTGTAAGGAAGCACCTGAAGAGATACGATCACCGTGGTGGCACGGGGTGTGGCTGACTGCACTGCTGTTCCACACCCACAGACCATCCATAGGTGAGTCACAAATACCAGGATCACCAGCAGGCAGAGGGATCTCAATTCTCCATTGTTGCAAGTATGACAGAATGACTACACTGGACTGGGGAGGTCCCTTTTTTATGCCAACATAGGTACAGATTGTGCTAGACAGAAATGGATACCAAATCATTCTCTGCCCTTACCAATTTTAGGGCATTGCCAAGTAGTAAAGAAAAATCTCTGCACTGTTTTCCCCACGTTCTGTGGCTAAGAAGAGAACAGAAATGACAGTGGATGTGACTTTCCTAAAGTTACAAACAAGTTAATGCCTGAAGCATGATCATGTATCTGAAGCTGCTTCTGCTAACAGGCTTGGAACTGATGGTAGAGACAGAAATATAAAAAAACTGCTCCTCAAAAAAGGATCAGACATGAGTAACCGAGATGAGGCATGCACCTGTCTACATACACAACTTATGTGATAATTTTAAGTGACATATCCCCAGTCAAGTATTAGAGTTGCAGAGCAGCTTTTTGAAATATTCTTTTTTACACCATCCATCTAGCAATCAGAAGAAAACAAAAACACACACTCCAGCCTCCTCTGAACAGTTTTCTGAAAAAGAGAGCAGGAATTTTACTTGGCCTAAAAAATTACTGCAGCACATGATCTAGAGGATGTTCGAGATCAACCCTTTATCCTCTGCACATGCTCTAATACCTACTTCTATTGATCTGACATGCAGAAAACTAGGACAGCTAAAAGAGAAGTACCTGGTACATGCAGCAGCATGGCAGGTGTGATCTACCTTGAGGGTGATCAGACAGCCATGGCCAAAAAACTAGGACGTACATGTTTGCCAGGAGGGATTTCAGAATGGACGCTGCATTCTAAGTAAAGCCAAGTAAAGAGACAAGTGCACAATCTGTCGCTGTTGCCTGCACTGTCTCTTTCTTTTAAGGGTAGTTCTCTTCAAAAGGCCCCATCTCAAAAATCACCAACCCACATTCTCAAATAGTCCCAACAGTGGGGATGGGATGGGACCTCTGAAGCTCACCCGGTCCAGCCACCCTGCACAAAGCAGGATCAAGTCCCTCTGCTAGGGATGCTGAAGACAACTAGGATTTGAGCTAAAATTTCTCCCTTAATACCAGCCCTGATGTGTTTTCATGGTTAAGAACTCAGAAAAATTTCCACTCAGCCATCTCAGAGATCTTCAGGTTTTTCATACATTTAAGCACTTTTTCTGACTGCTCCGATCGTGTATTAGCATGCTAAAGAGGCTTTATTTAAAAAATTCAAGCTTGTTTTGGAAACATCGTTAATAAACATAACTGTACTCAGAAGACTTGGTTGCAAAATAGGAAGTTACAGATGCTTGTGAATTATTTGTGGCACCACATGAGAGTTATGAATTTGAAAAGCATTTATCAGCACAGTCTTTTTATAAGTGAAGAAAAGCAGGATGAGAGTATTAATATCTGTGGCTATCACTACTGTTAGCAGTTGGCCATACCACCCGAATCCTCAAAAAAAGTAGGACAACACAAAAAGAAAAGTAGGACATTTAATCACTCCACGCCACCTGGAACACTCAGCACTGCATCAAGTGCATGCACTCAGCACACTGAGATGCACTGGACAGATGAATCTGGAATATTGAAGTAGGAAGCAATGGCTACTGGATGAGGTCGTGCTTGAAATATTCATCAGGAGAAGATAATTTAATGTTTTCTTAGAAAAAACAATTCCCAGATCATCTGCTTTACAAAACGAAGAGAAAAGAAAACGCAAGTCATAGTCTGGAAACTGATCCATAGGGCTTAGTCTGCTTTCCTTATCACTAACAGCAGTGTGTCTTCTGGACCATCTTCTGCGTCAGCGTGATTTTTGCAGAACAGACTTTTGCATACCCAGAATCTGGCCTCAAGCAGCCACCTTATGTTACTACTCACATCCCATCCTGACATTCTTAAGCAGAAGGATTTGGGGAAGCTTTTGACAAAAAAAAAAAAAAAAAGGCGCCATTTTATTGATTTTGACATGTTTGTATCGCTGCAAATGGCATTTTGGAAAAGGGAAAAAACATTGTGGAAAAAAATTTGTTACCAGCGTTAAGTTCAGTACCCTGACCCACTGGTCTCTGCCAGACTGCATTCTTGTTCTTCTGAGTCCTCAAGCTCAGGTCCCTGTCAAAAGGAGGGCTGTGGTCTACAAAAGCAGTGTTGCTTCCTCACACCACTCATTTAGCCAATGGTTTCTTGTGGATGGCCAACACCTCTCTTCCTTTCTTACAGAATGGGGTCTCTTGGCACTTCTATGAAATCTCTGAGGTTGTTCCCCTTCTTTCAGGCATCATGAGAGACCATGGCCTGAGTTAGAATAATAGAATATGCTGAGTTGGTAGACACCTACAAGGATCATTGAGTCCAGCTCCTGGCCTTGCACAGGACAGCCCCAAGAGTCACATCATGTGCCTGAGAGCATTGTCCAAACACTTCTTGAACTCCATCAGGCTCAGTGCTGTGACCACTGTCCTGGGAAGCCTGTTCCAGTGCCCAACCACCCCCTGGGTGAAAAACCTTTCTCTAATATCCAACTTAAACCTCCCCTGACACAACTTCAGGGCATTCCCTCAGGTCCTGTAAGTGGTTACCACAGAGAATTGATCAGTGCTTGCCCTTCCTCTTCCCCTCAAGAGGAAGCTGTAACTGCTATGAAGTCTCTCCTCTTCTCCAGGCTGAACAGGCCAAGTGACTCAGCCACTCATATGGCTTCCCCTCTAGATCATTCATTGTCTTCATTGTCCTCCTTTGGACACTTTCCAATAGCTTAATATCTTTCCTACATTGCATTGCCCAAAACCACACACAATATTCAAGGTGCACCTTGAATACACCAGTGCACAGCAGAACAATCCCCTCCCTTGCCCAGCTGGCGATGCTTTGCCTGATTTCTCCCAGGACAGATTGGCCCTCCTGGCTGCCAGGGCACTGCTGACTCATATTCAACTTGCCATTGACCAGGACCCCCAGGTTCCTTTCCATGGCACTACTTTCCAGCATCTCATTCCCCAGTCTGTCCATACATCCGGGGTTGCCCCATTCCAGGTGCAGAATCCAGCACTTGCCTTTTTTAAGCTTCATACTGTTAATGATTGCCCATCTCTCTAATTTGTTCAGATCTCTCGGCAGGGCCTCTCTGCCCTAAGCCAACAGCTCCTTCCAGTTTTGTATCATTGACAAGCTTGCTTAGTATCCCTTCCAGTCCTGTGTCCACGTCATTATGAAGATGAAGAGCACAGGGCCCAAGATGGAGCCCTGTGAAACCCACGGGTGACAGGTCCCCAATGTGACATTCCCCCATTCACTCTTACCCTCTGTGCTTGACCCATGAGCCAATTGCTCACCCACCACATGATGTATTTATCCAGCTGTGGGCTGGACATTGTGTCCAGAAGGATCCCATGAGAGACAGTATTGAAAGCTTTACAGAGATTCAAAAAGATGACATCTGTTGGCTTCCCTTGATCAATTGGGTGGGTTATCTATCAAAAATAGGTATATACCATAGTAGTTATAACCTAGTCATAACCTTGTTAATGCTAGAAGAGGCCACCACCGCTACTAGGTTGTCCCAAAGCACTATCCATGCTGAGGTCAGATCCACCTTTCCCTGGCAGGATGTTCATGCTGTTCATGCCTGCATGGCATCCTTCTGAGGCTGATGTTTTCCGTGCCTGATTGGAGACATTTCTCCTGCTGCCTATGGGCATCCCGTTGGTTCGGCTTAAACAGCAAACCCCGGACAAACCCTGGACAACATTTCTTCTGGCTGGAATAATTTTGAGTACTTTCATGTTATTGTTATTATTATTGTTGTTGTTTTTATTATTGTTATTGTTGAGATTTGTTGTGTTTGTCGTGTTTGTTTTTCCTCGTCTTGTGGTTGTTGTTGTTTTTTGTTTGTTGGTTTGGTTCTGGTTTTTTGGCCGGGGCGGGGGGTGGTGTCACCGTGTATATTTTTATTTTTATTATTTCCCCCTGTGCCACACAACATTCTAATTCTATGTCCTGCTCGCCGTGCCCCGGCAGCATCAGCGCTGGCAGCCCGCGGCACTGGGTCACCTCGGGGGCAGGAGGGCGACTCCGCAGCGAGGGCCGGGACGCGAGGGTGGGGGTGTGAAAACACTTTTCCTCGGGATTTGTGGGGGGTTTTTTTTGTTGTTGTTTGTCTCTTCCAATCGCGGCCGGGCGCCGGCCCGGAACGCCGGGGCCGCGGGAGCCGTTTCCAGCCGAGCCGGGCCGGGCCGGGCGGCGGCAGCGGCGGCGCTCCCCGAGGGCGGGATGGCGAAAGTGGTGGCGGCCCTCAGGAACCACTGGAAGAAATCCACGGTCGGCGCCTGCCTGCTGGGCTGGGGCGGGCACTGGCTCTATGGCAGGCACTGGTAATGCCGGCTGGGGCCGGGCAGGGAGGCGGCAGGGAGGGAGGGAGGGAGGGAAGGGGAGCTCCTAAACCGGGGGTGTCCCCTCGGCGGGCCCGGCACCCTGAGCGCTGGGTCTCCCTGCCGCTCCAGCAGCCGTGGGAAGGCTCAGTGCCTTCTGTCCTGCCCACCTTGGCCGCGCTGTGCACCTGGCGCTGGTTCAGCCGGGAGGTTTGAACACGGGCGATGTCTGGGTGGCGTGAGCGATTTGGGGGCCTCTCGGGGAGCAGAGAGTTTTCTCTCTTCTGACTTAAAAAAATGCCATCGTCCGCGTGTGTGCCATCAGCCTGCCTGCTTCGAGCCCGTGTTTTAAGGATGAATGGAACCAGGCTGGCGGGGTGCCGCCTCCGTGTGCCGAGGACAGCCATTCCAGGGCGGTGGTCGTGTGCCCGTGGGTTTTCCCAGCTCCTTTTTACTTGTAATGGTGCCACGCACCACATGAGAGATGCCAGGCCCCTGTTCCTTTCTTGAGGCAGGGCATGGGCAGCAGCCCTGTGCTGCCTTTCCTGCTGTTGCCCACCCAGCTGCAAGGAGCCTGTCACTGCTGCTCATGTAATTTTTACCTAAGGGTGTCATTCCCATTGTTTACCCGTGGAGCAAATGTCCCTTATGGTAAGCAAAATCCTTATGTGTGGTTTTTAAGTAGCTGTGTTTATATTTTAGTCCGTGTGCATTAAGATGACAGTTAATGCATCTGACTAAAATGCAAGTGTAGCCAAATTATTTTTAAAAATTGTTACTTTTGGTGCTGCTGTTTATCTTGTCCCTGTCATCATGCCTTTTCAGTTGTGAAGTTGGGATTTTAGCGGTGTTCTTTTCTGCTTGCATTGAAATGCTGCCAAAGCCTCGAGGGAAAAGTTAGGAAATAAATCTGTTTATGTTGTTTGTTATACCTTCCTTCTTCACATCATTTTGGCCCAGGACTTTTGCATTAAATCAGTCTTTGTTTTGCATGGTACATCTGCTTTAGTTGCTTGCTTCTTACCTGAAGCATCTAAGGCTCAGTTGACTTTCAGAGAAGTATCTGGAGGACCTGGTGGACAAAAAGCTGTCCATGAGCCAGCAGTGTGTCCTTGTGGTCAGGAAGGCCAGTGGTATCCTGGGATGCTTTAGGAAGAGCACTGCCAGCAGGTCGAGAGAGGTGATCCTGTCCATCTGCTCAGCACTCCGGTGAGGCACATCTGGAGTGCTGGGTCCAGCTCTGGGCTCCTCAGTACAAGAGAGACGTGGAGCTCCTGCAATGGGTTCAGTGGAGGGCGAGAAGGATGATGAGGGGACTGGAGCATTTCCTTACGAGGAAAGGCCGAGAGAGCTGGGCCTGTTCAGCCTCAAGAAGAGACAACTGAGGTGGAACCTCATCAATGTCTGGAAGTATCTGAAGGGAGGGAGAGTGTTAAGAGCATGGGCGAGGCTCTGCCCAGTGGTGCCCAGCAATAGGGCAAGAGGCAGTGGGCAGAAACTGATGCACAGGAAGTTCCACCTGAACATGCACACCTTCACTGTGCAGGTGACCATGCACTTGGACAGGTTACCCAGCAAGATTGTGGAGTCTCCCTCACAGGAGATACTCAAGAACTGTCTGGACACAATCCTGTGCCATGTGCTCTGGGATGACCCTGCTGGAGCAGGGAAGCTTGGCCAGATACACATAGCAAACCCTGTTGTGAGCAGAAGTATTTGTACTAAACAGGTTGGGGTTTTGATGCCTCTCTGCAATATCAGTGACCTTGCATTCAACTTTCTCCTCTGATGACTCAAACTTTGAATTTCGATGAAGTAACAAAATGTAAGTGAGCAGTTATTTGAAGTTCCATCATTCTAAATACTTCTTAGCCAAAAGAATGAACTTAATGTACAAAATGACAAGGAAGATATTGCTTGATGGCATTCTGTGAGGGGCTGGCTGGTGGGGCAGAGCAGCCTGTGACCTTCCCAGGTACCCAGCTTACATAAGCGGCCCCTTCACTGGTCTTCTGGTTCCACAGGTACTAATGACAGCAGAGTGCACACTACAGAAGGCTACTGGAGTAGACATTAAGAAAAAGACTGTGCTCCTTGTGCATAGGGAGAGTGGGCACTTGAGAAGGCCTGGGAAAGGTGACAGGCACAACCAGTCTCCCCTTTGTGTCTCTTGTTTCCGGGAGCTCATGTGCCTGTTTGTGTGCTGTTGGTTTCAGCTGTATTGATTTTCCTGTGTGCTAACTGTGAAATCATGTTCTGATCACAGAGAAAGTGAATAAAGAGGAAATATGAAAGGAAAACAAACAAAAGGGGAATCTTTCGTATCTGAATTTCAGTGCTTGGAGGTTATTTGCACTAAGTGTAGGCATGGTGCTTTAACCCAGATGATATATTGGAGGGAAAAAATATGTTCACATATCCCATTCTTCAATCTCCCCTTTTATCTATAAAGGAAAATAAAAGAAAAATTTCTTTACCAGACACTGGAAATGCCAGGTAGGAAGCCCTGTGATGACAAGCAGCTGTGTGAGACTTTGATGCAGGCTGAAGCACAGCTGTGAGGTACAGCTTTCAGAGACTTAAACAGTGTTTGGGAACAGTGAAAACCATCTAGGCATTTCTGTGCTATTCTCTGTGGAGGATTGTTTTAGCCAGGGAATAGAAAAATGAGGAATGACAGAAGAACTTGATGGCAAGAGTGTAAAAAAGTATTCAAAGGTGGTCTCAGCACTTTCATAGTACTCTGTGCACGGTGAGTGCCTTACTTTGGGACTGCTGGACAGCAGGGAATAGGCCAGGATCCCTTTCTGCAGCTTGTTTTGCTTTCAAATGCGATGGCTTTTGGTGTGTTTTTGTACATTCCCTCCTCCCGGTGTCTTTGTCTGTGTGCCAGTTATGGTGGGGAGCATGAGAGGTGCCTTTTGCCCCACGCACAGACTGCCACAGGCAGCGCTGGGAGAGGATAATGAAGGATCCGTGTATGGCCTGTGTCAGCCCCGAGGCTTGCTGTTGCCAGCATCAGAGGCTAAATTGCTATGCGTGAGGCATACCTGACTAGACTTAGATTTGCCCTTTTAGAACAGATTAAAGGTTTAGTGAAGTCTCGTGCTTCGGTTTCTGGCATCACGAGTTTCTGATGACGGGGTGTTTTGCTTTAGCACAGGATCAGTTCAGATTAGCCTCTGACTTCTTGGAAGGAGCTTTCTGAGATGTTGCTCATTTGTTTGCTGCTGAAGAAAATTTTTGTTTCCCATCCTGCATCCCTCTTTCTGTCCTTGTGGATATTCTGAAATATTTCTCTTGCAAGAGCAGATCATTTTCTTTTTTGACTTCTCAAGGTTCATTCCTCTTTTGGATGCGGTGGTTATGATGCCTGCATTAAGCGGAGCTATTGTAAATAACAATCTGTCCAGCAAATAAATGGCAACTCTTCTGTAGTCAACCTCTACGTGCTCACAGGGACAGAAGAGCTCTGGAGTACTTCCTTAAGACATTGGAGGGTGCTGCATGGACAAATCTGGACAAGAAGGATGTTACCTTTTCCAGACTTGTTCTCAGTGCCACTTTCCTGCCTGGAAGTGGACCTGGGTGTCCCCCTCGTGCACCCCGAAGACTGTGCCGTGGGTCTGATGTGGATGCCCTTGTGCTCCCTAGGGTGTAAAGGAAAGAGGGGCACTGGAGTGTGAGGGATCATCACTGAGTTAGTCTGAAGACTGTGGATGACAATAACTGTAAAGGTCAAGGGGCTGCTTAGTCTGGCCTTGTGTGGTACTTTGTTCATGCAGGGTTTAGTTTCTGGATCAGTGTATTGGCCTTTCAACTTTGGGGGCGTTTGTTCCAATACTGACTGATTTAAAAGTAATGGGGTTTTGGGTGAACAGGAAGAGCAAGGAGGAAACCTTGTGCTGATTCCTCCTCCCCTATTTGTGATTCAGCCCTTCTGAGTGTGTGATATAACAGAAGGTACCTCTTCAGCAGAGGCATCGATCGGGAAGTGGCAAAGGTTTTTCATGTGTAAAATGATAGGTATTATGTCTGGTTGAACTGCTGTTAACTAAAACCCTATTACCATTTTTACAAAACCTTAGTCTTAAAACTCCAGTTGTTCTCATCAAAGGGTATTTTTTAAAAATCCATTGTCTTGCATTCAGGATAGCAAATGCTCTCATGGTGTTGGAGAATTAAGAAGATAACTGACTGTTGCTACATGTGAGGTTGTCTTTAATTTCTCTGGATTGCATAGATTTATGTATTATGCTCATTTTAATGTATAGCATATCATGCTGCAGGTACAAAGGACTCTGAAGTTAATATCCTAGATCAAAGCTTAGAGGGTATTCAGATTGTCAGGTGTGTGCTCATACACAGTAACATACTTCTCTTTAATGTACAGACATGAGGTTGGTTACAAACAAAGATACCACATGATTGTTTTAAAATTTCCATGAAGTTTGGAAGCCCCTCTCACCTTTATGTCCTGAGTCACCTTTCCTGAGTTGAGCTGCTGCTGTTCTTTGTACGTCCAGGTGGTGCAGTGAGTCACCAGCTACGCCAAATCAGCAGAAATTTAATCTCTGGCATGATGAACATCAGCTTAACTGATTGTCAGATTTGACCAGCCTGTTGCAGTGATGTCCCTGCCTAAGTGATCATCACTTGGTCAGGATGGGGACCCTCCCTGTTGTACTGAGGCAGTGGATTCATTAGACACTTGCTTTTACTCTGTATGTGCTAAAGTATTGACTTTCTCCTTAGAAAATGCTGGCAAAGCACCTGAGCCTTTGACTGCCTGCCAGTAATCTTCAGTATTATTGTTATCTGCAATTTGAATGTTAGTCTCTGTGTGTTTGCCAACTGATAACTCACTTTGTCACCTTTCTGCATATACTTCCTGAGTGGCTGACTTTATTTCATCAGAACTTAGTCAAAAAAACCAGAGTATAAATTCTGAGTCTTGGGTAAAGCTGATGAAAACTGAGATTGTCTTTCATGCCCTTCTAAAGCCAAGATGGAAGTAAATGCTAATATCCAGCAGAGAGGATACTGTGCTCTTGGCGTATTAGAAGCAGCCAAAAAAGCTCTCTTCTAAGATAAAATCTCTTTTAGGAGCTCTGTTATAAATCCTGAGGAGTGATCCAATATGCCCAGCTTTGGTCAAGTTTCTCCTCACAAAACTCTAGTGTTTTAATGCAGACACTGAGCTGGAGAGTCTTTAGGCTTCTTCTTTCTTGGGTACACTTAACAGTCTTAGATTTTATACCGATAATGCTTTTGGAAATGGGATCTCACACTTGAGCTTCTTTATGCGTCTGTAGTGTGGTCACTTCTAGGGGAGTTGCGTTGATTGGCTCTTACACAAAGGCTTGCCCTTCTGCAGCTGTGGGCCTCAAACAGCCTTGTTTGAGGTTTGACTTTGTTGTTCTTCTGCTTATTGCTTTCACTGCTACCCTGGCTGACCCTTCATCCTGGGAACTGTCCTTTCCTCCCTGGCCTCTGCTGGCACTTGGGCAGAGGACGCAGTCTCCACTGGAGGAGCGTCCATATTAAATTGTGTGGATCTGTGTGCTTGTGTGTAAGAGTGCTAATTCCCTACTCTAGCTGAAAACACTCAGGGCAGGAGCCGTGGCCACCAGCCCTGCACTGGGGATGTTGATGACAAGTCAGAACAGCCCTTGTTCGAGGGGGTCGTAGGGATGTTGTGCTCTCCCAGCTCTGGTGCGTGGGGAGCTCTGGACAGTTGCTCTTGTGTTCTCTCTGCCTTGGTTCCTTGCTTTGGTGTAAGCCCTCTCTGTCCTCCAGAGAGTCTGCGCTGCAGTGGCTGCTGGCCTTGAGGGTTGACTGGGAATGTTCTCTTTGTGGGTTCAGCTTAGGACATCCTCTTTCTTCCATACCCCACTGCCTCTGTTTGTTCCTCTCCGTCTCCCAATTTTTTACTGCTTAAGCAAGTTGGCCCAGCTGTAAGCTGTGCGGTGCTTAATTCTCGCAGCGGGAAGACAGCCCTGAGTTGGCCAGCAGATGCAACACTGCTTGTCTGTTTTGCTTTAAGCTCGAATTGTGTAGATAAGCCCTTAGGGGAAATGTAAAGTAAAAATTGATTTTCAGTTTGCTGTGGATATGGTGCAAGTCAGAAGAAATCTCTGCATGTTCTTTAAGGCAGTGCAGCAATTTCCCCTCAGCCTCCACCTGCTCGTGTTCGAGGGTTGTTGAAAAGGCTTTGCTGCTGCCTAATAGTGGATGATAAAGTAAAAAAAATCAACAAAATCTTGTGTGTGTTGTTAAAGTCTCTTTTTCTCTAGGAGCTGGTTTGCAGCTGTATTTTGAGAATTAATACATACGGAGACAGAAGACTTTAAGAAATTACCTTTCTGCTGTTTCTAACATTTTTCTAGCCATATTTATTAATTGGTATGATTGACAGAGGGCTTCCAGAGCACTTGTGGTACTGTGTGTGAGCGACGTGAGGTGAGTAGAGGAAAGAGCTGTGATGGAGGAGGAGGACTGATGTTCTTGGAAGTGCACTCCTGTCAGTGCACTTGTGCTTTTTAAAGTCAATTAAGTGTTGACATCACATTTTAAGGAAATAAAACCTTTCCTGTTACCTGGCATCTTTAAGCCAAACTTGGGGCACCCTTAAGTCTCAGATGACTCTGAAATGTATGTCCCGGTTGAATCAGTAGGAATCCTATGACTATGGCTGGGATGGTATGGATTTCTGGGTGCTGTGCTGCTGGAGAGGTGAGACAAATAACACATAAATTGCTCAATGGTAAACGGTTCTTCTGGTCTCTAAATCTTTCTTGTGACACCAAAAGGTTAAATATCAGAATAGACTTTTTCTCATTCTGTAAGTGCTGAAGTGCAGGAGAAAATGAACATAAATGTGGACATCTAAACTGTCAAGCTTAATTTTTATGGTTGAGACTCCATTGAGTCTCCATTGCATCCTTGACAATTGTTTTGAGGGTCTTTGAAGGTTGGGAAAGAAAGCAAAATATCTTTTGCTTACATCTGGAAAGTATTGCTGGGCTTCATTTTAGAGGCAACTAAAACTGCAGCATAAGGTTGCGGGCACCAGGAGAACGTGCAGGCTGATGGTGTGACACAGCTTGACTTGTGAACAAAGTAGCATCAATGTGAAGTAAACAGATAACGTAGGTTTGACCAGGATTTGTTAATAAGGTCAGGGCAGCAGTTCTCAAAGACATCAACTGTGCTGCCATCATTTGATAGCACCGTTTGTTTGATATCCCATAATATTTCAACTTTATGTATAGAAATTGCAGTTGCTTTGTGTTTGCTCTGGTCACACATAGTCACGGGGAGGGGAAGTCCCTGTGTGAGGGCTCATGCTCTCAGCAGTGCAGTGTGGACTGTCTTGATTGAGCTGGAATTAGCTGTGACAACGTTGCTTAGCTTGGAACACAAACCTTTTCGGAGGCACTTACTTTAGCTGGTGTGCTTTCGTCATATTACTGCAATCAAACCCAAGTCTGTCGCTTCCCTAAGTAATATTGCAGGTGCTTAATACAAATTATTTACTCCTTTAGTTTTAAGGAGCAAATATGACAGCATGCCTCTGAGGAAATTTTTTCTTAGACATTTCAGTTTCTTGTTATCTTGATGAGGTATTACTCACATATTTTCTTTTTCCATGCTTGACTCTTCCTTTGTCCTTTCATTATTACCAGGAATAATAACGTGACATTTTTACTGTAGAGTTATTTTCTCAGAACTCAGTTTGATATCTCACCTGAAGTCACCCTACTTCCCTTTTTATGGCATTGCAGCATCTCTTGTTAAGCCAAAAAGAGCAGCTTATCTAGCTCCAGTGAGAGATAAATACTGTAAGCTCATGGAATCGAATAGATGGCACTTGTGTTTGGGCCTCGCCCTCTCTTCTGCCATTTCCATCGCAGGGTTTGGCCTGATGAGCCACACTTCGGGGCAGAAGTGTGCTGGTTTCTTAGTTACTTGCTTTTTTTCTGGTTGGCCTTTAATCCTTTTAGTGTAGTGTTCATATTTTGAGACAGTAATACACAGTCTTGCCAGGTATTGGCAAGGACAAGCTGAAAGGAATGTTTTGGTTTTAGCAAGGAGGGGCAGTGTCTGGTATCTAGAGGAGAGGTGAGACTCTGGGCACTGCGGAACAGTACTCCCCACTTTGTCTGCAAGGGGAAATAGGGCAGTTTTGGTCTGGGAAAGAGCAGAATTCTGTTCCTCACTCAGTAGCTCTGTCTCCTGTGTGCTTGCAAACTACACTCTGCTTGTCACCTTGCTAATGCTGTCACCAATGACAAGCACAAGGATTCGTCAGGAATTTATGTCTGAAACAAATGTCTGTAACATGTTTTCTACTTTGTTTTTAAACTTCACTTATGTGAGCTGAGTGTTTTTCACCTCGGTGAGTTACTGCTTTAGGCCGTGCTCAGACCTAGGTGGGTGGTAGATGCTGCATGAACATGTGTTCAGCTCACAAACTGATGGAGAGGAGAGGTCACAATTATAATGCACAAAGATTTAAGTCCGTGGAAGTTACAGTTAAGTCTACTCTAAATCCCTTCCATACTGCCAGAATGGTAAGTACCTTCAGTGTTAATAACAGGCAGCATGAACATTGGAAAAACCCTCACCTTAGCTCTGGAGTACAGTTATGTAGCAATTAAAAAATAAATTACAGTTATGCAGAGTGTCAGAACTAATGTAACCTCGGCATCCTGGTCTTTGTTTCCTGCTTTTCCTTCTTTTACAAAGAGCGTTCGTGTGCACAGGCAGAAAAAAAAATGATGTTTGTGTGCTTAAATGGGTGTGTTTCATCCTTAAATTTTTTGTTTGTTTGTTTCAGTGTTGTCAAACTGTGTGTAGGAGGGGAATGTACCTACATTTTAAAAATGAGCAAATTGTTTTAAACTTACCCAACGTAATTCCTGCTCTCTCTTCTGTCTCACCTGATAGCGATAACCTGCTACGAAGAGCTGCGTGCCAAGAAGCCCAGGTAATACCGTTTAAAGTCATAAAATTAGATTAAAATCTCCCTCTTATCTTGGTTGTGCAGGGCTCCTGAGATTTTCCCAGCGGGTCCTTTCTGCGTGACAAGCCTTGTAATGGTGCCATCTGTGTTCCTTTGCTGAAGTGCCAGAGGGTGTCGGAGGCCCCGCCTGCAGCCGGGACACTGCACCTTGCGTGCCCTCCCTTCTGCTGCTGCTGCTGCAGGGGACGGCACAGCCTTGTCGCCCACCGGGGTGATCTCAGCTGCCACTGTAGCTACCGGACCCACAGTACCGCAGCTGTAATTGCTCGGGGCCTGTAAAGTTCTGGTAGGAAGAGGATTTGTTGATAAGACTGAAATCTCAGGCCCACCACGAGGGGTGCAGCCAGGGCAGGAGCATCGCAAACTGCTCGGTGTCAGTGCTCAGCTGGAGAGACTCTGGCCCTTGTCTGATCAATCCTGAGGGACTGTGATGAGGGACTGAGCCAGCTCTTTTGAGACCCGTGTACTGGGAACTTAATGGAGTCAACCTGTTTGCTGATCACTGACAAGACAACAAGTATTCAAGGAGAGATAGTTATCTCTGAGAGTACTGACTGTTGCATTTTCTAGTTTGTGGCCTGCCTGGGCAAACAGCAGTTAAAAAATTCTCATACTGTAGTATTCCTGTAAAGAAATCTTGTCCTTAATAAATACTCTTTTAGAGGTGTAAGTGCTGCTGCCCATGAGTGACATCACTTCTGTAGGATTTTAAGAGTCTTTCCACCTCCCACAAACAAATTTTACTCTAAACCTGCTTCTCCGTGACAGATCTTTGTGATTTTGAAGGGTGTAACACTGTTTCCATCATAGCTACGTACTGGGGCCTGAGAAGAATGGGGAAAATTATTTTTCTCAGTAGAGAACTTTTCTTCAGATTCCCTTGCTTCCGTGGTGCACCTCAATAATTGCAATTTTAGCCTGCCTGCTGTTGAGAGGAAGATTTTCACAGCAACTTGTCTTGTGCAGTGGATTTTCATGCCAGAATAGATGTCAGGGAGCCCAAGTCTCAGGAAAGAACAAGAAAAATATTTCCATGAAAATACTGCTTTCATAAACGATACTTATAGCTTCAGACTCAAATGCATTTCCAATTCAGGGTATCAGTTGTTCTTGATTTTTATGTTTTCAATATCCATTTTTACTGCATAGTAACGAAGTGATAGAAGTTTTTTGTATCACCAAAAATAGCTGTTAATACCTCATTATTTGAAGCATGCTGGCCAAATTAAAACAATTTTTTAAAAGGCACTGATGAAATGGTGAGTGTGTGCTGTTAAAAAGGTGTAACTGCTAAGGAAAGACTGGTACAAGAAGGTAGTTAAGTTACGGAAATTTTGAATTTCCTGTTTCTTAATTCTAGTCGTTAAGTGACGGGTTCTGTTCCATTATGGCTTATTCTTATAAATGAAAATACAAAAGCACTGTCAATAGAGCTACAATTTCAAAGGTGAAAGCCTGGGAAAATATCGTGCAGAGGACTCCTGCATTAGAATGGAATGAACGAGGAAGCCTAATAATCAATTCTTGCTGTAATTTCCATTCTTACTGGTGTGTCAGTGCCAAATAGTTCTTGAAAACACACAGCAATACAGCAGTAAGGCATTAAGTGTCTGATATGTTCTTCAGAGTAACAACAATTTGAAATTGTTTGAAAAATGCTACTTGCATTTATAGTGCTGTATAAGTATCGGGAAAAAAATAGCAGCAGACTCACCCAAGAAAAAGTTTAGTCTGAATGAAGTGGTGTTGGGTGGTTCCTACTATTTTTACATTGAATTTTTAAGATTTTAAGCCTGTTACAGTATCAAATTGATGAGGCAGCTGCCTGTCTGCCAGAGTATCCACTACAGCAGTACTTCATGCAAAGGTGTCTGAATTTAAATATAATTTTAGGATGACAGCCTTGGTGTGGCAAATGATTATAGAAAGATTCTATGATAAAGAACTAATTTATCATATTTTAACATTTTACACCTCCTTCTCTAGAATAAACCAGTGTCAGCTGCCTTGGGCTTTGCAAATCAGTCCCACTGATTGAACTTGTTGCTGAACTCAGGGCATGTGTTAAAGGTGCTGTTTATCTGGCAAACAATTCACTCAGGGATAGTTTTCTGTAGGAGAATGTAGTTTCTTTGTTGGCATTCATAAAGCACTATAAAGGCATTATATAAAGGGTTTTTTATGGTTGCAGAACAGTGATTGTCATCTTAGCAATGCAGAAATACAATACCTGGGAATGTGCGTTTGACAAGAAAGTGAAAAAGGCATTGGCTTACCTAAATTATACCTTCACATATATATTTAATAACCATTTTTATTGTCTGACTTTAAATTATCTTTACTTATGTTCTGCTCTGAAAGACTTCCAGAATGTTGCACTACTATTTTTATATTTCCTGTCTTACAAATCAGCATTTTCTTTAGAAATGCCCCTGTACGTAACATAAATGTCTAAGTGCATTACATAAAGAAGTGATTATTTCATTACTCCTAAATTCTTTATGAGTCTTGTAGGGTTGTTTGAAGCCTTGTTAGATTGTTCAGAGCATGCAAATCCATCACATTGTGTCCCCCAAGCAAACAATTAGTTCTTTCTAACAGCTGTAACATGCTAGAGGTCCCCTATTCCCCAATTCCCGCCCAACAATTGCAATGTAATAAGTGGGTTTGTTTTCCAGCTGATCTTTGAGTAAAGCTTAAGAGCTATTGATTTGTTTCCATTTCTTTGAAGATTTCTTTACTTTCAGCAAATTCTCTCATCTTTTTCTTTTCTTGAAGAGGAAATTTAATGTTTTAAGCAGCGTAGCAGCTGCACCCTTCTTTTATTTGAGGTTTCCTGAGCAAAGTTAGCAGGTGGAATTAATTACAAGTTTGAACAGCTAACAACCACTGAAATCTACTGTTCTTTGTGTACAGTATCACCTTCTTCAAGTTAAAAATTCCTGCTAGGGGATTAACTTTCTAGATAAAGGGGAAAAGAAGCCAGGGACAATTGACTGGGCCATGTTCAGCTCGGTAGTCTTTTGTTCCTACTTTATTTCTGTGGCTTCCAGATGGTATTGCTGAATACTTTGTCATCCTTGTACTCAAAACCAGTCTGATTTGGTGTGTTAGTGAGGATGCCTTTAAGTGACCTTAAAAAGGTTTACAGAGTGGGATGTATGCATGGAAGCTTTGTCTTTTCTTGCCCCTCCTGTGCTGAAAAGCTGTGGAAATGGGTACAAGAGGCTGTATGGAGTAACTCTCAGAAAATTTAAAAGAGAGGTGCCTCTTCAGAATTGGATTAAAAATTGGAGAGGAATTAAGTGATTTTTATAGAGAGACATTCAGGAAAAAAAATATGAGAAGCAGTGAACTTGCTCTGGTAATTCTTTCATATCTCCAAAAACTGAAGCGTAGAAAATATTAAAATGGGTAGAAGAGACTGAGGAACTGAAGTTCAGAAGTGAGAAAGGATGCAGAAAGAAGGTGGCAGGCAGGTGTATGAGAATTACATAAGGAAAGAAAATCAAGTAACCTTGGAGTCAAGGATAGCTCGCTGGATCTCTGCCCATGGCAAAAAACTAGAGGTTGACAAAAACGAAATGGTGGTGGAATTGTAAAAATGAGCTAAAAAGTACTTATGACAGTGATGTGAGCTGTTGCTAAGAGTGCAGGTCTTTGAATAGGAGACCTGTACAATGGCTGAAGATGGAAGTCATTTGAATGTCATGAGGCTTGAAAGCCCATTGACATTTGTAGAGGAGCATTATTTTGACCTGTTTTAGCGGTGTGCTTAAAAGATAAACTGAGCTCTGCTCATTTTCTCTTACTTAGGCTTTTGGCAACGAGCTGATCCCTCCCACTATGCCACTGAAGAAAGCAACAGTGTTCCTCAACCCAGCAGCTTGCAAAGGGTAAAATTCCCCCTTCCCAACACTCTCATTTGAGGCACTCTTTCTTCATTTTTGCTCTGCCATCCACTACAAAAGCCATCCAGATTCTTGAGCTCATTTTTGCCTCCCTCTGATACCAAGCTGGCACTATATAACTATGCCAAACTTTATTTCACCAGATATATTGGGATGAGAAATAGAATTAGAGGCTTGAGGTGAAAGAATGGTTTCTAAACATATGTATATTTTTAATTTTTTTCTTTTATCCTGTGTTTTGGCCTTTGTCATTCCTTTGTGTGTGGCATTCCTCCGTATTCCCTCCGGACTTTTGCATGTGATATTTTTCCGCCTCAAAAGCTTTAGAAACAAGAGATGACCTTGATTGCTTCAAGACTTGATATTAGCCAGCGGTGCTCTTACTTCTGTGGGAACCTGTCCTTGAAAGGGATGTGCCCACGATCTGAGAGGCTAAATATGGGCTCAGAGCAAGACTCCTGGAAGAGGTCGGCTGCTATTTTTAGCTGCTCATTAGCAGAAAACCTGTAATCTTGGATATGATGTGTGTCTGTTTCTGCTGATCAGCTAAGCTTTGTATCAGCTTCATTTTGGGGAGGGGCTGGGAGTTGTTAGTACCAGTATGAAGGGAATAATATATCTGACGTGGAAGTGCTTGGACTTCCATGCTTTTGTTCAAAACACACATGACTGGAAAATGCCAAGCATTAATAAAGCCTCATGTTTCTACTTGTGAGCAATTTATAGTTAGTGGCATAATTATTTTATTATGCAATTAGAGGCAGAAAATGTATCAGTCCTATAACAAAAGAAGGTCAGGTACAGTTTTGCTTCTAAACTTAATAATATGTTGTAGTAAATAGTTGGGGTTTTCTGATGTTTCTGAAAACCTGCATGGGCCTTCTTTGAGATCGTAAAGTCTGGTGCTCTGTAAGTCATTAATTTTCCAATCAGTTTCTTTTTGGATATCCTATTTTGTTTCAATGGGTTTTTAAAATTATTTTTGGAGAAGGTTAGATAACATTTTCTGCATTTATTAAAACTGCAACAAAAAACCTGACATCTGAGATATGAGACCAGAAAGGTAATACATTTGAACCACATGAAACCTCATATTTCCTGACTGGCAGGCTGAGTGACTGATTGTGTAGATTGTATGCTTGGTTTTAAGTAGATTTCTTCTTGCTATGCATTTATTTCTTTGCTTTTTTAATTTCTTTTTAGCCACCAGACTAATTAAATAGTTTTTACTCGATTATTTCTAGCAAAGCCAGGAACCTCTTTGAAAAGAATGCAGCACCAATTTTGCACTTATCTGGCTTGGATGTAACTGTGGTTAAGGTAAGAACTGATAGGTTCTGCTAATATAGATACATTGTCTGCTCTGCTCTCTCCTCTTGAAGACTTGAAATTAAAATCTGTATGCATTTGAAATACTCAGTTGTCCTGTAGACATCTAATGGGAAGAAATAAATACTGAGATATTAAGCTGGTACTTAATCTTTTTCTTTTTTAATTCACAGTTAATTTATGAACAGTATACTGAGATTTCAGTTTTCAGCTAAAGCAGTACATATGCTTGTTTGTCTGTCTAAAGCAGCCCTTCTGTAATTCACATTTGAGAGAAAACTCTCCAAGTAGTTGAGTGCTGGTTTGTGGTACGTGCCCAGTGCTGTTGAAATTGTCATTTCTGCCTGACCTTGCAGAATTCAGAAGTGAGGAACTTGGACGTGCCATGGAACTGTTCAGGTTAATTAAAAATAACCTCTTATTTTTACAATGGAAATATCTCAGTGTCTCTCCAAATAATTCAACATTCTCATTACAAAAGCAGAACACTGAGATCTAAATGTTGTGAATTAACAGACAGGTTTTCTTTGGAAAGACAAGAACAAATCAACATGAAGGGATTCTGATCTTTTTGCTGGTTTTTGAGGTTGTGATATGAGGATTGCTTAATAGTCAGTGGATTCTAGCAGTGAAGTACTCTAATATGCATCTTTCTGTCTTGGAATCCTTTTCACAAGGTTTACTGTTAAAATGCTGTTTTTATTAATGCCTTTCTCTGATCGTTGAAAATACACAGTCCAACCCTAAGAGAAAAAAAATATTTTGCAAGACTTAAAACTGATGCTTGGTAGCAACTGATGAGTTGGCAAAACAGGACTGGGCCAGCAGGTGAGGCTGAGATATCTTTGTAAAAGACAATAATTTTGCAGAAAACAGTTTTGATGGTTTAGAAGTTCAGTGTTCTCTGTACTGTTAAACCCACAGTCAGCAGCTTGCTGTCGGGCATTTCATGTAGCTGATGCTGCTTCAGGACATACACTTGAGCACTTTGGCTGCTAAAGGCGTTGGGAGTTTTTCTGCAAGAACGTGGTTGGCTTCTGGTTTCACTGTAAATTTGCCTGGAAATAAGGTTGTTGCTGTGATATTGTAGATCTGTTGAGTAAGATATACTCTGATATTTCATTCAGCCTTTGTGTGTGTGCGTGTCTGTCTGTGGGTTTACTTGCACGTTTTTTGGTTTTGAAAGAAATGGTTTTGAAGAAATCTCCATGAGTGTTAGTAATGTACAGTATTGTGTGCCTGTATGATAATAACGGTTAAGCAGATGGATAGATGATTCTTCTTCCTCTAAGAGAGATATATTAGAGATAGCCATTTGAGTTCTCACGTTCGGATTTCTGTTTCTTCAGACTGATTATGAGGGACAAGCAAAAAAGCTGCTGGAATTAATGGAAAACACGGATCTGATCATTATTGCGGGAGGAGATGGCACAGTACAAGAGGTACTGCAGGAGCCTGGTTTGCTGAAAGTTGTAGTTGGGCTGAGAGTGAGAAGATTGAGTGTGTGCAGTGTAGCAGAACCATATTACTAAAGATTTGTCAAGTTTAATGTCTGTGTTTTCAGTCAATGTTATAATCTTCTGGGAACAGGGACACTCTGCTCGTTGGTATTAATCTAAAAGTGGTGATGGGAGTGGGGCAAAAGGAGTGTGTGGCATGTCTTCCAGAATTTTATTCAAGAATGAGCAAACTGTTTGGAGAGACACGATTCTAACTTTTTCTTTCTGTGTGATTTAGTTGAAATGGTTTAATTTGCCAAGTTCACTCCTATCTGTATGCTCCCCAAGAGGAATGCATATTTTGCTAAGTGGGAATCAGATAATTTAAAAGTTATGTGGGAATGATAACAAAGCATGGTACGTATTTAATAAATGCCTATTGTCAAGGTGATTAATGACAGGAGCAAACTACCAGCAGAACTGGGGGATACTCTGTTTTTTAAGTAAGACTGTATTTTGTTGAAGCATTTCCTGGAATACTAACTTCTTCATAAGACAATGGCTAAATGAAATGCAGTGACCTTAAGAGAAAGTGATCAGAGTACATCTGCAAGTTCCTCCTGGCCTTAGAGTTGATTATTGTTAATTGCACTGGCCAGTGCTATTTTTGCATTATGCAGAGCATTATTCGGTGTTAAAACATTTACATTGGCAGTGGTTGTGGTGCCAGCATATGCTCAGGCACACTCAGAACCCCGCTGTTTCCACCACGTTTGCACACTGAACATGCCTCCTTTCCTGTGTAAACAACCATAGCACCTTCCGTGAAAGAGTAGCTGCTCCTTAAATCTTTCCAAAGAGTAAACGTGGTTAAGAATTTCATAGCTTTCTACTGTAACTGAAAAATAAAATCCTTGGACCTGAGCATTTCCCATGTTTTTCAGGTCATAACTGGACTTCTCCGCAGGGCAGATGAGGTGAGAAAGTGTCATTTTAAAAATTTTGTGCGTTTCTTAGAGTGTCTTGTGCATCCACTGTGATCTCTTGGCCTCAGCTGTCTTCTGCAGATACATTGCTTCCTAATCTGGAGCCAGCCTGCTGCGCACCAAGTCAGCCCTGCTGGTGTCCTGCAATGCTGCCTGTTGTTCTTCGTTCCCTTTCTAAGGGATGCAGTGGCTCCCAAACCATGGCTTTGGGAAGTTTCCAGCATCAGAGCAGGGATTGTGGAGAAGCCAAATGCTCAACTTGCAGAGACCCATGGACCAGCTGTGCATGCCACTTTGTTTGGCACAAGCGTTGGGTGAAAGTACATGTTTTTCTTGTATTTGTACAGGCTTGAAAACGAATTCAGTTATGGTCACACTCCCACTGCTTTGGGAGTGCTCTGCTGTTTTTTCAAGCAGTGAATATCTACCTATGCAGATGGCTGCACTAAGCAAATTTTAACCTCTCAAGGTGGATCGCTCCGAATGGAAATGAGGGAGTTTTTTCTTTTTAAAGTGGGAGGACAGTGTTATTGAAGAAAGGAGGGAATCATTGTTCCCAAAACCTTCTGGCAGGAACTGGCAAAAACTCAGTTAAATGATCCAGACAAGATTATGATGATACCGTTGGCAGCTGGAATTGTATCTGTTTAGGCATTTGCTTTGTCTGAATGTGACAAGAGGAACTTTGCAACCCAGCCAATATTTTTAAAGGAGAGTTGGCTGTATCAATTCTGAGAAATCGGTTTTTTAAGTGTAATGTTATTATAGTTGTCTCCTGAGACCTCTATAATCTAAAGACAGTGGAAGAAAAGTTTTAGAGGCTTTACTGGCTAGTTTATCTTCTTTGTTTTTTGACTTACTATCTATCGATGTAGCTTGGGTTGTTTTGCAGCAGTGTCGGAAATTCTGCATCTAGCACAATTACAGTTGGAATACTGCATTGTAGTATTGCCACTGTGCCACTTTGTGTCTTTGGCCAGGGAATTCTTCTTGTCCTTCATATCACTGTGTCCTAGGAGTAGAGATCTGCACTTCAGCCCCCTCTCTCTGTGCTCTGCTTCCCTTTCCACTCGGGTATATCATACCACTGTTGCCTGGATAAGAAGAGCCTGTGCAAGGTATTCCAGAAACATTGTTTCTGGCAGCCAGGGGAGCAGAGCTTGACTGCATGAGCTGCAAACAGCCTCTCAGCAGCACGCAGTAAAACAGCTCTGGGGAAAACGAGAGAAGGGTGTTTGAGGTGCATGAAGATTCACAGGTGACATAGAGATGGCAAGGGAGAATGGTTGGGCAGTGAGATGGGAATTACTGAGTCAGTGTGGATTGGCAGTGTCCCGGTGCTGCTGGCAGCAGTGCCCGGGAGGGAGATGGTACACTGTGGTCTGTGGTAGTTTATGCTGATTTGCTGACACGCTTCAAGAAGCACAGTTTATTACCAGGCATAGTGTAATAACTTGCTCCTTCAACAAGCCCTTTTGCTGAACTGTGGTACAAAAACCCAACATTGTCAGTGACTTTCAAAAATTAGACCTTCTGCTGCCTCATGATTTGAGTGCCAGAGGAATCAATTAGTTTCCTTTCCTTAAGTGAGAAAATCTCTTTGCTATGCAAGGTTACTCTGTCAGAGGGGGATTTCTGCAGTGGTAAATGAGATTCAGAGCTTGTGATGCCACCGTCAGTATTAAGAAAGATGGCAGATTGCTGACAGAATCCATGCATTAGTTGGGATGTGGCTGCCAACCTGCATGTAACAATGCTCTTAATGATTACAGAGAGCTGCTTTGTACCCAGTTGGCAGTGGTGGGTTCACAGATTTGGACGCCATGCTCTGAGTCATTATGTATTACTGCCTCGTTTAAGGAAGTGCCCGGCTGCTCAGTGCCAAAGGGGTGATACCAGACACAGCTGTGATCTCCATGCAGGAACTTCTTCAGCTGATGCAAATGTTAATTTACTCTCCTCATGTGTCCAGGCTGCCTTCAGTAAGATTCCTATAGGATTCATACCTCTTGGAAAAACCTGCACTCTGAGCCACACGCTGTACCCTGAGAGCACGAACCAAGTCCAGTAAGTATTACTTGTTTCTGAAACATGTTTGTTTGTTTTCAAGGAGCAGTGCTTCTTGGTAGCTTGATACTTTCCTTTTTCTTCTGTGTTACGTAGAAGTTGGCAGTCTCTGGGCAGAGCCTGACGATTCTCTGAACTTGCCTGAGTTAATGACTTCCAAAAACTGACTAAAAATTAAAAGAAGGAGATGTATGTATTATTAGAACTGATATAATTTGCTGTGGTGAATTTCTCTGTGATGATGTGATGCTCAGAGGTTTTTTTTTAAAAAAGAAGGGATTAAAAGGATCAGCCTCTTAGGAATAGCAGAAAGGGTATGACAAGGATATAGCAAGGATATGACAAAGTAAAACAAAAATAAGTCCTATTTCTATCCCTTCTCCAGTGTAAGAGTTCTAGAAACCAGTCTGCATATAACCTGCTTAGCACCTGCAAAGTAAGGAGTAGTACAAGGATATGGGAAAGACTGGATCCTATTACTGACTTTTGCAGAGTGGGACTGGCTTTTCCCTGTGGTGGGACTGATGTTGGCAACAATCCAACAACCTGATTCTTACATTTAGCATCCTGGATGTGATCCAACCTGGATGTATCTGTTGCTGGCATTTCAGGTTGTTTGCAAGATGGTTTTGTCCACTTCTAAAGTAAAAAGCCTCATCAACTAATCTTTCTTTTCCCCACACTTAATTTCTTTTCGATTGTTCCCTTCCTCTCCTCTCATACTGATAAATATATTTTTTCCTTGCCACTGAAATCTCTTCACTCTCGTTCTCCCACTAACTCATTAACATTTTTCTTCGTGGAACCCTTGCTGGTATCCATCATCCATAAAACCCACGAGTCAACTGGCATAACATCCTTCATTAAAACTACCAGAGTGCTTTGAAGCTCAGCAAGATGGACAAGGCTGTAATCAGCAGCTAAGATTAAAATAATAATTTATGTTTGGGTTCTAAAGAAGCTGTTTGAAATGAATTATCTTCTTGTCCCAAGGTAATGAACTGTGCAGGTGAGACTGCAGCATACTGGTGAAGTTGAAGGTAATTTGGTCAATAGGCTGCTTAACAATCCACACCAGTAACAGAACCTAACTTAAAAAGTGCAGAAGTGATATTTTTAAAAGAAGTATTTGGGCTTTGGTTCCTTCAGCACTCCTACTTTGGAGTGTAGGAATGTAAAGGTCTTACAGAAAGATAAGAGTTAGGAGAGAAGAAGGGCTGTGGGAAGAACAGCTCCCTTATCTGTCTCAGTATTGTAATCCCGATGGAGCCAGGGGCAGTTTCTCCCCCTGATTCACAAGAGTATTGGACTGGATCTGAAAACTGCATTTTTTTCTGGTCCAGCTGAGACACTGGAAATGTATACAATGTGGAATCTGAATTTTGCCCAGCTCTGAAAACAAAGGAGGAGTTTTAATCAAGTGTATGCTTCAAGGTTTGAACATAAACTACTTAAAGGACTTAAACACTTTGATTACAAAATCTTTACAGCTTGAAATGACAAAGTGCCTGAGCTACTGCCCACAACTTAATGGAGACCAAAAGGACAGGAGCACTGCTGATAGGTAGATTTATGTTGATTAAAAACTTCAAAACAAATTAGCATACTAATGCAGTTCAGTCCCAGACACATGAGCTGAGACCAGGCTTGTGGCGTCCCCACCTACTAAAATAAAAAATTATTTGGATCCATAGTGTGTTAAGTATCTGGAACAGCAGGTAACATAGTTGGCATGTGATCTGCCAGGTTACCTGAAGAGGGAGGAATCTCTGGAAAGCTCAGGCTGAGAATTTCCTTTTGCTTTTTGTCCGTTTTGCTGTTTGTTAGGACACAGGCTTTGTTATGAGTTGCAGCCACCCATTTTGCTTTCTGAATTCAGTGAAGTGAACCACTTTTCCCTTGGGGTTGTTACATTTGCTGAAAAAAAGCCCCACCTGGACTTGTACTGGAATTTTCTGGAAAAAAATGTAATTTTAAAGCTTACTAATTTCCTTCCTTCCTGTTTGTTTTCCTTTGCTATTTTTCCCCCTGTTTGTTTTGCAGACATATCACTAATGCTACACTGGCCATTTTGAAGGGAGAGACAGTTTCACTTGATGTCTTGCAGATCAAGGTAAAAGCATCTGCTTTTTTGGAACTCTGCATTCCTAAAACTCTTCTGGTCTCATGTTCCTGTGTTTACATGGACTGCTTTTCCTCTGTGTAATGCTGTTACGAATTTTGGTTTATGATATCAGCAGTTCTGATGGCAGTCATTTCTCTACTGTGACATGAGATAATCTAACTGGGAGGAAACACTAGAATGCCTGAACATCATCTTTTTTGAGGCTCAGAGAGTATCGGTGAATACAAAACTTAGTAACAGCAATGTTTCTGTAGCAATGTCGAGAGACAGCAATAGCTGTCGGAGCTGATTTGATGCATTCATATGTTTTGTGCAGTTAATAGCTTGCTTTGGCAAGCTGAAAAATGTAACTCTGACTACGCCCTGTGTGGTTTTTGAATATTATTTTTCTGTTATGTTGTAGAATAGACGTTTCTGCAGTGAGAGTGTAATGTTGCTGTGCAGAGCTCCTTGCTTTTGACTGGCAATATCCACAAAATGAAATGGCCACTGCAGGGTGTGCAGTCAAACTCAGTCTACCTCTTCAAAAGTTCAACTCCTGTATTTCTCTCCAGAGCAGATAAGATGTACAGTGCTTAAATTCTGCATTCAATTTTGCAATACTTATTTGTCTTTACAGGGAGAAAAGGAACAGCCTGTGTTTGCAGTCTCTAGTTTGAGATGGGGATCTTACAGAGATGCAGGAGTTAAAGCTAGCAAGTAAGAAAATACCATTTTTGAAATAATGCCTTTTTTAGCATCTGTTGCCAAAAAGATATAACCCCCTCTTTTAAGTAAGTCTGTTTTTGAGTGTAGGCATTTGACAGACAGAAGCACCCACTCTTGTTAGGTCTGGCATAACACACATGGGAGTGTAAGATGTACCAGCATTTTTGTAATTTGAGATAAACACTTATCTGGTGCTGACCTGTTCTTTTAAGTATTTACTTTCTTCTTCCCTTGTGGTATCAGCTTCTGGAACTTTATTCAGATTGTAACAGGGAGAAAATCTCTCCCTTGAGTAAAGTCTGAGTAAAGTAATTGGCCACTGTTTTTCATCATGCCAATGAAAAGGTGCATGTGGACTCTGTAACTCAATTCCAACAAGGGACATCAGATGCAGTAGAAATGCCCTGAAGTTCCTGCTGGAAATAGCATGGACTGTGCTGTCTGAATGCTAAACTAATAATTATCGGGCTTTCTCCAAAAGGACATTTCACATGCCATATGTGTGTATCAAATGACAAGCATTGTCTGGTGAAGGAGCAGCAATGCCAAAGCAGCTCACTTCCCAAACTCTTGTGGAGGGAACCCAGCACGTGCCTCGGGGGTGAGGAAATACCATTTGCTTTGTGAATGAGCTGTCTTTGTCAGGAAGGAAGAAGTAGCAGACCTCTGGAGTGTGTATGGCAAATATTTGAGAGGTTTGAGAGGTGATGTGAGATGGGGGAGATGCAGTAAACAGTCAGGTTTATCCCTGGGAAGCAAGGAACATTCATAATAGGCTGTGTAGGTGCTGACTTGGCTTTGCTGCAGTCTCTCCTGCTAATTCCAGCCCCAAGTCCAGGGAAGTGCACTTCTCTTTGCTCTGCACTCTTAGTAGGCTTCCTGCCCATACCCTGGTTTTTCCTAGTGCCAGCCTTCACATCTTTTCCTGCAGCAGTTCCCTTTCATAAGAGTCTTTTGGACAGTGCTGGAGGCGTAACAGCACCTCTGGTATGTGAGGCAACACGAACATCCTCAAACCTCATCCCCTTCCATGACTGTTTTCCAATGCAGAGAAAATGTAGAGAAAACATGCCCAGCTTGGAAAGCACTTCAGCCACAAATGAATGGGTGCTCAAAGTCTGCTTGGAATAAGAACCATGTGTGCTTGTCCTGTTTTTATACTTCTCCTCTTCATCTGCTTTTGGTCCCCATGAGCGATGAGTTATTGGGCTAAAATAATCATTTGGTGTATTCCAGTCCAACTGATCTTATACTGGAAAGAAGGCACCTATTTAGAGGGAGTTAAGCTGTAAGACAAAGTTCCAGAAATTTATCTGACTGTCCCTCTGCTAAGCCCTGTCCTGCTGGAGACTTGATGCTGATCTATGTCATTATTTTACAGACAATTTCATGGCTTGATGGGAGTGGTGGACAGTTGCACACCTTAGTGGTTAGTGATAGGCTTAGATCTGCAGTACTCTTGACCTGATGGTGTTTAATGTGCTTTGCTGACCCTGTTTGCTGGAAGACAATGATCAAAATGTGCACCAAGCCTACCTAACTATAATCACATCTTTAGCTTCCATACAGGGTGTAGATTCTACCAGCTGTGTGGCTGGTTGGATTTTTATTTTGTAAAACACTGATTTTGATGTGAGAATACCTTGGGACAAATTAATGTTTTCTGGCTCTGTTCTTCTGTCACTGAAGCTTTTGATTTTTATTTGTTTCCTCCAGCCTAATGCTTGATTGCATATTGTGGAGGTGCAGACTGCCAGCTGTTGGACCACAGGCCTTTAAATCATCCCCAGTTGTGTAAAATTCTGTTAGTGAGATGTCCTGCTGCCTGTAGTGAAGATTATACACTGCATTTTGGTGATCTGTAAATCAGGAAAGGGATGTCACTGCTAAGCTGCTGGTGATGTGTAGAAACTATCTTACAGTATCAAAAAAGCTAAAAGTTGTCAGGGAGCACTAACTCAGTGGCAGACAAGTCTGTGTGCTCTGAATGCATGCAGGGTTTTTCCCTTTCCCAGTATTGACCCCTGGATATCTTAGAAGTTCTTTTTGTGTTCTCTTTTCAGGTACTGGTACCTTGGGCCTCTGAAAACCAAAGCAGCTCACTTTTTCAGTACAGTTAAGGTAAAAATTAATTGTGAGGAAAAGTGTATGGGAAATGAAAAGGCTGACTTTGCTTTGTATAATTTACCTGCAAGTTTTTGTGAAGGATTCCGGTAACAATATAAAATGGGAGTGAAACTGGACTTGTTAAAAAAACCTGCCAATTGATAGACTTACTTCAGAGGAGATGAAGAGGGAGAAAGGCTTTTTTAAAAATTCCCTTTACTGAAGATCTGTTGCTGCAAGATCACCAGGGGGAGCCAGTAACCCCCTGTGAAACTAGTGAGCAGCAGTGGTGTGAAGATTAGCACCTAAGTGCTCAGTCACCTTTTCTCAACAGCCTTTCTTGTGATAACATTTCACTCTGATTTATTCAGCCGGCAGAAGGGTCTATAATTAGACTGCTCATGCACATTGATAATCAGGCTTTCTTGTGTGGTAAAATGAACATGAAGATTAATAGCTTATATCTCACCTTAAACTTTTCTGTTCCTTAAAATCCTGGGAAGATTAAAATGTGATCTGCATGAAAGGTGAGGCAGTTTCATACACATGCTTTTCCTGTTCTCTGAACATACAAGGATCCTAATGAAAGGCTGTGGAAATACCCAGGAGCTGGTACAGTAGATCAGACTGTGCAGTCCAGTCACGCTGTCTGTGATAGTGCCAATGATTCTTTTGTAGGAAGCTCCTGTAAAGGGGAGTTTAATGGTAATGTATCCATGAAAGTTGGGGTGTTGGTTTTTTTTAACCCCCCATCCCCAGGAAATTGGAGATGACAACTGTGTGCTGGCATTCTAGGTAGACACCTCCTCTTGATTTCTCTCCAGCCCCTTTCTAAGTTTTGTTGGCTCCTTGGCCTCAGCTATGGGCAGTGATAGTGGATTTCACTGATGAGCTATTCATTGTACATTAAAAAGATCTGTTTAATCTGGTGAAGGTTTAAGAGAAGTGGCCACTTTTTCTGCTATTACAATAGAAAAGTTTCTGCCTGGTCTCTCCTAATTGTGGTATTTATTGCTTTATGTGCTCTTTATGTTATCATTTTGTTAATTTCTATAAGAAGCAGCACCAGCCTGTTGAGCTTAATCTCTTCCTGGCTTGTCCTTGCTGCTGCACGCTTCATGTTTTCTGGTTTTGCTGTAGCTGTCTTTTGAAACAGGATGACCTGTACCTGAAAAAAGTGTAATGGGAAAGGGCTCACCTCTGCTCTTGGTAGGGGCATTGTTGCGAGGTGTTATCATCTCTTCTAAAATATACAGGCTTAAATTATCACAGCATTGCTGCTTTTCCCTTTAATCGTTATTATTTATTGTTTGTATATTGCCCTACTGATACAATCTGTTTGTCCTCTTTATTATGAAAGTATGATAGTGGAGCCCTTCCTTGCTGTCACAGGTGTAAGGTGAATTAACAACCTGTGCTCTATGATCCAAAACTACTTCTAAGGTTTTGTGCATAGAAAAATAATTGCATTGAGTTCATGTAGGCTCTTTGCTGTTTTGTTTTACTGTATACATTTGAAAACCTATTAAATGATTCCCTCCCATAGTCCTGTGTTTGGAGCATTTTAGAAATTATTTTCAAAACTAGAGGAAATATCACCAAGAATAATTTGTTGGTACTTTTCTTCTGTTTTTTTTTTTTTAATAAAGTACATGCGACTTGCCTGAAGACCTGTTGTACTGCTGTCTATGAGCACCTGGCTATCAGATCAGATCTGGGTTGTTTGAGTTGTTGGAGAACAAAGGCCTGCCAGGTTTTAATGCCCCTCGGCTGCACAGAGCACTGTCTTTGTCTGTTTGCGCTGGATCCCGCTGTGCTCTTTGAGGTTGCCTTTGTGCCATGCAGAGACCAATTGTTCTTTCAGACATTCATGTTGACCTTGCTGGTTTTGGTTGTTCCCTGCAGCCAGAAGCAGCTGTGTTGCCCTGCCACACATCAGCAGCAAAGAAAACATCCCTTTACCCTCTGCTCGTCATAGAGGGAAAAATGCCTCACTTTTTGTGGGGAAGGAGTAGATTAGTGGACTAGGGGGACTGGGGGTAATCTTTTTGAAGCTGCAAAAAAATGTCATCTCACATACGGATCTGGAGGCTGGAGACCACAAAGTAGGCTGAGGCAGTGGTGGGGCCTGGGTAGATCTCAGGAGTACTTGGGAGCACACAATAAACGGGCTACAGGACTAAACAGGTAGGGGCTAAAATGCCTTTTATCTTCTGTCTTTCCTTTTCATGTAAACTCAAGGAGTGGCCTCAGAAACATCAAGCTGCTCTCAGGTATGTGGGTCCAACTGAGAGACCTCCAGAAGAGCCAGAGGAGAAACCGACGAGGCCACCTTTGTATGTGAGGCTTTACAGACGACTTCGCTCCTACTGGTCACCTCCAAAAGGTGAGATGTGTCTATTTTGGCATAAACTCCCAGGCAGGCTCTACTCCTCTAATAGATTGACGGAGGGGAGTGGGGGGGTGGTGTCTGCTTTACTTTTGTGCTCTTTTTAAATTATGATTATTAATTAATTTATTGTTATTTGTGTATTTTTATTATTTATTAAAACTGTGATTTTGTGAAGATAGTTACAGTGGTATTTGTCAGAAATGGAACAGAGTAGTCTCTGCCAGTGCTTGTGGTCTCATGAACAAAAATTAATTTGTAAAGAACCCAGGGCGTTCCCTGGACTCACAGTTGCTTGCCACTGCTGTGGAGGCCTTCTTAGAGAGTACTTGGCACTTCTGGGTGAGCTTCTTGAAATCTTCCAATGGAATGGCTTCTCAGTGAGCTGGTGAGAGAGGAGCAGCCTTTGTTTTCTGGGGTGGGGAGAGCTGCTGACACAGAGCAACAAATGTTACTTAAAACAGAACAGTAAATTTGCGCCATGCAGAAGCCCTAAGTTTCTCATAGTACATTAAATTTCTTTCTGCACCATAAACTTTCTTCTCTGTGAGCCTCTCTTGGGTGGGCTGTTGGCTGGGCAGTGCACCTGGCAGAGCCCAGAAGGAAGGAGAGTGTGTATGTTTGTGCAATCTGGTGTGATGCAAAGACCTCATTTCTTCTTGGCTGCAAGAGGTGATTCATACAGAAGCATGAATTAGGTGACCTGTATATGAGAAGTGAACCGTGGAGTTTCCTCCTATAGAAAATACATGTTACCACAGGATCCTGAATATCAGATTCCTGGGGTTTTTTTGGTAGCAGCACTTCATGTGTTTTCTAAATGTTCCTGTAACTAGCCCAGGAGATCTGTTAATCCCTGGGCATAAGGGCTCACAGGGCTGTCATGTACTGGGCTTGACAGTCTTTTCTGCTACTGTGTGAATGCTGATGCTATTTTTTTCTAGTACTCCCAAGCTCCCTTTTCAGGTTTTTTTTAAAGATTTTGACATTTTTAAGAAAAAAACTAGTGGCCACAGTGGCTCAGAGTGATTTTTGTGTCTGGCATTGATGTTTTATTGTTCATAATGATCAGTGCAGTTGATTCAACTTAATGATTTATGTCTTCTCCTCTTGAAATGCAGAATTTCCCCAGGAGGTAACCCCAGAGGACTGGGAAGAACTGAAGCTATCCACCATTGAGCTTTCCATTGCAACTCGGAACAGGCAGCTTGATCTAAAAGTAAGACCATAATATAACTGGATTCCAAGTGCTGGCTGCCCACAGAGTTTTCCTTTCTTATTAAACTCCCATTCTTGTATTTACATAAATAAAACTTACTGCCTCGTGCAAGGAGAGGCCCATGACTGAATCCAGGAATGGGCAAGGTTCTGAGCCAGTGTAAAAAGCACTGGAGATGGATGTAAAACTGGGATGCAGTGATATCAGGAAGAATTTGTACAAGATTTTCACTAGCCAAGCATGTTTTAGGATTGCCCATGAGAAAACAAAGCATCAAAACAGGCATTCCATTCCTTCTTCACCATATGAGAGTGATTCTGTTTGATCAGGTGGTGCTAGAAGGAAGTTGAACCTGAATGTCTGGCTAGAATGTTGCCTTTTTCTCTCTTCTTTTGACTTGCAGAGCAAAGAGTTAAAAAGAACTGGGACTAGGGAAAGGACAGTAGCTACACTGATTTGAAGGAAAGGAAATGCAGGTTGTTGTGGAAGAGTAGAACCAAGCAGCAAAGGAACTGTTCCTGTCATAACCTTCTCAGCCTGTTCATGCCGTTTGTTCATTGTTCTAAAACCTGTCTTTGGCCTATGCCTGTGTTTTGGTGCAATTTTACTGCTGTGAAAGCTGTTTGGGTAGATGTCAGTCTTTGATTTTACTGGAAAACAGTAACACAGTGATCCCATATTGGTGAGCTTCCCTTCGTGTCCTCCTTATGGCTGCAGGAAACCATTGCCACTACACCCAGATTAACAGGAGGTGTTGAACTTACCGCAACATATTTCTTGCTCAGAATTTAGGGTCTTTAAGAACATGAAAATTGGAGTTACGTTGTTATGTTATCCTGTAGGATCAGAAAAAAAAAAAAAACAAAACAGGCAAATATAGTCTTTAAAATTTTCTCCTGTTTTCTTCTTAGAATGTACCACATGAACTTTAGTTTCTCATTTCTCAGAGGCTTATGATTTGGACTGTCCGTGTCTTAGTAATGGTAGAAGCTAGACAGAGACTGGTATTTGGGTATTTGGGGTTTTAGTGGTTTCTAGATGGCAGTTGAACACAAGAGTTTTGGTTGCTGAACTGGATTGGAGTCGGTGATGTAAAGTAAAAACAGGCCTTCCAAGAACTGAAAAGTATCTGATTGCCACAGACTAGCCCTTATGTCTCTTCTGTTGTTTTTGGGTTGTTTGTTTATGCCTTCAAGATACACTTTAATACTCACTGGTATTGGAAAAAAAAGAAGTGACGTAGGGTTCTCAGGTCTCTTGCATAGTTTAGAAAAGTGGACAAGTTTGTGTTAGGCCAGTTGTACTTCTCTGTTGCTAGATCTGGAAGTATCTTAATGCTGCATCTTTTTTTTTCTACATCTGTGGACCCCTTACAACTGCCTATAACTCCCGCTCTTGAAGCCACTGTCCCTGCAGCTGTCAAAGCTGAACAGCAGCTCTCACAAATCGATACCAGGCCATATCTGCTGACTACTGTCAGCCACTCCTGTCTCTCTGTCTCACCTCAGATTCATGCCTAGGCTGCCCTCTTGATAAAGCCATACAGATGCAGCTCAGACAGTGCCAAGACTACCTCTGCAGAACAGCAGATAAACCAAGTTATACTAATAGATGCATTTATTTTTACTTTTGTCATTTTGATTGCATCTGCACTAGGACTTCTGCCAGAACAGAAATGTTAAAAGAAATAAAAAGAATAAATTGCATCTTAATCAAAGTTGCTTTCCTGGAAAAAGCTTTACTGTATACTTAGTTTAAGGGCAGGCTATAAATATGAAAGAAGCTAAGTAAGGAGTTTAAAGGATTGATACCAAGGACACTTTGATTTCCAATTTGTATTGTTTAAAATTCTCTTGGTGTTTGGTGGCCAAATGTTGTGTCATTGTACTATTGCTGAAATTCATGAAAGACCCATTGAATAGAAATAAATTAGTAAACCTAAGGGGTCTGCTATTGTCTTTAAATGTAACAAGAAGCCAAATGTGTGACTCATTATTTTACTTCTTGTGGTATTTATCTGAATATTCATCAGTGGGAAAATACTGTCTATAATTTATATTTCAGATCTCAAGCTGAGATTTGAAAAAAGCATTAAATGCAGAAATGCATCTTCTGAGTCCTTTTATGGGACAAAGGACTGGGCATTGTGTGAACATATTGCAGTCTCATGGGTGTGGCATTTTCAAATGTTAACTGCTTGATTTCTGAATCCTTTTTTGCACAGCGCACTGAGGACTTCATGGACATTTGCATTGAAGCAGAGACTGTCAGCAAAGGAGAGTTTGTTCACAGAGGGTGAGTGTGGGAAGGCTGCGAAAAGGTGACAGAATCTCTGCGTGAGTGGGAACGCAAATTCTGAATAGCTGGTTTCCTCTAATCTTGTGCTGCAAAGTTCAGAAGCAGAGGGACTGCAAAGGACACCAGTCAGCAATGCTTCATGAGGATTAATGATTTTGTTCTTTAAAATTCCTCCTCATTTTCTCTTTCTGTAAACAAGGCAGAACTCCAGAACCTGGAGTGTCAGTGTTCAGGACCTGGAATTCTTCCTAGCTTCTGAGTTTGCTATGCCTTTCATATTTTGCCCTGTTGCTGCAAGTCAGTACTAGTTGTACATTGCTGTCATAACCAAGTTTTATAGACAGCCATGCAGACTTACCCCCAGAATCTTTTAGCCCTGGCTGCTCATTGGATTGAGAGGTGGGTCACAGAGCTGATAACATTTGTACTAGTGATACCTGGAATTTTTGGACTGTGATTACACAGGCCCTGCTGTCTAAGAGAAAAGCTTCCTTAACTCAATAACTCTTGTGAGAAATAAGTTCTGAGCTGGAAGAGCTTTTGGAAGATGTGCACTGAAACAGGGACTTTAGGCAAATGTCTTGATGCTGCTTGTATGTGGGGTAAGAAGGCTGCAGGTATGAAGAAGCAGCATATAGAGAAAAAGTTAACGTTGTCTTGTTCCTCGTGCTCTCGCGAGATGCAAATCAGAGCTGTCTTTTCCAGTTCCTTCATAGAGTCCCTCTCACAAACACATTGTATCTTTAGTGCAGTTTTTACCAGCAACAGATTTTTCTACTAAATCCAGGACTGCTCGTCTGCCTATTGCCTTTTTATTTGCTGTTTTCTGAGTCTTAGGGCTCCCTCTAGTGAAATCAGTGGGAGGATTTCAGCACAGTTTTACCTGTTTGTCATCACCTTATTAATTCCTGCTTGTATCTCTTGTTATCGTACTAATGGCGGCTGCAGGCCCGTTATTTGGGCATCCCACAAGCCTGCATCCCACTATGCATACACTGTAGGTCAGGTTACCCATCTGCAGCTGCTTTGAAATTTCATGAGCCATGTGGACCATAGGTTGCTTGGGACTGAAATCTTTGCTTTGAAGGCTACAGAGGGAAAGGAGGAGGAGGAGATTCTCCACTTAGAAACCAGAGTAATCTGGTCTCCTAAAGGAGGGAGACAAAGGAGATGCTGTGCTGGGTTCTCAAACACTTTGCTAGCAGAAAAAATGTAGATGAACTTGTGTGATTTAAGGGAGGCCTATCCAAGTGTATTCCCACTGTAAATAATGTCTCCCACGTGGACTGGCCATGCTCCATGCAGTAGTATGACTTATTTTCTGACTGCAGTTAGTGTCATGCAGAAAAAGTCTCTCATGAGCATTAACATTGCCCTGCTGTCTAGAGCTAATTAGAGGCACTACCCAAAGCTTTGAGCTGCTGTTCATGCAAAGTTCAGAGAAAGAAGCTCTTTTGATTAAATAGTGCCCAAAACTCTACAGATGACAAAGAAAGGGGGGTGTATGGGGTGGGGGAGCAGCAGGAGGGTCTGGTTAGTTGTACAGAGAAGGGTCAGAGCAGAAAAAATGTGCCCTGTTTGTGCAAGGCAGAATCAGGGTGTTCAGAGATCCCACAGGGCCTTTGACAGTGTGCTTTGAGTCAAGCCCATTACCAGAGGCTCCCCATTGCGCAGCACCATCAGGGTTTGTCTTTGGAAATGTGTTTTTCTTCTCTTTTTAATGCATAGTTTAAACTCCACCAGAATTTTGGGGTGGTTAAAAGGTTTTTAGGGGAAATACCTTATTAGTGCAGATATCAAGGTTTTTTTATATTGAAGAGGGCACTGACAGGAGCTGATGAGAACTGATGGGTCACACAGAGGAAACTACACATCCAGCAGGAAAGTACCGTGCAGGTTCAGGCAGTGTGTGTATGTGGGGATGCATCAGTGCTGGAGGGCAACTGCTGATGGATTTCAAAGAAAGGAGTAGGTCATCCCAGGTGCATAGAAGTGCCCTCTGGCTGTGGATCAGATTTGTGTGAACAAGAGCATTTGCAGCAAGAGTAGAGCTGATGTTTAAGGTAAGGTGGGGGAAGAAGAGGTGGTTACAATGGACTGCTTACTAAGAAGTGCTGGAGGGGAGGAAAGCAGGGATGGAAAGTGCAGCATCAGTAATCCACATTTCGTTAGCCAGCTTAGATTCTATATATGAAAGTTTTGAGAGCTGTCACTCCAGGGCATGAATACAGTTGCCATCTACAGTGCAGAAGACTGGACTGTTGTGGGGTTTTTTTAGAGGTTTTCCTCTGAATCATTTAACATTGGCCGCTTCTGGAGGTAAAAATAGGTTACAGTTGTGTGTTATGTGCAGTAGTCGTTGTGGTTCTCTCTCTGCCTGTATTTTTGTGATTCAGCATATGGAGTGGGATGCAACAATCACTGGAAACTGTTGCTGTTAGACTTTTCAATCTGGTTCCTATTTTACGTTGCTGTCATCTTGAGTAAGGAGCGGAGTCTAACGGAAATGGATTCTGATCCTTTTATACTGGGCCACTAGAGGGGCAGTCACTGCAAGTGGAGTTGTGGCTATTTGCTTTTAACCAGCGTTCTCCTTTGACTGATCTTTATTTCCATGTCTTGGCTCTTTTGTCTTGACCCTATGATTGCATCTCTATAGAGCTTCATTTGTTTTCATTGACCAAAAAAAATCTGCTTGCTCACCGAGTGCCGTATCTAGCACCTTATATGTTAAACTCCAAGCAGGTTAAACTTTGAGTGGGTAATCTTGCTGCTTGTTTGTACAAGCACTGTATAAACTGACAGCATTGCATGCCATCAATGATTTATAATTTATACTGCTGGAGGATGTTTAATTCCCTCACAGTCACTCATCAATCTTTTATTCTATACATATTTGATTAAAACCAAATTTTCCACAGTTAATATTGCTTCCGTCCTTCCCTGCCCTTTCCTTTGGTATCTTAGCTTTTCTTCCTTTGTCTTTGATTATCATCTCCTGTTTCAACCCTTGCTTCTCATGCTCTTTCTCTGGGATTTTCTGTGATCTTAAGAATCGATTGCATTCCTCTGGGCATAGAAGACTTGGTGTATAGGGAGATTCTGACATGTTTTTGTGAGTTCTTTTCTTTGGGCAATATTTAAATAGACTCTTCTTTCACATCAATCAACAAATAAATGCAAAAGCTGGGGACAGCTGGCATTGCCTGTCAGAGGACTATCTGTGATAATTCTGCCATGCTTGAGAGCTGTGATGTATTAACACTGTTATTCTCTGCTGTCCTCTTTGCTATTTGTGTGTCTGGAGTTTGCGTGCCCAAACTGAGAGGTTACTGCCTGGGGTGCAGTGACCCTTTGTCAGTGGTCAGTCAAAAGGTGATGTGTGTTGGCAGTCAGGTGGCCAGAGGCAGGTCTCACACCCAGGAGCTCGTGCTCACTCTGCAGCAGGACACATGGGGCAGGGAATCACAACACCCTGTTCTGTAACAGCTGATGCAGTGACAGGACAGCATCCTAAGTCTTATAAAAACCCCCGTGGCACTTGCACCATCAGCTTTCTAAGACAGGCAGCTGCCTTCTATGTGTTCCCATTTGCCATCCACAGAAGTAGGAAAGAAAGCAGCACTTCTCTAAATACAGTACCTAAGTAAGAATCTTACAGGCACCATAAAAGAGACACTGACAATACTGGATAAGTTATTTAGAATGGATAAAATTATGAGTTTCTGGGGGTTTCTTCACAAGAATTATTTAAATGCAGCTGGTAAGAAATGTGATTCTGACTGGTGCTGATGTGAAGAGTGGGTTTTTTGTTTGTTTTTAGATGGTAATTTAGTGGTTCAGTGTAACTATAATTCTGTCATTTTTTTGGCTTAGGGTTGTATAGGTTGCTGGTAAGTTATGTGGGTGCATGGGATATGAGGAGATAGTATTCACTGCAGGAAGTGAACAGTTCAGCATGTAAGTGACAAGCACAAAACTCTGCTCTGTGTTCAAATATGCAAAACTATGTTCAGATGTATTCAGTGAGCTCAGAGCAGAAGCTGGGTGGAGGCTGTCAGTGCATACTGATATGTATTGACTGCAGCAGAAGAGGGAAGGTTTATTTTACTTTCTCACAGTGAAACCCACAAATATTTGTGTGTGTATATATATATATATAATCTCTAAGTTTACCAAATGCATAGTGTTTTATCACCCCACAATGAAATGTCATCCCTAAAGAAAGCTGTTTCCTTTCTCTCTTTCTGAGTGAAACATGTCCTTACCTTACCTCTCTTTTGGATTGAACAGAAGTCAAAAGATGCGTGACCCACATACGTGTCCTGAAGGGAGTCAGTGCATCCAAGCCAGCAGATGCATCTTGCAACTTCCAGAGGTGAGAAACAGAGCTGGAAAACTTTGTCACTTTATTTCCTTGTACCCACTGATGCTGCTGCACGCTAAGAAATCCCTATTCCAAATCTGGGAGATGGATTACACTGCCAGTGAGACACTTAGTTCCACAGCGCAGCAGCTGAGTCCCTGGCCAGGAAACACATACTGGAGTTCCCCAGCTGCCCTTTAAACCTGAGGGAGAGCTTCATTCTGACGGTAAATAGTGGCAGATCTTTTATGAAGACAGTGATGATAGTTGTAGATGGTGTTGCACATACACAGGAAATTCCTCCTGGAAATGAGGAAGAACTTCTTTACTGTGTGAGTGACCACACAACGGGAACAGGTTGCCCAGAGAGGTTGTGGAGTCTCCCTCATAGAAGATACTAAAGAATTGTCAGGATGTAATCCTGGCCTGCTTGAGCAAGGAGGTTGGACCAGGTGATGCACTGTGGTCTCTTCCAACCTAACCCATTCTGTGATATGCAGATCTTCTCCTTAGCACTGAAGACAGGTACATTTTGGCCTAAAAGGAATTGTGCTGTAGAGAAGATAAATATTAGAAGCTTTATGGAGGCCAAGGAGGGCAAGACCAGGCAATGGGGCTCAGAGCAGCACAAGGAAGTGCCTCAAACCTTTGAATTGATGAGGCTGAGAAAGAAGAGAAAATTGTGCCCGTCTGGGTAATTTAGATTCGTCTTTTTCTGCCTCTGGGACAGAAGAAGCTGTTATCGCAGCCCTGGGGAGGATAATTTCTTGTTTTTACAAGGACATGAAATCAATCTCCTAGATAATTTCTATCTTCAAGTGATATATCATTTGGCAAAATAATTCCATATTAAGGGTGAATAGAATGTGCCAGAAGGTGAAAAAAATCTGTTGCTACCGTGTGAAAGTCATGAATTGTGATGTCATGATTAGCCAGCATCAAATATAAATAGTTGCATCAAATTCATATCGTGGCAGTTTTGTGATTCTGAAGGAATACTCTGGAGAGTTGGGCTAAGTATGGCTGAGCCGTAAGTAAGGGTTGTGGTTTAAAATGAGCTGTTCCTTCTGTGGCTGCTGCTCCAAATGTGTGTGCACGGCACAAAGCAGTGCTGTTCCACTCCATGACCCAGCTCCAATGAAGGAACTGGACGCAGCTCAGAGGAGTCTCACCAGCTTTGCAGAGAAGCAGAATATGTTGATCCAGCTGGACTGCTTTGCTGTACCTCTGACTTCCAGAACCTATACTGGTTTCTGTAATCGGTGCTGTTCTGGTGTATGAGTTCACCTGGAGTTAGAGTGTCCACATAACACAGCCCTCCCCTGAGTCCAGTGCATGCAAAGCAGTCACTGAATTCATTTTTAGGTAAAGTCAGCCTGCCATTTTGATGAATGGTTTTAATCACTGGTGACTTTATCAGCGTTAAAGAAAACACTTAAGAAAATTCTACTGCTGAGTAATTCCTAAACAGTGAATTACTTTGCATCTCATGTTTCAGATCAATATAGTGAAACATTACCAAAAGGGGTTTGTAATATGGATTTAGTAGGAGTTACTTAACAGGCACTTCTGCAGATTAGCTTGTGTCACCACTGGCAGACTAAGATCTAAGTGTGTGTAATTGAGGTTCCAATAGCAAAGAATCCTTCAGTATAAACAATGTGGCTCATTAAAGCTTCCTAGCATTTAATTATCACTAATTAGCAAGTAAGTGAGGTAACATCTTATGCAATGGACTCTTAATACAGCGAAGGATAGCTCTCCCTGTGTCGTGGAGAGCGGATGGGCTGGAAGGCACAGGGAGGGGGGTCATCCTGGTTGAGACTCAGCTAAATATCCTGCTGTAGTCTATTGGTAAAATCAGGTATCAGCATTACAGCACTGCTGAAATAACGTGCTTGGTGTTTAACTGTTGTGTGCACACAGGGCACTGAGGGGTCCTTTGGCATTGATAACGAGGAGTATGAAGCTATGCCTGTGGAGGTGAAGCTGTTACCCCGCAAACTCCGGTTCTTCTGCGATCCCAGAATGAGAGAGCAGATGCTCCGTGCAGCAGTACAGTGAGAATCCATGTCAAAGGGGCCAGTGTTTACCAGTCTTACCAGGGTCTCTTCAAGGTGCATGAGACTTCACTAACTTGATTAACCCCAGCAGACTAATAAGCCTTTTGGCTATTTTTACGCACAAGGTACTTCCATTGAAAGTGGATGATTTGACTGGTCTCAAAGGGGTTAAAAGTGCAAATGAAAATTCTGAGAAATGCATGTTAACTTGATGGCATCTTTTTTTCCTCCCTGCCTCCAAGAAGTCATCAGTGTTCCATTTACAGCACTGCAGGCTGAGTGCTGTGTGTCAGATGCTACTGCTGTAATGCAATTGTATATTAAAGTAAAACAAAAGCACACTTGTTCTTGTGTTCTAAGAGTTTAGGACTGCTTTACCCGTGTATAAATCTTGCAAAACCTGGGATCCTGGACAAAAAATTATTTTTGGGGGGAGCGATGCAAAGGAATTCTATGAAGTGTTGGAATTGCCACATTAAAACATGTGGTTTGTTATCCACTCCATCACAAAATAAATTGGAGATCGGTGATACCAAGCTTCGGAGCAAGTTTAAAAATTACCCATATGTATCTGGATATTTATGTCAGTCTTTTTCAGCTTGCCAGATTCAACAGCACAGAGTTCCAGTAATAATATAGTAGAAATATATTCCTTTGATTGAGTTTAGGCATATTACACAGAAGCAAATTGGAAAACATCATTGACCCAAAGCTGTATAAAGAACATGTGGAAAGACTCTTTAACAAGCTGAATGAGTCTCTTTTTGTAAGTATTCCTTTTATTCCTGTAGTAATATAACACAAGTAAGGGCATCCAAATAATTTTTATTATTCATTGTGTCTGGTTGCTGTCTTCTAATGTAAACAGTGCTCACCACTCCTTATGCAATCTATATCCCCTTGAGCCTCAGTACCTTAATTAGTTTTGTTGCTTTTCTGGGATTTTGTTTATAGCTTTGCTTTAATTGCTGAAAGGAAATATTATTGACTTAGGCAAGGTTATGGGTTGCCCTTCTTATTGTAGCTTATATAAATTCACATGATTCTGCCTTGCTTACTGGAAGAAAAAGAATTCATCCCCCTTATTTTTCTGACGTGACTGTTGCTTGTCTGTAGTCCCTGTGTTACACTGTGGTCTAGTCTAAGTTCATTTGCTGACTCCTTGCTGTAATCAAAATATGAACATTAGTGACTTGACTACCAGGTGCGTTTTTTTAAGGACTGCATCCTGGTTACATGCTGCTCCACTAGCATCCTCTGCTGGAGACTCTGTGAAGGAAAAATGCCCTTGAAAGGGGAAGCAGGGTCGGGTTTCTGCATGATGCTGGAACTACACTGAATGCTCTCCTTCCCTGGACTGTTCTGTGGAGAAACTAATTACCTAAACTAGATGATCTTTAAAGTCCCTTCCAACCCTAACCATTCTTGACTAAGATCTCAGGGAGTAGAAGCCTGCTAGTTCTTTTTAATAGTTATGCTGGTGATAGGTCCTGTTTTGTGCTGTCTTTCTTTTGGTTTGCAGCAATTAGGAGTGCCCAGTGGACCCCTGGGTCACTCTCCAAGGAACGTGTTGGCTGTGCTCTGCTCTTTTTGCTTGCCACAGAGACACCTGGGACATTGCCCTGCAGCCACTGGCTCATTCAGAATTGGGCAGTTCCCACCAACAGAGTTTTTCCTCAAGCTGATATTTCTGTAATTAAATCAGCAATGTGTTTTCTCAAGTGGCAGGAAAGACAAGGCAGCAGCCATTTCAAAAAGGTAAGCTTTAATTGTTTTAAAAAATACCCATGTTTTTAGTAAGCAGTTTCTCTACAGAGCCACAGGCCTATGGGAGCAACCACACATCTGCAAGATGCAAACAACATCAGAGCTGTTAGAACTACAACCAGCCTGCTTCTAGCTCCTTGTTCATCTGTACAATTTTACAGGGAAAACAACTAGTTCTCTTCCATAGCATCAGATGCACGGCTCCCATTGCAATGTGATTCCTTGCTTGAGGGTAACCAAGACCTCCCTTCAGAATTCATGTTGTTAATGCTGTTCTGATGTTGAAGTACCAAGAATCATCTGAGACATAGGCTGATATTTAAATATTCATATCAGCATAAGTTGAGTAGCTTGTATAAATACCCCTCAAGTAATTTTCCTCCTTCTGCAGTTCAGAGTTCTTCCAGTATGGGGTGGTTCTAGACCTCTAAACTGCAGCGTTCAGAGGGGAGGTGTGAGGCAAACATCACATAAAATAAGCAGGGGCTGAACCTGCTGTCTACAGTGTTGAGAAAAGGACTCAGTTCTCATGTTTCTGTCTGACAGCAACACAAAAAACCTTCTTTGTACAAACTCCCAAGACAGAAGGAGGAGTAGAATCCTAGGTTCCACTAATGAAAACACTTACCCTGGCTTAAACCTACAGTCCATTCTAGAAGGGCTTAAAATACTGTAACAGAAATAAAAAGGAAGGATAACAACCTAATGATGGACCAGCCCAAGGCACCTGTTTATTTTGACCACAAATAAACATTCCCATTTGAATGGCATGTTGCATTGGCCAAGACCTGAAATCCTGGTTCACAGACATTTAGTACCACCTGTTTTAGGCAGACAGATCACACTGTTAAGTCAGCACATTTGGCTCCCTCACAAAGGGCATTTATGTTGTCTTCTCCCATAATCACTACACCATTGGCTTTGGGGAGGTGGAAAGAAGACAACAACTAACTTAGAAGGAAGGGCTAGGACGAGTTTGGGTTAGTGTGCATGCTTTATACCTAGACTCTTGTGTTGGGACACAGTGCTCTTGCCCTGCTATTCCAGAACCCTCTGCCTTTCCACCTCCCAGAGCGAAGCCTGCCTGTCCCTTCCATAGTCTGTCACTAAGAGGGCCACAGCTACTCCCGGCTGACAGTCTTAAAAAGGAGGAAGTATCACCATAACCCTACTTTACAGAATAACTTGTACAGTAAGATATTTTCTCTTTGAAAGGTGGTACAACTTTCTTCTGCCCTAAGGGTGCTGGACAGGTGAGGTCACCTCCTGAGTCAGATGACCATTAGCTCTAAGATACACTGCAGTAACTCCTTCATATAGCCTGGAAAAGAAGGTCTGTAAGATAAATCTGACTTCTGATTCCATAAAGTGCCTTTCTCCTAGTATCCATTATAATTCTTAATTGGTTCTATGTAGCTTGGCCGAACCTTGCAGTGAGAAGACTTTTGGATGATTTAAATGTCTGGCATGTGTCCCTTGTTCAGATTGCAAACTGAGCTTTTATTTCTCTCCCAAGCTTTACCCTTCAATCTAGATAGTACAAGTAGTAATAATTCATTGCTCAGTGATACATTTCTAGTGCAGCTTGAGTTAAGATAGAGTTATGAAGCTCTTGTTCTCTTGGTTAAACTCAAGCAAGTATCAGCTGAGAACCTGCAATGGCTATACAATGACCTGGACTGTCTACCAGGGCACAGGATACACCTGGTTACTGTAACCACCTTTCAACCCTGGGCTCTGATCACAGCAACTAACCAGAGGTGATAACACCAAAAAACCAGAAGGCACCACTGTAAAGGCAAAGTACTTTGAACGGAGGATTTCATACTAATCAGCAATATCCTAAGTTATGCCACACTTTCCTCCCTCTTTTAATTCAAAATACACCAGGTAACTCTCTCCCTTCCAGCTGCTAGCGTTCAGCAAAGCAACAATGGAGTTGCCTTTTAAATGTATTTTAAATGTCTGCACTTAACTGGTTTACCTTGAATTATGTTATCTCCTGGAACGATAAGACTCAGTTAAACTGGTTTCATGCAAAACCAGCCTCATGAACAGGCCTTCATGTCCTAAGCTATAACCATTTGTTTGCACAATGTACCCACTTATCAAGCATTTTCCACATGTAACAACAGTAAAAACAGTGTCTTTTAGAAAAGGAGTGCAGGTGGAAAGTACTTTTGCAGCAAATCAAATAAGGAAGTGTTAGGAGAGAAAAGTCTCTGTGTTCTGTTTTCTGTCAGGCAACTTCCTGACTTCTGTAGCAGTCACCTGGCAAGAGGGGTTTGGCAGAGAAGCAAAACTACGAGGAAGAGCAGATAGGCTATAGCCATCCAGCTGGATGTAGCATGGGTGTGACTTCTATGATAACCTTGCTTGCTTTGATGCTTCTGTACCCATACTACTGCTGACAACTGAAGACCCAATTTCTGGAAAACAGGTTTAATAAATGTCAAGTAGTACTTTCTGGAGGTTCTGCTCAGTGGGGTCTAGCAGTGCTGTCTACTATATCTCATGTTCTAACAGTTGTGAACATGGTGCCCTAATGCAGGGGTGTTAGAAAGCCTCTGTCTGCAGTGGCTGTAAAATTTCAACAAGTTTAAGGTTTGTGGTCTGTTTAGTTTAGCAAAAGAACTACTGACAAAAAGAATGGAAAATCATTAACAGCTGACCCACCTGAACTATGTAGCAAACCTTAAGAAAGTCAGAGGAAAAATTGCTACAGACTAGTTTCAGTTCCTTTTTTTTTTTGTGGAAGTGACAGCAATACATTGCTAGCTCTGTATTCCCTTAGAGATTGTATCTGCAGGCAGCATGTTAAAACTAAAGTGGAAGTTAGAGAACAAAAGCTTGGAGATTGTGGGTTACTTTTATGCTTGAGGTGTCAATTTAAAAAGAAAGCCATTTCTTAAGGAAAAGACACTGGTCTTTCCATTAAATGATACTCAGCTGTTTTTACCTCTTTCCCCATTTTTTCTCTGCAACCTCCTAAGGATGATGATGTTACAGTTTTGAGCAATTGACAAGCAGCAGCATGTTTTCTTCTGTACAAAAACATCCAAAGCCTTGAAAAAAAGGGCAGGGGAGTGACTGCTCAGAGACAGGAACATAATATGCTGAAGCTCATATAATTGAACTGTGCAATAAGCCTTGTGACGCTCCTTATCCCACACCTCAGTAAAACTCCACAGCAAGCAAAACTACCCCTTTGCTGCAGACAGCCTTCAAGGAAAAGCAGGACATACCAGCTTCCTCCTTTCCTGAGGAAAACAATCCACAGGTTTACTTAGGGAACATTCGCTCTACCTGTTTTAAAAGGTGTTCACTTGTTTTAAAGCGGGTTAGACTTTGGTGGTTCAGGCTCTGTGTCATCCTGTAAATTGCAAGAACAACTAGATATATCAGCTACAGTTTGCATTTCTACAAACTGCAGAAAGCCTCCAACAGTGCTGACATCCATAATGGTGGAAGCAGCAACTAATTAGCCACACTTCAGGAAGAACAGTTAGCTTAAAAGTGGCGCTACTACTGGCTGAAGGATTTGGGGCAAAGCAGTATGTCACACCTGGAACCCACAGTACCATTCTTGGATTTTGCATGGCAAAGAGATTACTCTATACTGGGGTAGTCTTCCTGGAGGTAATAACTGGTCTTTCATGAACTGAATCTTATTCTTTCCACAGCATAAAAATAAGAAAAAACACTGTTCATCTGGTTCTACAGTTCTGCCCAGGAAAAAGAAAGACTTGCTGTTAGACATTGCTTCTAGTGGTTGTGCCAGTTAAGAACACCGAAATCCAAGGGAACCCTCCTGCAGACTTCGAAGCTGTTCCAGCTGAAAGGTCACAGACTGCTCTCTGCCTCACACCGAAAGCCAAGCATAGCAGCAGGCAGTGCTGAAGGCTCAACAAAAGGAGGATCAGCAGACAGTGTTAGAGCAAAGGAGTGGCAACTACCATCGGCTACAAAGGAAGGGCTAGTGACATTAGTTAAAGCACACTTATTCTACCCAGTCCAGCCAGCACCATCTGAGCTGAGGCCGGAGAACATAGTGTCTGCAAAGTGGCTCAGTGATGTTGGTCCCTGTTAAATGGGAGACCGTCTTGCTGGTTTGAGGATTTTAAACCAAAGCAGCAGGAGTGATGCAACTAAAACCCAAAGGAAGTGGTAGGGTGGGTTAAGTAGAGATGGTGTTCTTCTCCAGCTGTGAGATAGGTAGGTGCAGTCTTTGCCAGTTTATACCCCCTCAGGTGCTGGAAGTGAAACCATGCTGCTCCAGTAAGCAAAGTCTTTAGATCCTGTAGCACCCCTGATCCCAAACTTGCTTCTGCCATTGAGGAGGAAGAGTGGCTGTACTCCAGTTCAGCTGCTACAAGTTGGGCAAGGAGTGATTAAAGGAGTCCTGATTTTTATCATTGGTTTAACTGTCCCCACCAATAAATTTGGTAGGGGAACATGAGACTGGGCCATTAACAGCCTGTGCCGAAGCCCTCTTCAGTCCCCAGGTGGAAGAGGGAGTTGATAGAAGGATTTTCCAGTCAAGTCTGAAAGCTCAGCTATAGCATTTCACATTGGTTGTCATCAGACAAAGTGCTTTCTTGAAGCGTTCAGCCCTCAGGTATCCAGGCTAGGGCAAAACCTAGCTATCACTGCCAACAGTGAGGATTGGTGCAAAGGTGCCACTGGTCCTAGCTAAACAAAACCAAAAACCACGAATGAAAGAGAAAGGGAGACCAAACAAACAAACAAACAAGCCCTAGAGCAGGTATTCACCGGGAAGTTGAGGGGGAGAAAATAAAATCCCATTTTGTTTTAAAATTATAAATACTCTCCATATAAAGTTATTAAATAACTGTGGCTGTGGTGAGTTCCAGTGATCCTCCTAAGCAGTGTCTGGTAGTCTTTAAAAAGTGATCTTTGCTCCCCATCTCTCTTGCCCTTGGTTTAAGTGCAGCAGGGGTTGTCAATGACTAGCATAACATCAATGCCATACACTTCCAGCAAGTCCATAAGGAAACTTCGATCCCCTTGGGGATCCAGGCCCATGCCTCGTGCGTGGTCAGCTGTCAGTGTCTTGTCCTGGCTGGCTGACACCTCCATCAGCGTCTGAAATATGCGGTTGTTCTGCTCCATGAAAAACCTGTAGGATAAAGTCAGCAAAGGTGATAGCATTGGACTTCCAGAAATACAGCATATTTACCAAACAGGCTGTAGAGCCCCAGAATGGCATTTAACTGCCTTTAACCAGAGATCTCAACTTCTTGGGTGATCCTGTAGTTTTCCACTCCCCTATGGATGACCCAGAATAAACAAAGCAGTAACTTTTCCTTTACAGTGGTGTTTCCATCTGTCTGGTTTATGGGAGGCATTTCCCTCCTCAGAATCAAGGCATGTTACCAGCTAACACTTGCCTTGTGGTCACCAACTGAGTGAATCAGACCTATTACCTCCCATAATGTAAATGAGGAAACAGTGTTGTCACCCATCTAGTAAGCCAGTGGGTAAATGAATTCTCCTGGTGCAGAACACACCAGTGAGAGCTACTTCTTATCTCCTGCTTTCCTAGAACCACGCAGGGCTATTCAGAAATAGCTCTGACTGTGTCCCTGCAGCTCAGTGATCAGAGCCCTGCCCTGACAGCCCTTCACACAGTTTCGTCCCATTACTTCTCACCTGCTGCAGACTGTGAATAGCAACAGGCAGGGAAGGGCTTCAGAGGTGGTGGACATGTGCTCTTCATCTAATTCTGTACCTCCTACTCTACACCCAGTTCTGGTTCCCCTCTTTGCCAAGTACAATACCAGCCACATCAATGGGCCAGTCCTTCACATGCAGGTCTTATCTCACACCATACTGCCCCCAGCATGGTAAAGTGTCTGCTTCCCATGAACACTGTCCTTTCCTGGACCAGATGTTCTGGCAGGAAAAGTCCTATAGTACTTGTTTTCAAAAATGGGAGGGGATTCTTATATTTCTGCTTGTGTTTTTTTAAAATTCAGTTCTCCCTCAGCACTTAAGAGACCCTAGTACATACTAATACAGCTGCATTTGGCTTCTCAGAAGGAAAGGAAGATGATCTGAAGAGGAAGAACTGGTTTGGGGAAGAAAGCTGACGATGGAATTATGTTAAACGTGATGTTTCATAATATGACAAACCAGTGCAATATGAAATCACTACAAGAGGCTCCCTAAACCTAACAGAGACCAAGTATCAAGAGGTGGCCACTCACAAGATGAAAAGGTCCTCTTCACAGGAGCTGCAATCCTCACCCACTTCTTGAGAATACATTAACATCTGCCTGAGAGAAGGGAGACAGATTCATTGCACAAGTGAACCTCAAAGCATTATGTGAAGACCAGAATCTCCAAGAGATGAGCTGAAGCAGTGGAATACTTTGAAAATACTAAGACAAGGAAGAGAGTACAAAGGAGCAGTGCCCTCTTTATCCCACATCACACAGCTCTCCTTTCAGGATCAGGACCACCCAGACGTCTGTTATTACCTCTGGTCATTGAGCCGTCGGTACTTCTCCTTGTCAGCATTGTTAATTTTCAGGAGTGGCTGCAGATGCTCATGATGCGTCTTCACGTTCTGGTTGTCCACATAGACATCATAGAGATCCCGTTTCTGCTCAAAGATCTTTTCTGTTGTACCTGCCAAAATCAGAGGAGATTTTTCAGAGCAGCACGTTGCTTTCCCGGCAGACCAACTGTTCTTCCCTGCTCTCACAGTTAGTCATTCCATGCACAACCTATTTCTCATCAGTTTTATTCCACAGTCTAGTGCCTCAAGACATTTCTGCAGCCTGAAGTTAAAAAGCATCACACCTAAACCATCATACTTACAGGCCACGTATGATACTTCTGTCTCCAGCATTTCTATGTCTGCCACATTCACATAGAAGAATGGTTTGGACTCTGGGACAGTTCCTCCAAGACCAGGCAGAGAAACGTTTGCAAGGCAACAGCAGCAATACACTGCAGACAAGAGAAGCACAACCTGAGATGCTTTTGGTTTTCCCTCAAGGGCAATCTGAACCCCACTTACTCAGCCCTCTGTGGAAACAATGGTTAGAGCTCTGAAATGCCCCTGAACACCAGAGCTTCTCAAGTGACAACAACCTGTTTTGGACGGGAAATAATTGGTTCTCCCATAGGAATCTCATGTTCTGGATTCCACAAATTCAGTCAGTGCTCTTCTTGTCCTGTGCTAACAGGAACTGTGTTTGACAATGCCAAATACGTTCGTACTCAAGAGGCCTGAAGAAAAGCATTTTGTTGGAAAGGCTTAAATGCAGAGTGAATGGTATCTTCATGAGGAATGGTCACAATGGATTTTGAAGACCTGCATGGTGTCTATCCCCTCAGTACCCACAGGCATTTCTGCAAAGCTTCAGCCTACTAGATCAGAGCTCTGCAGTGTCCCTGGAAACATACCTCTATAGCAGACAACTCCAACCGGGGGTGGTGAAAATATCAATATGCGCTTGCGCAGCAGGGCAAATTTCCAGAGGACAAGGATCTGCTCACCGAAGAATTTGATGAACTGAGACATACAGCCAGCGGGGTGTGTGATCTGCAGGTGGAGGGAAAGGGAAGAAAACAGCTCAGAGGTGAAACAGGGACACATGCACAGATGCTAAGTCTAAATGTGGGAGCACGACTAGCACACAGCTTGTAACACTCCAAGTAACAAAATCTTATCTAAGGCAGCCTACAAAGCACAGGAGTGACTGCTTACATAAAGACGTATGAGACACCAGCGAGGGGCAGCAGCACTCTGACCACTCCTGCAGGCCTCAGAGCACCTGCCTCACCTTCATCTCTGGGTACATATATCTGTGGATGGAAGGCAGCCAGTGGACAGGTTGCTGAGAGCCGGGGGTGCCCTTGCTGTCAGGGAGAACTCCTTTCTTGTCATCATAGAATGCCTCTAGATGGGAGTAGTGCCCTGGCATCTCCAGCTGGTGTCTGGAAAAGAAAGGAAAAAAGGGGAGATCTGTAGTGTCTCCAGACTATTTAGTGCCTTGCCCTCAGCCAACTGATCTCCCAGCCAGAAGGGGTCCTGGGTGCCTCAGTTGCACAGACTCATCCAGGAGGGCAGGCAAAGCGTCAGGATTGACCAGCAGCTTTCAGTGCAGCCAGAGAACACGGGCAGGACTGATGCCAGCAGCGAGCTGGTGTATGCATAGTGCTGATCCTGTTTTAAATACACTCCGGTAGGAACAGTTTTCTACCATCACCATTTTCCCTGCTAGATCCACTCAACACATCTGAAGTACACACCTAGCCGGGATCACCATCATAGGTTTAGAAGACTTTTGTAAGCCCTTAGTAAAATGGTTTTCAGAAGGAGAAAAGGGGAACTTCTTGTCTTTTCAACATTCCCCAGGACAATTATGTCCACATAAAATAAGTAGGGCTTGGATAGCATTTGACTAGCCTGTTAGCCAAGAACGGACTGCTGCTAATTGCTTCCTTATCTCTTCACCTTGTGAACCTGTAGCGCTTTCTGGAGAAATAGTCATTCACTGAAATCACAGCACAGCGTTGTAGACGAATCTCAGTCATCACCTAAAACCGCTTTCAACAGAGGCTACATTACCCCTCCCAGGCAAGGGAGTGGCCAGTCCTATTCCCAAGGGAACTTACCTGACCTGGTTCTCCAGGAAATGCATGTACCTATACAGCAGAGTGTAGGAAGGGGAGAGAATCCCCACAGACTTCATGCGGGCACCACGCTCTAACTCGCTCTCCACAGGCATGTTGGCAAAGCAGGCCAGGCCAAAACAGAGCCCTTTCCGGAAATAACTGGAAAAAAAAGAGGAGAAAGAAAGGTAACTGACTGCTAAAGATACTGATTTGGGAACATCATTTCTTCTTTAAGGAATCACCTGAAATCCCACCCTACTATCTGAAGGGCTGAGGACAGGCCTTGGGTGCCCCAGTCTTCTCAGGAACAAGACAGGATATTTAAGGCAAGAGTGCGCTAAAGACCCTACCAGCCACATCACAGGCCAGTAAGGAATGCAAATAAGGAAATAACTTGGATGGAAGACTAAGAGAAGATGCACTCAGTCAATAATGCAGTGCCCTACCCCCAAGGAAGAAGCCTGCAGTGCATGCAGTTCTGAGTACAGTCTAGCTACCTACTCATATTTTGGGTGCCAGCACACTGAAGCACACTCTAGTTGACTGCAAGGGTTCAGTTTATGCGCCTTTGAGAACGTAAGTGTTCTTCCTGCCCAAAAGGAATTGTGACACTGCAGTTCATTGCAAAGCATTGCTGCATTGCAACATTGGGTTAGCAAAATGCACGAAATTCATGTGTTTTTCTGCTGAAGGAAGGAGCTAGCAAAGAAGAAAGTGAGCCAGAACTGTTTATCAGAACATTTAAAGGACCCAAAAGCACCAGCAGAATTAAGAACCTTTTTCTAAGACCTGTTTCTGCAAAATCCTTCCCATTTCAGTTCTGCCATTCTTTTCCCTTCCCCTAGGCCTCTGCTGACAGTCCCAATAGTGGCAGTGCAGTGTAATTGGCCCCATACACATTAAAATTTGCACCCCACTGAGAAGCTGGCCTGCCCCGTTCACCAGTTGGCCTCCATAGCCAGAGCTGTCATACAGCAGATCCCTACATGTAGCTGGTACTTGATATAGTGCTGAAAGTGTCTGAAAAGCATCTTTGGCTCAGCTAGAAACAGTTTAGCAGCACATTTATGCAGGAACTTAACTTCCTGGATGGTATTTTTGCTTGCATTTTCTGAATTAAGGGATGGTGGTGTTGATGCACAACTAAGAAAAGGAAAAAGCAACATAACGTAGCTCTGACATACTCACATGAAATCTGACTGGATTTTGTGGGACCCACTTGCCATGGATTTGAATTCCACGCCTTCCAAATCTATATCTTGGGGTAAACACCACTCCACCATGTTACCTGCGGAGAAGCAAAGTTATTTGGGTAAGCTTGAATACAGTATTCATTTCTAAAGTGCAAAGAGCATCAACAGCAGGTTGTTGCTTTTATAACACTGGGATGCCAGCAGTGTGCCCTAACATAGCCCTTGAACTCCTGAATTGTCACAGACGGTGGCTGACATACAATACTCCACGCGTCTCATGCAAACTTGTTACTGTTGTAACTCAGGTATTGCAGGACTTTGGGGCCGTTTCTGAAGCTGGTGCTAGATTGGCGCCTATACTTGATAAGCTTAATCACAGAGCAGCTACAATTTTACCTGACAGTGGATAAGTTTTGGTCTACACCAGTATCCCATACCAAAAGAACCCAAACTACAGACTGTTGCTCTTTAGGATGAGTTTCTGTGATTAGCTCACACCGCCACCAATACTGTCCTTTGGCTGTGCTTAGCAGGGCTGGTCAAACAGGAACCCCTAAGCCATCATCCCAGTCATCACTACTTCCCTGAAATCTCTCCTATTTTCTTTAGGATGAGAGGAGTTAGTTGAAGCTTTATATGCAGGCTGAGGCGATCCACGTACTGCAATGTGTTTGTGTATGCTAGAGTGACCAAACAAAAAAGCACATAAACTACAAGCTAGATCAAGATTAGCTAACATCTGTCACCTGCCCAGCCAGCCACAAAGCATGCAGTTGTTCAGGGGAAAAGGCCACCTGAGGAGCCTGATCCTGGAACAGATGATATCAGAGAAGTCACAAAATGTCCCTCAAGGAAACGAAGTCCAGCAGCAGGTCTACCACAAAAGACAAAAAGAGGGGTGAATTCTCACACTTTCCCGTGCCAGCATTTCAGAGCCTCACCCGCTTACCTGGGCACTCCCACTGCACCGAGCTGTGCTCCAGGGTTACCCACTGAGTTTCTGTTCTCTGCCAGTCTGCCCACAGCATTTGAAATAATGTGGTTTAGTTTTATAAAACAAGGCAAACAAACATTCTTCAGTATAATGCAATGGCAGATGCAGCACAAAGGTGCTTCCTACAGGTACAGTCCTGCCCTTTGGGGTGAGCATCCCAGCTGTGCTTGCAACACACATTTGGAGGGGCCTTATACTCAGCTGAGACTCTTGGAGGTATTTAAATATGAGGCCTCATTTCTGAAGCCTGTCTTTTGTCTCATTACTCATAGTGCACAAGTATATGCCTGCATTCTCACACAGGAATTGGGCTTAGCTACTGACATTTAAATAGGCTATTTTTCTTCACACATAGATGATGTATTCAGCAGACCTCCCCCAGCCCTGCCTGGCATGGACTTCAAAAAAAAGCCCAACAGCGTTAGGCATGGCAACAGGAGAAGTTTGCATCCAACTAACCACTTCTAGTGCACAAGTAGACCTCTCCTGCAGAGCCGGGCTGGCCAGGGAGCAGCAGGAGCCTCGTGACCCCGAGCCCAGCTCTGAGCGATCACACGCGAAACCACAGAGCTCTGCTGTGAAGCGCCTTCGCCTCTGAGCGTGTGAAAGGCTGGCAGGGAAAGCCAATGACATCATGTCAGCCTGCGCGGTCCCCTGTAGGTTTTGCATATTATATATAGATGGTGGCTTTTGTTGTTTGGGGTTTTGTGTGTGTGTGGGGGGGGGTGTTGGCTTTCTTTTTAAAGGCACAAGGCCCTTCCTTGAAAGAGTGAGGAACTCAGCTCTTGAGTTGCCTCTTAACCACGAAATTGTGGTTAAGGCGAGGTCTGCTTTTCAGCCTTGCACCAGAGAGGATCATTTACTGGTAGATTACCTGTAGATTAACAGATCAATACAGAAGAGTGCCATCAGCAGCAAAGGAAATTGGCTTTGCTCAGTTTAGTCACAAGCACTGTCAGGTGTCATATCCACTGCAGAGGTGTCCAAGTGGACATGGCTCAAACAATGTCTGTTCTGTAGCAGTTACAAGGAAAGGACGCCTTGAAACAGATCTTTGCCCTACATGTGACCACAAAACCAACTCACATATCATGCAGCTTTTTTTTTTTTTTTCCTGGGATCTGTCAGGAGCAGCCTGCACCTGCACTCCTGGCCGTTCCTCACGCCACCTTGCCCTGGGAACATACGGGTGACGTGGCAGTCGGAGAACAAACATGGAGATAAAAAAAAATAAGAAAGTTGGTCTGGTGAAACAGCAGAGCAAACAAAGGAGAGACTTCACTCAGATGCGATAGCGACTGCCAGCCTGCCTGAGAAACCGGACGAGGCAGGAGGGAGCAATGTTGCAGAAAAACAGGAAGCATTGCCCTTCCCCGTGGAGAAAGCAGGTCTCGTGCGCACAGGAAACTTTCCAAGTGAGAGTGACCCAGTGTCAGAGAGCGGGTGAGTGATTTTGCTGAGAGTCAAATCTGCAGATCTGATCTCTTGGGGGCAATCTCCCAGCCTCAGGTCAGGTCAGAACCAACACTCAGTTTCTGGTGTGCAAAGTTTTGGATGTTCTTCCCCTTTTGTATTTTCTTTCCACTGGATTTTCACATCCTTACAAAAAAGATAGTTGCACTAGCGTTTGGGGATCATCACCTGGCCCTCCTCAGCATTAGATGTTTCCCAAGAGCTTTAGGGTCCCTGGCTGTGCAGTGCTACCATGTTGTGCCAGGACAGGAGAAGCATAAAGTGTGACCTAGCCATACACTGGCTCTGTTTCCTGCATGGAAGAAATGTGGGGCAGAAAAACAGAGTATTTGCATGTTCACTGGTGCCAAATAGATTACTTCCCTCTCTTCCCTCCTTGCCTCTCTCCATTACATACATTATAGACTATGTGGGCCCTCCACTAAGTTGATTATTACCATCTCCTCTGCAACAGTGGTGAAGAGAGCTCCTTCTCAAGTGCCACTTCACCATGCTGGAGCTGAGGACAGCACCACTGATCCAGAAGCTGCTTCTGTCACTCACACGAGCCCTGACACAGCCACAAGGACATCAGAACTGTAACAGTGACCTGGCAACCCCACAACCCACCCTGTGAACTCATCACATGCTCAACTGCTATCCACTGAGCTTGTCTGTTTCAAGCCCTTCTAAATTCAGGAGTAAAGCCATTACATTACATTCTTTATTGGCATAGTCACCACTTCATCCTTCTACAGTAAAACATCTCCTGCCAATTGCTCGCCTAGCTGAGCAGACATTACCTGGCATAACTACCAGCCCAGCCACCACCAGAAATGCTGCCTTTCATATGCCTCAGCAAGCTGTCAAAGGAGGTCTGCTGTGCTTGTCCTGGGCAGGATCAAGCAGGTTTTCCAGCTCAGACACTAACTGGATGATTTTCTCTAAGTCACACACAAGGTCCAGATACCCTTATGAACATTACAGAAGTCCTTCATACCATCTGATGTGGCTGACCCAGGAATTGCCATATCCTCCTCCTGACCCTAGCAAGTTCACATTACTCAAGATTTTTTTCCAGGTCTACATCCTTCATAGGGCATTTTGCTCGCCACCTGTGAAGCTGACACCTGTACCTCACAGTCCTGTCCTGCTCCTTACATTCATCATCCATGCTGAGTAGCAGCTGGAGGATGAATCTTCCTGGACTTGACAAACTACTCCAAGGCTGACGACACCCAGCATTGACTGCACATCACATGTGAGAGGAGCTGTTTTCCAACTTTCCCTGGACTTCATTCAAAGCAACAGCTGGTTCAGACAAACTCCTGAGAAAGCTCAGCTTTCTGCCAACCAAGAAAATCTCACCATTTCATAGAAGGCATATGCTCTCAGATTGAAAGACAACCTGCTGTTGCTGCAATCATCCAGACTCTTTCATGTTTTGGATACTTAGGAGAAACACCTCCCCTTCCCATCTCCTGTTGGAAAGATGGCATCCAGTCTCATTTTGGATTTTGAAAAGTCACGAGCCTCTGACCTCTAGACTGAAGACACTTCGCTCTGGTGCAGTATGGAAGGGGTAACTTCTTGAACGCCCCTGGATGTTTGAGGACACTGTCTGGCAGTGTGCATTTCTGACAGCACATCACACCTGGGGCTTCCTTCTCTTTGCTACTTCCTTAGGCTTTTCTGTTCAAGATCAGCATCCAGTCTTTACTATCAGGGCCCTCTTGTGAGCATGATGTCTGTTACTTTCCCCTTTCACTGAAGAACAAACCCTACTATGCTTCACAGAGCTCTTTCCTGTCTCTAGTACTTTTGCTATGGATTTGCTAAGGAAGTGCCTGTCTACAGAGGAAAGAATAGCTCGCTCCCACACCTGGTTGCAAATGGGCTCCGGAATCTCCCAAGCTGATTCCTAAACCTTCTGACTGTACCAAGTCTTTCAGCTATGCACCACCCTTGCCTTTTTACCCCAGGCTGGCACCTGGCAGCCAGAAGACCCAACAATCTGTCTCAGGACATCAGATCCCTGCACACAGTAGTACCTGTGCTTACAGGTGCCAGGCGGGTGCTAACTTCCTATCTGTGTCGTAACATCCTGTTTCTGGATACCGCTGGAGCACAGGACTAGGAAAACAAAGTTAAGACGTTTCCTGAAATGCTGATTTACAGACTTGAAATAAACAACCTCTGTCAGTAAAAGAAGTGATGGAACACCGAGGTCCAACAGTGCTGAGGGAGATGGATATGGCAGCAAAAAGTGGAAAATACATTCCCTTGCTGTTCTCCTGTGCCCTCCTGGATTGCAGCACTCCAAAGCACTAAGTCCCAGAGATCCTACCAGACACCACCTTCTAAATACGCTGGTCATTAAGAAATACACAGACGAGCTGCTGCTGCTGCTGCTGCTGCTGCCGCCGGGGATCGTGCCCTGCGAGCCTGCCGGATTCACGGCTGCCACAACCACCATCCATCACCGATAGCTGCGGGCAGGTCTGCGCCACGCCACGGAGACAGAAGGATGCTCTCAAGATGCTCTAACAGGTTGGTGCCCTCCGGGCAGCGCTGACCAGAGGCTCGGCCTGAACCTGTGCGGGACACAGCGGGTGCCCCAGCGCCGTCCCCAAAATCCCTCCGCCGTGACCCGCTGTGGGGTAGAGACACCTGTCCCTCTCCTCGGAGCGGCGCCAGGCGCGGCGCCTTCCTCCCGCCAGAACTCCTTCTCGGCGGGATGGAGACCAAACGCAATCCCTCTTGTGCTCCGTTTTCGCAAACGTCCCCGGCCCCCGCGGTCCCCCGTGGGGGCAGGGGGTAGCCTAGCTCCCGCCGCCCGCTCTCCGCTGCTTCCAGCGGCGCTGGCGGCAGCGGTCCTCGGGAGGCGGGATGCGGGGGGGAGCGGTCCCCCAGGGATGCCCGGCCCTGGCCGCATCCATCTTACTCCGGCGGCACCGGGAGCCCCAGGCCCGGCCCACCCGCGCCGCGGCGCCGCTCACCCGTGCGGGGGTCGAAGGTGACCACGAAGACGGCCACGATCTGGTCCTCCTCCGCCTCCGCCCGCGGCGGCCCCGCCGCCTCCGCCAGCCCCTCGCCGTCCCACGGAGCCGCGCTCCAGCCGCCGACGAGCCGCCGCCCGCCGCCGGTGCTGCTGCCGCCACTGCCCGGCTCGGCCGCGGGCGGCGGCGCCGACACCGCGGGGCCCTCGGCCCAGAACAGCAGCGGTGCCTCGTCCGAGCGCTCCACCATGGCCGGGCCGGGCCGGGGCGAACCGAGACGAGCTTTGCCGAGTCGAGATGAACCGAGCGGAACCGAGCCGAGCCGAGCCGAGATGTGCCGAGTGGAGCCGAGCCGAGCCCAGGTGAGCCGAGATGAAGCGAGTGGAGCGGAGCCGAGCCGAGCCGAGCCGCGCCAAACCGAGCCGAGCCGCACCCCCCGCGCCGCACCGGCGGGGGGCGGGCCCGCGGGTGGCCACGCCCCCGAGGGGCGGGGTGGGCGGGGTAGCTGATGGGACTGGGCCGAGGGGGCGGTGCTTCCCGGGGAAATCCCGGCGGAAATCGCGGCTCTGTGCTCCGGTGGCAGCTCCCGGAGGAGCACGGGAGGACTGGGGTGCACCTCCTCCCACTGCCCGCCTTTTGTTCCCCCAGGCTGTGTCCCCAGTGCAGGAAGGCTCCGAGGGGTCCTGTCGGGGCCATCCTACCGGGGCAGCCACGGGAGTTGGGTAGAGCAGCCTCAGGGCCAGGAACGGGGCAGGCTCACACACCACCAAACTACAGCAAGTCCCAAATCTGAAGGAGTCAGGGATACTGATCCAGTATATATTGTGATATGTATATATATACACATATATATCATATATACATGTATATATGTGCACAAACGTGCTACAGAAGGATGTGAAACATTTTTAGGAGGAACAGGCAGAATCAGCTTGAGGATGAAAGACGGACACACAAGCATGACCAAGGCATCCACAGGCAGCCAACTTTTTGTAATTACCGTCCTCGTTATGCTGCCACCAATGTCATTAAGTGTCATTAGGTTTAATTGAGTTCCCTAGGTCTTCCTGATTAATTGAACTACCCAATTAAGAAGGCCACAATTAAAAGAAAGATATTGTCATAAAAGCCGTAATTGTCCAACTTTTTTTCTGTTGAGCAGCTCTGAGTGTTCAATACGCCATTAAGAAACCCATCATTCAGTTTCCTCAACAGCAGGATTTGTTTTTTTCCTCTTTTTTTTTTTTTTTTTGGTATCATTAGCATCCATTTGCTGTGAGCTTCATTTCTTCCAGCTCCAACACTGAGTGGGCATTTTGTTTCACAGAGCTTATGCACAAGTTTACTTTGCAGAGCTATAGACCAGAGTAGGTGGTGTTTAGCAGATGGGAGTTTTTCATAGAAGGTGACTGGTAAAGAAAAAAAAAAACCAAACCAAATCCTCCACAATATTTTGTTACTGTATAAAGAAAAGCCAGATTTTGCGAATACTTGGCCACATGCTTTGCTTTAATCATACAGACAGTGCCAAGCTTCATTTGGGTAAATATATTTTTGCATGTTGGTGATGCTAAAGTGACAGCTCATTTCTCTCTTCTCCTTCATGCCCATAAATGTCAGTCCCCAGTGATCCAGGCAGGAAACAAATCCCAAATAAGAATTCCTCCATGATCCACATGAGCTGTCTGTGATGCAGAACTGTTCCTGGTCCCCTTTGCAGTGCAGTCACACCAGTGTTGTCCCACCTTGAGGGAGGGGATGCAGTGGGAAGAGCAGCCAGTGACAGGGAGCAGAGGCTGCCAGTGCTGGCCCCAGGATATGTGAAATGTCATCACACTCTGAGCTCTCGGCTTTTGGTGAAAAAACCCCATGAGGCAAGAGACCTGGAGGAACCACAGCTATTGATACTGCTTTGGCCAGCAATCCGGGCCTGCTGAGCACACACTGTTTGCTGGATACATGCGAAAAACAAAGGCCGCATTTGCTACTTTATTATTTCACCAAAATTGAAAAGATCAGGCCAGGGGATAATATCACCCTTTTAGAAGAAAGAACAAAATGAACACCTATTCCGTCCAACCAAGGGCTAAGAAAATTGTCATCAGATCTTTGGATAGTCCTCCAGAAAAAATATGAAATGAAAATGTGGTGACTTTTATTTTGAAGATGCAAGGTGAACAAGTTTGGCCTTCTGTAAACAGCAACTTTTCTTCTTTATGTGTCGCATCCCTCCTGAGAAAAAAATGGATGTTGCCTATAAATCCCAAGGGAAACAAAAAAGGAAAAAAAATTAAATTTTTTTTCAGGTGGGATTGAAAACTGTGGTCTGAAGGAGTTTAATTGCTGGTTTATTGATGAACATGTAGTTATGGGGACTAAAAACATTATTTCTTCAGATTTAAGATAGCATCTTCCAACGCTCCAAGTGCTGAACATCTGATTAGTACTGTCAGCTCACAGCAGTGCTAAAGTGGTCCTGGAGCTCAGCTGGCCAGATGCTGCACAGACAGTTTGTCACAGCAAAAAGCAGCCAGCGCTGGCACTCCCAGGCTCTTGGACCTCGCTCAGGGTAAGGCACGGGGAGACACAGCAGCTGCATTTTGGGCTCAGAGAGGCTGCACAGCAGCAGCAGGCCCTGTGCCTGCAAGAAATACCAGGAATACAAGAAATACTGGCTCTCTGAGCCAGATGCAACCAGTGCTGGGTTCTTGGTGTGTCCTTCTGATACTGTTTTGGGTGCCCGTATCAAATGAATTGTTCGTCACAGTCTTGACAGGCAACTTCAGAGACCCATATGGACACACTTTTCATTCAAGGAAAGGGTTAGGAGAGCAGAGAGATCTCAGACCAGTATGTGCCTTTATGTTCTGGTGGGAATTTTCCTTGATGTGTGCATAGGAAAGCAGGTGCTGGTTCTGACAACCCACTGTCTTGTCTGGGCTGCAGCCACTTCCAATTTCTTCATGTCCCTCTAGCAGTTCTCCTGGATGCTAAAAAAAGGGCTGCTGTAACCTTGCTCCCAGTTACTTAAAACTCTCTCTAGTCCCTCTTCGAAGCTCAGGCTCACAAATACATGGAAGATGCCTGTTTTTTAGAGAGAAGTGCAATGAGAGGAGACATTGACCCGCTCACAGTGAGTGACCCTACCTGAAGGACTGCCTTCACCAACACAGCCAGCTTCTCCCTCCTCTGTCCTGAAAACTCAGGATGGGAACCCATACAAAGACTGTGTATGGCTCCTAACTCTTCCTGAAGTCATATAAATTATACAGCTATAAATTTATACATTATAAATTACTGGCCGCTCCTCGCAGGCTGCAACTCTTGCCCAAATTAACACACATCTAAGTGCAGGAAGTGAAATTCAGACCTAAAAGAAGGAAGTGCAGTGCCCCATCACCAAAAGACTAATAACTTAAACAAGTAAAACCCACAAAGACTGGATCTCTGATGGGATTATTGTGGGGCAGAATGGCTGTCAGCAAACATCATCCCCCTCACAGGCCCCAGGAAGCTGGAGAAGGGAAGAGTGCAGAAGCAAGGCAATGACAGATTCAGAGGGAGCACTGGCTCCCTGCAGAGCTGGTTGCAGGCACAGCAAACCCACATCCACAGCAAAACCCCTCATCCACCAGGCAACTGTGGGCAGGTGCTGCCAAGCTCCAGATGTTTCCCATTAGCACTGGCTCAGGTGTTTGGGGTGGTTATAAATGTTCCAGGGGAGAAGAAGGGCTCTCTGGGGCGTATCTGGTCATTCCTCAGGGCACTGTCTGCTTGTACAACTGTATGTACCATGGGTTATTTTTCTCTGGTTGAGAAATTTAAGGTAGAAAAGGGTGAGGGGAGGATTGACCTGTGTTGTTCTTTATGATGGGATAGCTTTGTTTCTCTGTATGATGAGAACAGTGAATGAAGTATTGGTGGATGGAGGAGTTCTCCTGGAGGCTTACTAGGAAAGGCAGTGGCTTCTGAGTCGTATCTGACTTGCACCACTAAGATAAAAGGCAAAATCTGTTGTTACATGAGCAGTAGCTGAATGGGTTTGTACTTGGTAATTCTGGGGTACTCTTCATTAACCAAGGCTGTCTAATGACACCTATGAGTGATTAAGGCTTCTCTGTCTTAGGGATTGGGGTGGGGGAGTGCGGTCAACAGAACTGATGTCCTTGATGAAGCAAGGAAGGAGATAGTTAATCTGTGTGAAAACACTGTCTTCCTCTTTCTCTGCCCTTCTCCCTCTTACAGAGCAGGCCAGTATCAGCTATACCTGTTCTGTTTCATTGTGGTGACATGGGTGACTGGGACAACAGTGACGAATTCGTTCAGCGGCTGGATTTTTCCAGTTGTGGCGAAGAGAGTGAAGACAGAAGCGTAAATGAGGAGGATTCCCTGAGCTTGACCCCTCCTAGGAGGTCTGAGTTCCAGAATTGGCAAGAGAACAGTCCTCTGCCAGCAACCCCCCCTCAGAGAAAGTTTAGTGAGATTTTCCTGAGCAGGACGAAAGCCTGGGTGAGTCCCACCCTGAAGGCTTCCCCAGCCGTGAACAAGACCTGGGGCAGTGCCGAGACACCACTGCACATCACCTGGAAAAAGCTGCAGCTGTGTGACACCCCCCACACTCCCAAGGTAATGGCATGTATCAACGCCCTGCCTGAGCAGTCAAGGTGTCTGGTGTTGCTGTGGCATCACTGAGTGGGTGGTGAGGGGATCTGTTTCCAGCTCTGTGGAAAGCTTTCCTTGTTATTGTTGAGAGCTTGTACTTTTCCCTTAGAAAATTAGACCACGAGCGAAGGAAGGATTGTTCTATGGGTGTGAGTAGAAACCTGTGTGTGGGAGCAGTTGTCTTGACTCTTTTAAAGATGTTGTTAAAACCAAGTAGCTGGTATTGAGTCAGTCTGACTTGGCCAAAGCACATGGTTGCTTGGGTTTTTCTGTCCCGGTGCACTTCACACTCTGCTTAGGGGAGTGGATGTCTGTAGCATCTCTATAGGAGATAAATGCATCTCCCCTCAGGAAGCTCATCATTCCAGGGGGAGCTTGGAGATAGGCAGCTGCCCTTACTGCTCTGTTCAGCACATTTTGGTATGCAAGTGGGTTTTCTCTTTAAAGTTGGAAATGTTGTTGTGGCTGGGATATACTCTATGTGGCAAGTCTGGATCACTTATCTACAGAGCTAGTTTCTTAGGAGAATGATTCCAGCCTCTATTTTCTGTGAAACTTCTTGCGGAGAATGTAATACAACTTATTTTTTTGTCTTCTCTAATCACAGATGGGGACTTAGCACCAGCTTCTCTGTTCCTAGGTGATTTCTGGTGTGTGCACTGGCTCCTTGCCATCAAGACTTGTCCCTCTTGGTCCTTCTCTCAATATTCCTGCTCTATTGATGGACTGGTTGCTCCTTTGCTTAAGTGGTAGATCAGAATATCAGTCCTTTTAGTACTTCTGAGCTAGGGTTTGACTTCTGTCCTCCTCCAGAAACCTGATTATGTGGAGAAAAGGATGATCCTCTGGCCACATATGATCAACTGTGTGGCAATATTTGATGAGGTGTGGCCTGCCACTCCTCAGGGAAGGAGCAGCTCTAAATGGCATCACTCCAAGAATTTCCTGCAGTGACCCTTTATAGAAAAATCCCCTAAATCTCACCTTAATATACATAAGAGGTTGTCCTGGTTTTGGCTGGAGTTAATTTTCTCGCTGGTAGCTGGTGCTGTACTGTGGTTTTTTTACTTAGAATGAGAACAGTGTTGCTAACACACTGATGTTGCAGTTGTTGCCAAGTAGTGCTTACCCAAAGTCAAGGACCTTTCAGTTTCCCATGCTCTCTGCCAGTGAGCAGAAGCACAAGAAGCTGTGTGGGAGCATAGCCAGGACAGCTGCCAGGAAATAGCCAAAGGGTATTTCATACCACAGAATGTTGTGCTCAATGTATAAATGGGGGGGAATTAGCCAGGAGGGGCCAATCAGTGCTCAGGGATGGGATGGGCATCAGTCAGTGGGTGGTGAGCAAGTGTATTGTGCATCACTTCTCTCTCCTGGGTTTTATTTGTCTCTTTTTGTTGCCACTTTTCATTGCAATGATAATAATAATTATATCTTAATAATTAAACTGTCCTTTTCTCAATCCACAGGTTTTACCTACTTCCCCCCCTGCCCCCCCACCCTTGGCTCCATTTCTCCTCCTTATCCCACTGGGGGAAGGGCTGGGATTGGGAGCAAAGGGCTTAGTTGCTGGCTGGAGTTAAACCATAAGGGAGGTCTAGAATCTTTTCCAGAATTTTTTCCAGACTGCTGGTAGTGGAAGGGTGCTTTCAGTGTGTGCTCTTGTGTAGCTAATATGTCAGCTGGATGCTTCAAGACATGCTGATTTTTAGTTGGTCACCTTGTAGCTCAGGAGCAGCAATGGCACAAAATCAACAATTTCTTTTCCTTTGCTGTCGTCTGGGAGAAAGGTCTTGGTTTCCAAGCATGCTACAAAAGGTGGGCTCTAAAGGGCCCAAATCTTATCCACAAGGCTGGGAGCACTGATCTTGGAACATTTGAAGGTGACAGAAAGGGTAAGAGAGCAGGGCCACATCTAACTGCAGACAGATGAGCACCAGAGCCCCAGCTGGGATGCATGGCAGGAGGCAGGTGATTGCATTTTGCAGGTTTGCTCAATCCTGGAACAGATTGCTAGAGCTGGCTGTGGGAGCTGCCCTGCACTGCATGGCAGCAGCTACTCTCAGATGATGTTACAGGGAGACAAGTCTGCTGGGTTGTGAAAGAAAAAAGAAGCCCCTGTAGAGCAGACAGGAATTGCATGTGTGCACACATTAACAGGCTGGAATGGTATTTGAGATCCCTTCCTTGGCTTGTGGTTAGACTAGAACATAGCCACAATCCTGCACAGCTTCTAGGCTGCTGAGTAAACTGGGCTTAGATATATACTGCTTTTAATACAACCATAAGCAGGACTCTTCCATTCAGGAGCAATGAGATGCAGAGCTTGAGAAAGAGATCAAGAGTAATTTTCAGGGTCACAGTAAACCAGGAGCGAAATTTTTGAGCACAATACAGAAATAAATGAATGTCCCACAAGCAGCTATATCCGTGAATGCCGCACCAGTTAGGTGAATGTAGGATACTGTATGCAGCTCTAGTTTTTTTTTTTCTTCAAAAACCTTGAGAGAAGAGAGCAACTCTAGGTGTGAATGAAGATGTGGCTCTGAGTTCATAAGAGTGAGACCACTAGTGGATTGGAAAGATGTAGGAGTACCTTCACCTTCAACAGGGAGAGTTCTGGGTTCTTGAAGAGCTTTTTTAAAACTAGAGGAAATCAGTATATTAAAAAACACTCCAGAGCTAATGTTGCTCTCTTGAAACTGAAACAAGTCAAAACCAAACTTGTATTTTTATAAAGTTGATGGTTATTGAAGAGGTTAAGTCAGACTGAGTAGATTTTTATGTCTCCAAGTCAAGAGTGGTGTGCTACTCTGAAGATTTAGGAATAGTAGGTGAAACCCAGTGGTCTATCTTCTGTGGGAAGCTGAAGTGTAGAGATCCAGAGGTTCCTTCTGAACTTAAATTTCTGAAACTTTGGTTTTTTACTCATGAGGAGAAATGGCTTTTGGTTGCTTTGCCATATAAAAAATATTTCTACCAACTTACCCTATCCTAATACTGCTGGGGAACCACAAGAAAAGTTGGGTGGTGTTCCAGCTCATCCCCTGACAAACCTGTTCTAACCCAACTGATGCAACATTCCATGCCTGACAGAACTAGGTCTTCCATGTTAATGCAACATACGATGCAATTTCTGGGTCTCTGTAGGTGGGAAGAGGAGCAGCTGGTGCCTCTTGAGGACTGTGCTTGCCAAAATGGCTCTGCAGGCCTCACCCAAGTGAGCAGGGAATAGAATTTGAAAGCACTTAACAGAGAATGAAATGCTTTGTGGAAGAAAAAAACCATCAGGACTAAACTAGGGACACAGGGATTTAGGAGTCAGCTGTCCCAAGGAAGGGAGCGGAGTTCTCTGAGGAGAACAGGAATTTTATTCTGGCACAGCAGACACAAAAACATTTTGCTGTCTATTTTCCCCTTTTTTTTTTCCCTTTCTCGATACAGAGCCTGTTATCAAAAACAGCTTTTCCTTCATCTGGGACAAAGGTCCCAGCCAAAGGCTTCCGACAGCCGAGATACGCTCCTGGTGCTGACTCAGAGGACTCTCCGCAAGCTTCTCTTGTCAACATTAATCCCTTTACACCAGAGTCGTATCGACAAATGCTCTTTCTTCCCAGTGGCAAGAGGAAGACCAGAGGAGAGCTGTAAGTGAGCTCATCTTAAATAGCTGACTGGAAGCAGACTGTTTGAAGGAGATAAGTAATGGAGACATTCAGTATCTGTACTCATTTACTAACAATGAATCATTCACTTCTGTTAGTATTCATTGGTGTGGAGCAAACATTACTAGACATGTAAAGGTAACAGAAATATAAATAAAAATCAATCACTTCCTTTGTTCAGGAACAGAAGTGGAGGATCAACAGCCAACCTCAGTGCTAAGGCTGTAGCTGCACCAGGAATAGGATGGCCAGGAGAATGATGCCTCTGGACAATGCCGCTGTGTCCTGTGGGCAGTACTGAAGTTGCTTTGTGGAGGCTTTCTAAATGGAAACAAAGATTTCCTAACCTAGGACTGCAGTCTTTAAGGCCTCAACTAAAAACTTGTGTGTTAACTCTCTATAAAATACATTTTCAAGCTGTGAAGCAAGGTTGGAGGTTCTTTTAAAAGATGTTTTAATTTCAAATCTCAGTTGGATTGCTTCACTGAAATGATAACACCAGACTTTCCTAAACTTCTGTTGTAGGCAGGATCCTCATCCAAGAAGCCAGATTAAACAGGAGCTACCTACACAGGTGAGTGTCTCTATTTCCCTTCCACAGAGCAGATAAGATGCTAGTAAAGACTTGGTGTTTATACTTGGTGGTGATTTATACTTGGCATATAAATCATGACATCATGCCAAAGGATGAATACCTATCACAGAATCATTCCAAACTGAACGTTTTGTTAACATTTGTTTGAGATGACAAACTTGGGAGTGATTCCTGTCTTTAAAGGAAACTTGTACTAAAGCAGATTTGCAAGTAATGCTATAAAACTCATTGATTTTGGTCAGGAGGTCTTCCTGGGAAATATAATTTGGGTTCCTCAGAGGGGACTGTATTACTAAACTACTGAGTTAGCATAAATAGGGATCATACCTTTGTGGTTCAAAAACCAGGTATATTGCTGTTCCTATAAATTGGTGTACTGAGCATCTCTGGATGTTAATGGAATATGGCTTCTATACTGCAAATAACATATGGACCTGCACTGCAAAACCACACCTTAAATAGCTACAGGACAGCAAATCATGTCTTAGAGCTCCAGACAGAGTCCTCTTGCTGTTGCTGACTGCTGTACTTTGGTGGCAAACCTCAGCTTTAGCCTTGGTAGGAGGTCCCATGTACTCCCAATTGTGATGGCCGAGTTGGGCAGTGGTGTGGGAACCCATGTCCCACAGTCTTCTTCCTTCTTCCCTCTCCCCAGTTTTATCTGGAGGGATGCTACCTATCCAGCTGGCTTTTGGAAAACAAGCCAAGCCTCAATTAAATGTCTTCATTTAGATGAGGTAAAAATCTCAATCTTCCTGAGCAGCCCTTTGAAGGAAATATCTTGACTTACTCAAGTCTGTAAGTGTGAGTTAGGCTCACAGAAGAATGACGGTACCCTCTAGCCGAGCAGACTGGTATTGCAGGAAAACTGGTCTCCATGGAAAAACTACACCTGCGAGCCAATCTGCTGCCGGGCAACATCCGGGGCTGCCCCAATGATTGTTTGCCCTAGAAGAAAGCCTGAAGTTGCTTGTGATTTGCTGAAATGTTATTCTGCTCGAGTGCTGATTAGATTATGTAACGTAGATATAAATTTGTGTACTGTGAGGTATCTTTATTCCCAGCTTTTTAAGATGGTGTAAAATACAGCTGCCTTATGAAATGCGACCTGTTGTGAAGGGCTGCTGTTTTGTGTGAGCCACATCTTACTGGCTGTGAGGACCAGCTCTTACCCCCTCCTCTTGAAGGTCATGTACCACATACCACAACAATCATAGCAGTGGTTTCTGTGGAAACCACTGTGCCACATCCCCCGTGAGAGATGCAGGAGCATGGAGAAAAATCACTTAGTCCATTCTCTTCTTGTTCACTTCATGCTCCGCTGCTTATCTTTTCTTTACTCATCTCCCCTGCCAGTAGGCATCACTCTACGAGCAGTACCAGCAGCTCCTGTTTCTCTAGTGGCCATTACTGTAGCAATAATGATGTTCCAACTGTTCTGCAGGCTTTAAACCCTTTGTGGAAAAGTGTCTCCGGGTGAGAAATCAGTGGGAATACAAACAAATATGCAGAGAGCTGCTAATCTGCCATTAGTCAACAGCTGGTGCTTCAAACTTGAAGAGCCTGAACTGATGCAGAATGGCCTTGCTGTAGGCAACCTCAGCTGCTAGAGTACAGCAGCTCTTACATAGCTGGAGCCACTTGAAGCCAGCATTCAGGCCATGAAGCTTTTCTCCTGTACTCAAAATAGGCAATAACTCTTACTTAAACACAAATTCAGTACATGGGTCTGGCTTATTCAGAGGTACTGGATTTCTACCTACCAAAGCTGGTAACAGGTCTTCTCAAGCCTTGTCTTTAGGCCAATTACTTCAGTATTTTGTTGTTGCCTGCTGTTCTTTTCTGACTGATTCTATCAGTTATGGGTCTAGAAACTGGTCTGGGCTGCCAAGAGAGGAGATGGGATGGCAGTAACCCAAGAAGGGTTAGACACATACACCGAACTAGACTAAAATTGTCTTTAGCTGCAGTTTCTACCCCTATGGCTAGCAAGTCATGATTTTATCCAAAACAAAGCAAACACAGCACCTCGATTTGGCTTTTGGTAGGTGGTCAGTAAAAGCACTATGGTTAAGTGAAAGGTAGTATTTCAAGAAGAACAGGCGGTGCACCTACATGCCTGTGTGTATCCAGAATGGGAGACAGAGCAACATGGGTAGTCTGAGAGCAAGTGCTACACACCTCTAAAAACATGAGATTATTTTTTAAGCCTTTGTTTAAGTTTTTCAACTCATACTTGTCTTTGCTGTTTTTGTGACCTTTTAGAGATATCCTCTGAAGGAGAGCAATATGGTTTCCCGCTACAAGAAGGAGTTCCTGGAACTAGAAAAAATTGGTGTGGGGGAATTTGGCTCTGTCTACAAGTGCATCAAACGCCTTGATGGATGTGTTTATGCCATCAAACGCTCCAAAAGGCCTCTGGCAGGATCCTCGGATGAGTGAGTTTGCTCACTAGAAATTGCCAGTTGAAATGATGGGCATATTCCTGAGAGGTGTGATGGGCTTGTGCATCTCAAGGTATCTGAGGGATGGCATGAGCAAAAATTGGCTGCTGTTGCACTTCTAAGTAACAGTTAGAGTGGGGGAAGATAGCCCTGTACAACTATTGAATATAAATGTCTAAGAAAGGAAGAAGTCTTATGCATTGCAAAGTGAAATGATGGCTTACCTGAACTCCTTCGGTTCATCCAGACCTGTTCTTTAAAGTAATAACTGTCAAGTAGTTTGTTTGTGGTATGTCCCTGCCCTGCTGTATGGCCAGCATTGCTTACATCTGTACTGACCAGCTCATGGTGTCCTGCATGCTAAAGCAAAGTCTTTGAAGTTGCTGCTGCTTTTGCCTCTTTAACAAAAGACTTGCCCAGTGATTATTTTATTTGGGCAGCTGCTCAGCACACTTGAGCAAGGTCAGGTTTTTCTTCAGCAGCTGTGAGAACCAGTCTGTCTGTCAAAACTCAGGAGAAAATCCTGATCATCTCTACTCCCCGTTTTTCAAGCCAGGTGGCAATCTGGGCTCCCAAGCAGACTCTGTAACCTCTGCTTTTTCTGTGTGTGCTTCTCTAGGCAGCTGGCACTGCGTGAGGTTTATGCTCATGCTGTCCTTGGACACCACCCCCACGTTGTGCGCTACTACTCGGCCTGGGCAGAGGACGACCACATGATTATCCAAAATGAGCACTGCAATGGTAAGAGCTGGGACAGTGTCAGAGGTTGAGATCTCAGGATGGGTGCAATTGACCTCTTAAATATGGGACATTTTGGCTTATAACAAAACAAACTGCACCGGGGCTATATATCTATGGAGAATCCAGTAAGGGCTCATAAGACCTAGATGAAACTGAATGGTGCCAATGTTCTAGAAGCAGTGAATACCCTCTAATTTCTGGCACTTTAAAACTGTTTCTCCGTGTTGGCTGGCCTGCAGAAGCATTCCCCATGCTGATGCTTAGAGCTGTGTCTGGGACTGTCCAGGTAATATCTGATCTAAGTGACTCAAGAGCAGATAACTTAGGGGGCACATACCTTGGCAGCAAACTCATCTTAATGAAGGTGGATAATGACTGGAAAAGTGGCTACCTGGTTGAGAGGAAGGCACCTTGCATCTTGACTAGAAGAAAAGGATTGACAACTGCAGAGGAATGGAGCAAATAATAAGGCAGAGTGTAAATGGGGTGCCACAGGCAGGGTGGTACACTCTTACTTGAGTTTGCCCTTGGCCACAGCGCTGTTTGAGAGAAATTTAAAAGGACCCATCTGGCTACCAGAGGAGGTGAAGGCAAATATGTAATTCTCATCTTTCAGCTGCACCTGCAGTTGTGGGGATAGGTGTTTGGAGTAATGATTTCAAATTCAGTGGAGAGAACCATGAAATGCAGTGCCTGTTGCAGCAGCACTGACGTGTTACTCATCCACTAGAACACAAGTATCTGAGGCTAAAGAAGTGGTGAAAAGTAGGCTGATGGAGAGACAAGCCATGGTATTTGCTAGCACTAAAATAGCCCGAGTGCCTCAATGGAGGCACACAAAAGTGTGTCTGTGTGAAATGTTATGTTTTTCAATCAAAGTCTACTAGTGGGAACTTAATTTCCTTGCTTCGCCATTCATATACGTTCATTCTGCTTGTTCACTTGAAGCACCATCAGTGTCACTACCAGGCCAGCCCTCCTGGTGCTGTAGGTAGAACTGCAGTTGCTCAGTCCTTGGTGAGCAGGAGGCAGGGCATTCTGAGGCAATTGAAAGGTTGAAGCCAAATCGTGATTTCCGGGTTTGATCACCAGGGCATATATAAAGCATACGTTAGCTGGTCTGATTGGGGTTTGCCGGTGCATCCTTGCAAGCCTGCCAGTGTTCTGGGCAGCAGTTTCTACGAAGCTATTAAAAACATGCTGCTCTATAAAACCTTTGTGAGGTCTCAGACTGCCTGTTTTCACCTAGGTGGGAGTCTCCAAGATGTGCTGTTGGAAAATGCAAAGCTTGGGCAGTACCTCCTAGAAGGAGAGCTGAAGGAAATACTGTTACAAGTCTCCATGGGGCTAAAATACATCCATAACTCTGGCCTTGTGCACCTGGATATCAAACCTAGTAAGTACAGTGCACTCCTTTGTGGAAGGTCTTGCTCTTGACCCTTCAGGGGTAGGATTTGTAATAGATTGGACCTATCAGAATGCTTCAAATGAAAGAAGACTTGCCCTAAAAGGGAAATGTCTTATGGTTTGCAGGGGGGTTGGGTGGGGTTTTTTTTGTTTTGGTTGGTTGCTTTTTGTTGTTTGGTGGTTTTGTTGTTGTGGTGGTTATTTATTTATTTATTTATTTATTTTATTTGTGCCACTACTGCTGCTCTAAAAGTGCTTCTCTGGTAGTTGGCAGCATTTCACTTTTGTCTCCTGATCTCCTTAATCCTGGCTCATGGGAATCACCTTCATACCAGTGGAGCAAGTAGGGCTAATAATGAAGAGAGGGATTTCCTTATTTGCTTCTGCCTTATTGCACAACACTTGGCTCCTGTATATGTCGCTACCCTGAGGGATTAAGTTCCTGCAAAAAATAGTAACAAGGTTTTCTTTCTGCAGCTGAGGATGGGCACCTCCTGGGCAGTGCTCCCCCCAAGTCGCATAGTTAATATTCTTATAGTGGAGCTCCTTTTTTCTTGCTGAAATCAGAGAGTAGAGGGAGGGGAAGTTGATTTCACTGGGATATTTTCTGCACAAGATACAGGCTGTCTTCTTCCAGCTGTGTTGCTGAATACGTGAGGGGGGCAGCAAACAGACTAACCGGTGGGAAGCATGTGCACAGTTTCTCTGGCTGCAGAGCTTAACTAGTTTGACAGGCGGGATTTTTGCAAAGCTGTCAGGCTGATGCAGCCTGACTACTGATATCACACTTGCTGAACTTTTCTGTCTTGCAGGTAATATCTTCATCTGTCACAAGCTGGCAGTTGCAGGCCCCGCTGGGCAGGAGAGTGACAGTGAAGATGAATTCTCTTCTGGTGTGGTGTATAAGATTGGTAGGTTTTAGCCTGCTTTACAACTGGTTTAAGATTAGGGCTGCCCATTACTGCTTGATACTGCTCTGTCCTGCTGGCTAAAGAGACTCTCATACAAAACTTATAGCAAGATCCTGAATGCCCCAGTTAACTACCAGAATTAATTCCTCTAAGGAGACAGGTCCTAGAAAACTCATGAACTTGTTTCCGAGCCCAGATTCGTGAGTAGGAGCAGACTTGCTCTTTTACTTAGTATTTCCTTGCTGCTCTTACTGGTGCCTACAAAATGCAGGCTTTTATTGATGGAGAACTACATCAATTTGCTTCATTATGTTCCAGTTGCTTGTTTTTTGTACCAGGTGACCTCGGACATGTGACATCAATAACAAACCCTCAGGTGGAGGAAGGAGACAGACGGTTCTTGGCCAATGAGATTCTGCAAGAGGTACAGCTGCTGGCAGGGCGGTGGGGAGCAAGTGAGGAGAGATCAACTGCAGTGCAGTCATTAGTATAGTGTGTTCCTCACCTTATCTCCTTTCTTCTGTCTGGTGAAATCAGCAAAATGAATGCTTTATTATAAACAGTATAGGTGTGGGTCTTGTCATGTAAATATTTACAATACTTTAACTATCATTGGATTATTGCAACTATTGCCTGTGAGGGATTAATGAGGCAAAACCTTATCGGTTTGGAGGCATTTGATTTGCACACTCAGCTGATGTTAAACTGCTGGATGTGATTACTGAGGAATATATTCACCCAGGCAGATGCCTTGTACAACGAACACTGAACAGGTAGTGGGGAAAGGTGAGAGGCACAACACACCTCTTAAACTGACTGCAGTCTTGTCACTGGCCAGCGGAAAAAAAGGAAATCTGTACTGAACAACCAGCTTGGATGTGTTCATCAGCTCAGGTATTTAAGTGACAGGATCTGTGCTGCAAGTAGATTTGGGAACTGCTAGGTCAATGTATTAGATGCAGTCTTGACTTGGGCATGATTAGCTTATTGCCTTGTGGTGAAGGCTGGAGGTACACACCTGATAGGCCATCCTCTGGAGTTGCTGCAGGGATCATAAAGTGGGCTGTAAGTTTCTTGTGGCTGGGTGAAAGCCAACATGCTGTTAGTTACAGCAATACCTGCTGTCAATGTGTTTGTCCAAAAGAGAAGAAAGCGGCTCACTGGAATGGTAAAGCCAGTGCCATAAAGATACTTGCTTGGCTTTTTCTTTTTGAGCTTGGACACCAACCCACCTTTATTTAGTATAGCGAGATGTTCCCTTTCCATAACCTCTTACCTTCTCTGTGCAGCAATACTGCAACCTGCCCAAGGCGGACATCTTTGCCCTGGCACTCACGGTAGCTCTGGCAGCTGGCGCAGCACCGCTGCCTCACAACGGGACCATGTGGCACCACATCCGCAAAGGCAACATCCCACCGATCCCACAGAACCTTTCCCAGAGCTTTCTTGAGCTCCTTAAGGTGAGGAGATAGTCTTTGACAGAATGGTGGCTTTTGCAGTTGTCACATGGCAGAAGTGTTAAACCTGAACTCCTTTGCCTTCTAGCTCATGATCCATCCTGACCCAGTGGAAAGACCTTCTGCCACAGCTCTGACTAAACACCCTGTTCTCCGTCCTTCATGTGGAAAGGCTCTGCAGCTCCAGGAAGAGCTAAATGTGGAGAAATGCAAGACAGCCATGCTGGAAAGGTAGGACTGGCTTGGGCATGAAGGGGAGAAGGCATGGGCATAACAAGTGCTGGTCAGTAGCCTTGGGTGTAGGGTGGTAGTGCTGGGAGAACACACATGCAGAAATACCCAGGCAGGTCCTGTGCCTGGAGCTGGGAGCATGGTGGGATTGTAGCAGGGACCTGTGGTGCCCAAGCAGCTGTTCTTCAGTTCTGGCTCTGAGGAGCTGGCTGAGTTAGAGCAGGGAACTTGTGCACTTAGTGCAACCACTGGTGATGGAAAATATCGATACAGTAAGCAGCCAGGAGGCAGATGAGGAATTGATAATGCACTGAGATTGTGGTCTAGCACAGAAGGAAGGGAATATTCAGGTGGTGACAGATATCTTTTTCCCCCTTGTTCCCTCTCACTGCTGTTGGCAATAACGTTTTAAGGTGCTGGGACCTAGGAACTGCCCCACCACCCCTCTTAGTGCAGTAGCCAGCTGGAGAGGAGTTTTTTTTGTGTAGACAGAAGAGTGTATTGTCTGGAAGAACAGCAAGGGAAGAAGGGCAATGGAAAAGAAGCATGTGCCTTTATAAGTTTTGCCATTCACAAATCTCTGAAACAATGGGAGGAAAAACTAAGCTAGAGGCTCTTCACGCTGGTGCCAGTGTGTTACTGACCTGATACATAGTTTTGTTTTGGTAAATCTCTAGAGACAGCTACAGTAATCTTCATGTCACCCTCTTGGGTGAAAAGCTGCTCCTACTGGAGTATTACAGTAACCCTCTTGTGCAAGATTGTTCATAGCTTGCTTCTGTAGCTGGTGGGGATTCATGCATGACCCGGTTTTCTTCCTCTCCTCTTCCTTCCATCTCCCCCCTACAGGGAACTTAAAGCAGCTCGCCTTGCCCAGACCCTCATGAAGGACCAAGCCTTAGGAAGTACCAAGTTGCAAGAGTCTGAAACCTCTTCTAAGCAGAAGAGCAAGCGCCTGGTGGGAGGGAAGAGCTGTCGCTCATTTAGCTTTACTCTGGGTTACTGAATTTTTGTGTTGTCCAAAAAGCTCTGACTGCTTTTTTTTTTTTCTGCCCTGTGAAAGCTGAGGGTCTGCACAGACCAATGCCCCATATTATCTCTCCCTGTCGTGTTATTTTTTTGTCACCACCTTAGCTATGATGAGATGTTGGCTGAGGGAAGAATGACTGTCTTACAGGTGTTGGATCAGGGAATTTTAAGGTTATTGTGCCCACTCTTTTAACTGTTAAATTTCTTGTGTAACTGGCCTTGATATAGACTAAGTTTAGGTCTGCCATACAAGGGAAAGGATGGCATTTTCTCTCCTTACTTTGCTCTTTCTTTAGTTGGGCCCCTGTTATTGATGACTTTGTGGTCTTAATGCTCTGGCTGAGTGCATCTTTAGAGAGGCTATAGCGGATGTACATGAAGACAGCATCTACAGCAGGGCCCTTCTAGGAGTGAGTAGGTAGAGACTATGGCTATGTTAACTACACATCAGGAGACAGGCTGGTTACATAGCAGTCCTGAGGGACTTGGGATGCAATTGGAGTGGCACTTCACTGATGGGGGACAAAGTAAAAGGAAATACTAAGTTAGGGAGTGGAAGTTGAAGAAAAACTTTCCTTCCCTCAGCTTTAAGCAACAAAATTCCTATAGCTGGGTGAGCTTTTGCAGACTTAGTCCCTGATGCTTGACATGCTTTCTGTCGATCGGCAAGGACTCCTTGTTCAAGTGGAGGAGGTGACTGTGGTGTGCTGGTAGCTGGATCTGGTACCCGCTTCTCTTCCAGTATCTCACACTTTGATGCAGCTGCCTGCCTGCAAACTCCACCCTTTCAGCAAAGATGAGGGGGATTAGAAAGGGCTTTTCCAGGTTTTTGGAGTTGCCCATGTAAATCGTGGTATGTATTTCGTATTTATTAGACCTCACACTACACCGCCGTCCCCCTCTCCGCCAAATGTATCGTAGTGGGTCCTGGTTGGACAGAGCGCTGCACTGTTACGAGGGAGAGCGTAAACTTGGTAACTCGCTTATTTGCAGTTTTTACTGAAATTTGTTTTTATGATGCTGGCTTTTAACTGTAAGATCCTATACTTTCAGAACTGAAACGTGCAAATAAACATTTTATCTTATTTTTTAATCGATGATGGAGTGACTTTTTTTTCCCTCCTGCCCCGCCACCCGAGAGCTCCCGGTCCCCCGTGGGCCGGGGGGCGATGCGGGCGGCCGCAGCAGTCGCTGCCCGCGGGCTCTCCAGCCCCAGTTCCCCCCGGGATGGGGCGGGTTTCCGCCCGGAACCTCCCGTCGGTCCCTTTCCTGTTCCGGGCGCAGCGCGGCGGCGGCGGCGGCGGGAGAGGTGCGGAGGGCGCGGGGTCGGGCGGCGGGGACGGGCCGGGGCTCCCTCGGGCGCTGCTTCAGCGCTGCGTTTCCCCCCGCAGGCTCGGCGGAGAAGGCATGTGGCGGCGACCGGCGTGGCAGGTAGGGCCGTGCGGGGCGTGGGGCGGCCCCGGGAGGAGGCGCTGGGGTCCCGTGTGCCCGCAGCGCTCCGGGCGGGGAAGGGGGCGGCGGGAGGAGGAGGAGGAGGAGGGGAAGCAGCTCCTGCCGCTCTCCTCTGTCTGGGCAGTGACTCCCTGGGTGCAGCAGCAGCCCGGAAAGGGCAGGGGCGAGAACAGCCCAGGGCGCCGGGGCCGCCCGCCCAGCCTGGCCGGGACTGCAGCCCGTGAAGATGTTCCTGTTCGCGCTCGTATTTCAGGGAGGCAAACGCCGGGCCCTTATTTACTGAGCTGCTGGGAAAATGGTGTACTGGAAGATCTGCCTTGTGCGTGGAATGAGTCTGGGATGATTTGCGTGTATGTTAGTGAGGCATGCAGACGCACCAGAGAGCATCTGTTTTGCAAATTGCATTTCCTCTGCTTTATCTTCTCTCTTCACGTGCTACGGGAAATGAGCCTTTTTTTTTCCCAGTTCCTGCACATGGGCCTCTTGCAGGAGTGTTCCTGGGCTTTTCTTTTCCCCTTCTGTCTTCTAGGACGGGATATTTGCTGGCATTGAGGCAGTTCATTTACTTTTCTCCCCACTTGTACTTAGTGGCAGCACTGGGGTTTTTGTGTCCTTGATTTGCTGTCTGCTCAGGAGCAGGGGTTGTCAGTGCACCCCTACCACCCATGGCAGCAGATGGATGTGCAAGTGGGCTTGTCTTGTTAATGTCTGAAGTAAAGCAGAAAGTTGATGCAGCTATCAAAGCTGTTTTTGTTTCCGAAAACCAAAAGAACTGAATAGTGAAAAAGAACTTCAAACCTCTCCCTTCCTATTTATGCATTACAGAATAATAGTAGTTACTGCAGGTCCCAAAAATAGTTGCTGGAGATGTACCTGTGGACCACCCTTTCTCCTAGGCAGCTTTTTAACCCTGCTTTAACCAGATATTCTTTGAATAATCCCACTGGCTTAATTTAGCTGAATGGATTTATTTTCTCAGTCCTTCCATTAGTTACAGGGAAAAGAACATACTTGCAGAACCTTCACAGGTGTTCAGAAAATGAGACATCAAGGCTTCTAAATGCTGTTCCTGCTTTGTGTCCTGGAAACTAACATGTGTCCCTTCCTTCAGGTGTTTCACCAGTTTGTGAGACATGAGTCTGATACAGTTACCCCACTGGTACTGGAAAGATGTAAGTAGCTCCTGAGATGCAACTTACCGTTACTTGTTTTGTTTATCTCAGTTTTTAGAACTTCTGAAATATGGTGGGAGAGAAACAGGTAGGTATGGTAGCTCCTTAGTGTGGTAACTAAGAGTGTGTTGTTTCAAACACACAGCTTCCTATCTGGTCTTTGTCAAGTCGAGCAGCACTTTAGAGGGGACAAGGCAAAAGCCCTGACATAGAGTACCACCGGTAAAAGGCAGGTGGTTGTACTTGATCAGTGGCAGTGAACTGGGCCTGCTGTTGTCGTGATTTCTAACACCTGCCTTTAGGTGTCTAGTGCTTGTTTCTCAGTGTTCTCTGTGCCTGGGGGACTTGTGTGGGTGCTGCTGCCCCACTGTGATTTCCTCCAGGTGTACACTTCAGACTTCACTCTTCAGTTCACATGGTTTTGCAAAAGCGGTACTCCCATGACCTCCTCCAGCTGTCCTTGAACACGAACAAGGGTACCTGTGTCAAAAATAGTCACCCTCTAATTCAGAGGATGGAGTATAATAATGCAACTGTGTTGTTTTAAAGGTACTGTTTTAAGAAAAAGACCAATGCAATGCTATAATTTTATCATAATGGAACAAATAGAAGTCCAGACAAGTAAATGCAAGATAGTCTCGTGACACATGGATATGTCTGTGGAAAACAGCAAAGGAACATTTGGCTTTCTAAGTGAGTTATTTAGTGATAATGACAGTACAGGCACAGTCAATCATCTGGTGGGGGCTTGAATAAGGCAAAAGTCACAAGAGCTCAAAAAGTGGTTAGGAGGTGCAGAAAGGTGTGGTTCTGGCACTTTGTGAAAACTGCCAGTTCGTGGCTTGCCATGGTAAGAAGCATCACAGTTCACCTGTATATGTGTTTACTCTTTCTTGTTTCAGCCATGAATCGTGTTCAGTTACTGGGTCGGGTTGGACAGGACCCTATCATGAGGCAAGTGGAAGGAAAAAATCCTGTTACCATATTTTCTCTTGCAACCAATGAGATGTGGCGGACAGGGGATAGTGAAGTAGGACAGGGAGGTGAGTCTGCAGCGAGCAACCTGCTTTTGCTGTGTTCTGAGCTCATGTTTGCATGTTCAGCAGCACCACACTTTGTCTCCATGCTGCTGTGTAAACCTCTTGGGTGCAGGAAAGTTCCCCTGGGGTCAGTAGAGACTGGTGCGTTTGTGTCTCTTACTGACCCCCAGCAGTGTGAAGAGAGATCTGCCTGTCAACCTTCCTCTGGAGAAGAGAGTGTTGAGTTGGCAGGTTGTCACTGTTGGGGTTTGTCAGAGGTGTAGTGGGTTCTCTCCTCTTATTTGTGTTTCAAGAGAGGAGGGAAAAAAAAAAAAAAAAGAAAAAGCATTTTGTGTTTGAATCTGTCATCAGTCTGAAGATAAAGGTGTCTTGTTTTCTGTAACTTCTACTCAATGTGGATCAAGGGGAGGGGAGGGTGGGAAATCATAGTATGAGCACTGTATTCCAGGAAAACTGATCTCTTGGTTTGAACTGTGCTTCTGCACAGTACTCTCATTTGGACATTGATGAGTGGAACATCGAGTTCTGGAATGAAGTGGGATATTGATTGCTAGTATACTTACGTTTTCAAGTCACTTCTCATAAAAACTTGTTTCTGAGTCTTGTGTCAAAAAGAGAGTTTGTCATCCAACTTAGTTATTTTTATGTAACTTAGGTGATGTCAGTCAGAAGACGACGTGGCACAGGATCTCTGTCTTCAGGCCAGGCCTCAGGGATGTTACCTATCAGTATGTGAGGAAGGGGTAAGTGAGTAAGAAATATGGCTGAGGATTTAATGCCTTAATAATTGATTAATGTAATAATTATAGTGACCAGGAGCTATGATAAGATAGAGGTGCCATAAAATGTCAGCAGACATGCTACAAACAACTGCTACAAATGCCTCTGTACATAGATTCTGAATTCAACCTTTTCATCCGAAATAGTGATGAAAAGGACAAGGAGTAATAAATTCAAAGCTGAAGAGGGGAAATTTAGGTTAGATGTGTAGATGAAATTCTTTACTGTCAGGGTGGTGAGGCACTGGAACGGGTTGCCACAACAGAGAAGTTGTGGATGCCCCATCACTGCAAACGTTCAAAGCCCGGTTGGATGGGGCTCTGAGCAACCTTGGCTAGTGGAAGGTGTCCCAGCCCATGGCAGGGGAGTTGGACCTAGGTGGGTTGGAAGGGACCTTAAGGACCAAACCATTCTGTGATTCTGGATATAGGGTGGAAAACATCAGCACAGTTCGCTGATCAGAACTAAATTGTTGTTTGTTTTTTCAGTTCTCGAATTTACGTTGAAGGGAAGATAGACTATGGTGAATATACAGATAAAAACAATGTGAGGCGACAGGCCACAACAATTATAGCAGGTAAGGAGCAACACATCAAGGTTCCCCTTGTCCTTTTAAAATCAAGAGAAAGTGGAGGGCCTCTGAAATAGAGCTTGGTTTGTCTCCATGCTCGGTATCCACAGTCAGGGGTTTTGAGAGAATGAATAGTCTGTACCAGTAGATTTCCTCTGGCACTGCTTGTGAAGACACAGAGTATACACTTGGAAACTCTTGGCATCCCTTGTTCACACAAACCAGTTGGTGCAGGAGGTAGACACTGTGTGTGTTAAGAACACTGGTGTGCAGTACTGCAGGTCAGGCAGATTCCTTTTCTAAGCAGAGTTTGTTTAGTAGCTCTGTCTCTCAGTTTGCTGGAATTCTTTCTTCCTATTAAAGACTGGAGACTTCACCAGCTTAAAGGACCTCTGTGGATGATTGTTTTATGTGTGGATCACTTGGTGGAGAACTTAGAAATGCCTCGTTGTGGTAGCCAGTAGTGGTAAGAAGAGCACAGAATGGATAAGGAGTACGTTTGTGCCTTGGATAGACACTAGATAGAACTGGAGAACTCTCTCCTTGATCATTTAAATAGCGTGAGCATCCTACATCTTTATTGTGGGTAGAGCTGCTACCTTGTGGCTTTTGAGGGAGGGGTAAAATAGTTGGGTAGTAGAGCAAACATTTCTATTACACAAGTATGTCTAAAAAAGCTAGGACAGAGGAAGAGGAAGGAAAAAGAAAGGAAAAAAGAACAACCATACTTCTGAATGTTTCTGCAGCTTCTTTAAAACAACATCAAGCAAACCTTCACATGAACAGTTCAGCTAACAGTGGTCTAAGTTGCTGTTTATAAATTGGTGGAGGGGAGAAGAAAGTATCTTTTTTTACTTAGTATTATCCTAATGGTTTCCTTGTGTTCAAGGGGCCCCATCTCAAGATGCTTTTGAAATTCCCGAGACTTGATGAAATAGGAGCTTTCTATAGGCTGTTGACATGGTTGTGCAGATTGAAAAAGGAAATAAGCTGTAACTGATACAGATTATAATTGAAGAATTAAACCATTATTTTAAAACATGTCTAGTGTCTTTGACTGCTCAGCAGCTTTTCATCAGCTTTAGCACACTTGTTTCATATGACCACATTCAATTGTCAGCTTTCAGGGGACACAGAGGGAGAACCCTGTATCGGACCCTCTTTTGTTCTGTTAACTGTTCTGTTCTGAAATACGCAGCTTATTTTAACACAAATAGGTGGTCTTTGTGGGTGTGAAGGCTTGCAACAGGGCAAAACAATCCTCAAGATTATTATTTTTTATTTCTTTTCAGATAATGTGATCTTTCTGAGTGAGGGGTCTACAAGAGATAAGGTGTGAGGTCATTAGTGCTTGAACCCAGGCCATTTCATTCCTTTGGATTTTCAGTGCTTCATAATCACTTATATTACTGTAGTTTCTTTAATAAATAAATAAAATGCTTGTTACCTATAGGATATCTGTGTGTTTTTGGTTTTCCATGTACTTTCTCTCTGTTACCATTGTTTGGACTCCTTTCTTTTTTATTCTTAAGAGAAAAGGTAACCCAGGCAGCTGTATTAATTCTTGAGCTGATGAATATATAAATGGAAGTCACTTTTTGCATCTTGAGCCACTTTCATAGCTTATATCTTTGGCTGCCTTAACAATCTCCTTCTGTCTTGTGGGGCCTGACAGCGTTGTCCCCTCTCACTGCTGACATCCATTCTCTGTTCTATAGGTATCATTCCCATGTTTTCTTCCACTAAGCCAGTTAGTAAGTTTAAAGAGCTGTTGGCCTGAACTAGTGCTCAGCTGGAGGGGTTTTTTTTGGTCACAGACCTTGAGAAAGCATCCTGCGCATGTGCATCTGCGCCTGTGCTGATCCCAGCAGTTGATCAAATCAGGTGCTGTCTTTCAGCAAACCCTGATTTGGTCATGTGCTTAGGTCTTGGTTGTTATGGCATTTCACACAGGATGACATCAGCATTCCCATCCAGTCCCTCGTTAGGGTGCTGTGCCCATCGTTTGCCATCAGGAGGAGCTGGAGGAACGACTACCTTGGCTGTGTGTTAGGAGAGGTGTGTGAGAAACATCCCCGGTCCAGGATTCTAAGTGTGGGAGTGGCATTTGTTTCACTTAAACTTCGTTTTGCTGACACAAAGACTGAGAATCATTTAGCATTATTAGTAATACATTCCACAACTAAAAGGTGTTTCATTTTATTACATGAAGAAGTGGTGAAATTCCCATTGTAACACAGTGTGATGTGAACAGGGAAAGAAAAATGTTAGAGGTGACAATTTCTGGCCTTCAGAGCTGGTGGGATTTTGTATCTCATCTCTCTGAGCTGAGTACAGAGCACACTTATTTATAGTCTCTGCAGCTCTTCCCTCTACAGAATTGTGATTTTTTTTTTTTTTTAATGCTCTCTGTGAGCATTGTCTGTACTAACAAAAACTTCAGTTCTTTCCATTCAGCAGTTACTTCTGGTTGAAGTTAAAGCTTTGACTATTATGTGAGCCCCTGCCACTGGCATAGTGAGGTGTTAGATGTACTGCGAATGCTTAGCTGCTTCAGTGGGTTGTTATCCACAGGAGATTGTGGTATCTTTTTAAATGGGAAGTTCTGATTTTAATTCCCTCAACTGCTTGTTTAATCTGAGCCTGTTATATTGCTGGGAGAATTGTGGTGGTGCACTTAACACAGCGGTGATCCAAGCACAGCTTGCGTTTGGTCCACACAAATTTTTCTGCTTGCTGAAAGATGGGGTTTGTCTTGAGCTCTCTAAAAGGCCTTGAGTGAATGTGCTGATTTTCTGTCCATTCAGTGGTCACCTCGTTTGCACTCTGCTGTGGTGGTGGAGTTCAACACAGCTTATGACAGTGTCTGCTTTGGAGCTGGCTTTCCACTCCAAACTCAGAGCAGAGGTGGCAGTGTGGATTCCCTTTGCCGCTCACATGGAGTGGCCAGAAACTCCTGCTAATCTCTGCCCCTGGCTCAAGTTGGAGACAGCCAAGCTAGCACAAGGTATCGGATTAGGTGCCAGCAAAGAAAAATATTTGCTCAAGAACTGAGTTTTCTCGCCTTTCCAGTTCTATTTAAAGTAGCTCATACCCTTTTAAAGATTGACCTGGTACAAAGGCAACACATACCAACTCTGAGCACACACTGAAAAGCAGGGCATTATTTTGAGTGTTCATCACAACTTGGAAGTAGGGTAGACTTTCACAAATGATTCTGATCATTTCTGATCTATCTATTACTGATAGACTCAGTTACAGCGGAAATAACCAGTGGCGAAGGTATGTTGTGTGTTTATCTCTGTCTGTGTTGCTGCTATGGGGCAAAGTTAATCTGTAACTTAGGTAATTTTGGTTATGAGAAAATCCAATGTGAAATCAGCATTCCTGTAGCATCTGGGTTTTTTTTTTTTTGGCTTTTCAAGGCTAGATACTTCTTCTACGAAGAAGTGTTACAGAATGGAAGCAGCATCACCTGCGTGAAGTACAGCGATTCTTTGTAACTAGGCAAGGAGTATTTTTCCACACTGTCCCCTGGAAAATGCTTGTCTGTGTCAACCTTTTGTATAAACTTGATTAGGCAAGCCCGGAGTGCTTGCACGAGCCAGGACATTGAGAAGTGTTTGACCTTAACAAGGAATTTATGTATCTATGGAGATGATTAGAAAAGATGAAAAAATAGAGGTGATTTGTGTTTAAGATGGCAGCATATTCACCAAGTAGTTGGAGCATTTCTTAGCAGCTCTGAGAGCTATTCTGGTCTGCAGTGCAGCTCCATGGCACTCAGTTATTTCTGTCAGCCTGGTGTAAGGTGTAGGAAACAGTCTTCTCCTGTGTTTGCTTCTGTGTCTGGTTTGAGGAAGACACTGTAAACATTGTGCCTGTGTCACACAGCAAAGAACATTTCCAGCTGTGATTCTCATTAATCTGCAGAAATTACTCTGCAGGAATTATGAACCATAAAAAAGAATTCAGCCAAAGAAATTGAGTCCCATCTCACTGAAACAGCCCTCTCGTTACCCGCCGTGGGGTTGGGGGAATTGCATCTGTTCCCAAATACAGGTCACACTTCAGTTAAAGACCAGCAGTGCCTGTGGGAGCCTGGTGGAAGCCCATGCAGAGGGGCCATGGATTGCAAAGGCAAGGAAGCTGAAGTAGTGATTTGAGAAGCCCCTGGGTACAATGGCAAGGAATGTTCTGGTAAAGTGGAACTTGTGTCAGTGTACCAATTATGTGGGTTTAGTAGTATCCTGTCTTCAGTACTGGCTATCCCATTTTCATGAGTATTCATCTCAGAAAAGGAATAAAATGCCAGGACTGTGGGAAGAAAACTTCACTGTCCTCAAGCACACCTATTTTTAACTCTGAAATTTCTGTGGTGGACGCCTTTTTGCCAAGAAGTTGAGCGTGTCTGTATGTGCAAACTAAGACTTGGTGTCTGTTTATCTTGGCAATGGTGAGCTTCTCTGCACAGCTGTGTGATTTAGAACTCATTTACACAAGACATTTTCTTGGTTAGTGCATTACCAGGTACAGGGTAGTGCAAGTAGCGTGTTTGCATAACACTCAAATAACTTTCACAGGGTTTCTACAGAGATATCCTCTTGTGGTGTGTGTTAGTGTGTGTGAGATTTTTCTTCTGCTTGCTGCTTTAAGTCCCAGATTCAAAAAAAACCACAAACCGGTCATTACCATACTTGGCCACTTCACAAAAATCTCCAGCAACTACTGTGACTAGAAATTGATTGCTTTGTCATTCTGTGTGTTCTTAGTCTTAAAGTTTGTGCCCTGCGCTCTCTAAGAGGTGCTAAGTTGAAAACTTCTCTAACTGTGGCTATTTTCTATAGCTTTCAGGTGATTTTTTTTTTATTGGGAGCTGGTCAGAAACCTGGCAATTGTTATCCTGTGGGCTCCGTTGCTATTTGTTCTTTTCATGCTGGCTGGCTTCTCAAACTGATTTGAACAGAATGGCTGTAGAAAATGGATGGTTATCTTGATCCTGGTTGTCACAAGTCAGGAAAATGTCACCTGTAAATATTTAATGAGCCTTTGTGCAACTGACCTGATCGAGAACTGAGTAATGATGCCGTTGCAGGAGTCGTGGCTTTTGTAACCCGGATCTGCAAGGAAAAGAGATCACTTTTCCTCTGCCAGGCTTTGTGTTGTTGCTAGCTTTATTCTTTGATATTTTAAGTAAGTGGTGTTGTTTTGGAGCTCTGCCTTAACAGCCTCCTCTTTCTTAGCTAGCTTGTTTTTCTGTGTAGGTTTTTTTTGTTTGCTTTTTTTGCGTGGGCTTTCTGCTCCTTGCAGAAAGGGGACAGAATGCTCAGTAAACAAAGTCTGAGCTCTCTTTTCTCCTACCTCTGCAGACAATAACCCCCCCTCCCCACTCTTTTATCATCTTGTAGATTTTTGGTCAACTCTTGCACTGTTTCCCTGTGCTGGAGGGTGAGTTCAAACCCAGTTCAGAAGGCTCTGGTGAGGAGAGGATCTTACACAAAAGAAAACATCAAAATGCTCTCGGATGAGTTGGAACTTAAAAATACTACCAAAGCTGCTCTAAGAGGAGAGTAATGAAACATGGAGAAACAGCTCTGATTTTCAGCAGGCTAGTAACTATTGAAACCCACAACTTAAAATCCTCCAAGCAACACGGGGAAAAGTTAGGATAGCTGTGTCTGTATCACATCCTTGCTGGCTTTGTGGTGCTTTTCACAGTGCCTGATTTCTGGTGTAGTGTCAATCTGTGAGCACGTTGGACTGCTATCCCATGTATTGTATCAGGACACTGAATAATTAATATTCTCTGGAAAGGATTAATTTCTTCCACTCTTGTCTCATCCTTCTTGGTGCCCTGTACGTGCTGCCCATTCACAACAGGAACTTGCTAATACTGATTTTGTTTCCCAAGAAGAACTGGTGCTGCAGCACAAATGCTTCTTTGTGGTCTGTATGCTCATAGTTGCCACCATATGAAGTAAGTACATCATATCTCCTTACAAAATCTCAGGTAATTGTTTCAGAAATGACACTTAGCCTTGAACACTAATTTTAATAATCTGGTAGGCAGCCTGTCCAGTTACCAATGTCTACTCACTAGCTACTGGTATTGTGGTTTCTATTTATATTGAAGCCCCAGAAATGGGTCATCTTTGTGTATCAAAATGTTTCAGTGGCCAAGGAAGTGTTCCAGGATGCTCCTGAATTCTCAGCAGCACTGTGTCCCACAGAGGCAGCTGTGCCTCAGTACTAGAGCTACAGGAGAGAGCCCCTGGGGAAGTGCAGAGGGGAGAGGGGCACAATTTTATGTGATGCAGGAAGAGTGGAACCCACTGGGAAAAGCAGTGCACTGTTTACCCAGGGTGCCTAACTTCCCATGAGTTCCTTTCTTCCTTTACCCAAGGGGGAATGACAGGATGCATGTGTTAGACTGAGAAAGTTCAGCCCAGTACTCTGTCAAATACCAGTCCTTGGGAGCCCCTTGTTCTCCTCATGTTCAGCAAACAAAGCTGCAGTCACCCAGTCAGCACCTTCTTCTTTTGAGGTGGCTTTTATTTTGTTGGCTTACAAGGCAAACATGGGTCTTCCTTTAGGACTTCTCATGTAGGCGAAACACTAATACAGTGCCTCAGCCCAAAGAAATTATCTAGTCACAGCAGTGATTTTAGAAGGATCTAATGTCAGAGTGATGGACAGCCTTTTGTTAAACGGATTATCACAAGGCCACAAAGGCTTTGAAAGTAAGAACACATCCAGTGCAAACACAGAGGCTCCTGGATAAGGAACTGACCTTTACAAGTTTCACAATCTGCATCTCAGGACTGGCACAATGAAATTGCTTTGGCAGCAGTACCTGGCAGTGCCAGGACACAAGAAGTTTGTACCTCTGGTTGGGCTTGCCAAAGTGGTAAGTAGCAATTCAGGGCACTGGTAATTTGGCTTTAGATGTTTTCTGTGCTGCTGAGGGCAAATACTGTTTTGTTTCATAGAGACTTCAGTAACTCACCTTTGTAGAAGATCTCAGGTTGGGGCAGTTAAGGATTTTTTGTTCATGTTCTTAAACAGTGGAGCGCTTTTATAAAACCGACTTTTTTTAATCAAACTACACAAGATTAGTACATCTTAACAGGACAACCCTGATTAAATCACCATTGTTCTTCCTCTTTTTGTTGCTGTTGTGCCTGATGGGTACTGGGAAATCCCTATGACTGTTTTTCTCAGTAGGCAAAGTCTGTGCTCTCCTTAGGGAGGACTGGATCACTTGGGCTGCACAAGTGCTTGCTCTGTGAGGGAATGGAAGTGGCCTGGCACAAGAGGGAAAACTTAAACGGCGGTCTAGGAGAATGCACCAGAAAATCCAGGTATGGTTCCTGCACAGCACAGTGTGGGAATGCCAATTGTGGTTGACCTGACCCACAGCAGACTGCCCTGAGCTGCTCCAGGAGCTGCAGAGAAGTATGGAGGAACACCTAGTTTTTTGGAATTGTAAACATTTGGCATCTTCCATTTTTGAAGAACAATGAGGCATCATTGTTGCTGCGGCTTGGCAGGAGAGTGAGTCTTAAAATACCAGAATTTCCCGTTGTCTGGGATTATTTTTAACGCCCGTGGATGAGCGCTGTGGGAAGGGTCTCGGGCAGGCGACAAGAGCTGGGAAGCGCAGCTCCTTGTAAAACTCCTGGTTTTCACCAGGTGTGTTCAGTAAACAGGTGAACTCTGTGCTCTTGCTGCCTCCTTTCTGTCCGTAACTTCTCTAGCGCTGCCTGGGGCCCGGTGCCCGTCCGGGGCATCCCGGGGCATCCCATCGCATCCCATTCCGGGCCCGAATCCCGGGCAGCGCCGCGGCCCCGCCCTCCAGGTCCGGCGCAGTCTTGTCGCTGTCCCATTGGCTGTTGCGCCCGTCTCTCCCGCCGCCTCCGGCTCGCCATTGGCCGCGCGGGGCACGCCCACAGTCCACAGCTGGAGCCGCTGGCGGCCCCGGCGCCCATTGGCCCGCGGCCCCCGGGCCGGCCGCGGTGCTCG
>JAWMRA010000041.1:58325429-58380546 GCA_035584735.1 Pseudotriccus pelzelni
CCCGGGCGGGCCGGGGGGCGCGGCCCCGTTGGGGGGGGGGGGGGGCGGGGGCGTGTCCGGGGGGGGGCGCGGCCGGCGGGGATGACCCGTCCGCGCAGTCCCGGCCGAGCAGGGGGCGAGCGGCGGCTCCGCGGCCCGGGGCGGCGGCGGACGGACCGACCGACTGACTGACTGACTGACTGACTGACTGACTGCCCGGCCGGCAGGGCTGCCCGCGGCCGCCATGGAGGTGTGCGAGAGCGGCGGGGAGCAGCCGCCGCTGCTGCACTGGGACCGCAAGCTGAGCGAGCTGTGCGAGCCCGCCGACCCCGACACGCTGCTGAGCCACACGGTGAGGAGCGGCGGGGCCAGGAGGGCTGGGACGCCCCCGTGGGCGGCCGCGTTTGGGGGGGCCGTGTCGGGGTCCCGGAGGGTGGCGGCGCCTTTGGCCAACAGGTGCTCCCCGGGGTCCCTCGCCGTGACCGCCGCCCCTCCGGGGCTGGTGTCCCCCGGGACGAGGTGCCCCCGGACAGGCGCTGGGATCCCCTCTGTCCCGGGGCGTCCCAGGTCTTCCCCTCCGGGGCTCCCGGCAGCCGGGGCTCCCTCTGCCCCCGCGGCGCCTCCGCTTCTCCCGGGAGCCGCGGGACGCGTCGTCTTCTGCTTCTCCAAGGCGAGACTCTCGCGGCACCGTCCTCCTCCTCCGGGGCAGGAAGGAAGTGACAGAAGTTTTGATCTTTGGGTTTTTGTTTGTGTTTTGTTTGGTTGGGGTTTTTTTTTTGGCTGGAATCCCCGTGTTTTTTCTTGCGCAAAATGCATAGTTGGGACAGTCCCGAGGAAATGTGTCTTGTTATCTCTGCCCTGTGGTTCCTCTGATAATCTGGGAGGTGTTTCGCAAGTGCAGAGATACACCTTTGTAACGTTATAGACTTCTATAACGTTGCGTGGGTGCGAATCCTAAGTGGATGTGAGCTGGAGCACTTTGGGACAGCAGCATGGAAGACTCTTCCAGACCACTGTTTGTGTGAAGCACGAGGCAGCCAAGCTCGGCGTAGCTGTCGAGCATATGCTGGGATGGAGCCCGAGAGGAACGTGGTGGTGGTGACTGGATGATGGCAGCACCCAAGGGACGGCGCTTGGCAGGTGCTGCCTTTTGCTCCGCGCTTCTTCTTTGCGCCAAAGAGAACGATGTGCAAACGCAGTCCCACGGAGAGGGGCCAAGCCCTTCTCGTGGGAGCAGTGGTGATCCCATTGCACGATGGGCGCCCTGCAGAGATCTTGGTGTTAGTCTTGTAAGGCAAACAAGGAAAATCTTGTTTGTTGTGTGTGGTATGTGGTAGCCTTACTGATCCGGGATCACGTCCGTCACAAGCTCCAAGTCTCATTTCAGCCGGAAGCAAGCCTGCTGAACGCGTGACTGTCTTTAAATGTTGTTTGACTGCTTTGTCTTTGAGAGTTCTTGGGTTTTCTTGCACAATGTGTATATCCTGGTAGGTCCAGATTCTGGTGGCTTGGGGTTTTTTAAAGAGGCAGCTGGAACACTTGATAATGGAAAGCTCTTCTGTCAAACAGTTGTTTTCTTGAGTTTTTTCGTTATCAAAAGGAATGTTGTGAATGAAATGGGAGGCTCTTTGGAAAGTGCTCCCCTTTGGATTTATGACTGTGGTGGCATACTTCCTCCTGCTTTGTTTGGATCCTTGTGATGAGAATGGACTTGTCACTCTTAATTTTAGCCTTCTTATTTATTGTTCTCTTATCTTCTTTAATTAATGCCCTGAAGGAGATCTTATGCTTGGGATAGGACTTGTGGCTGCGGTGACATGGATATGTGTGGTTTTTGCCCTGTTTCAAGGAGCCTGAGACTTAAGTTTAAGTATGTCTTGACAAAGAAAATGTCCTGGCTATCTGGTGCATGGAAATGTGATGCTTTTCACTTTGTTGTTTTTCAACTTTTATTGGGAATTTTCAGCTTCCAATGCTATGATGATGAGTGTTTTGCAAGGGACAGTGTGTAGCTGGGCCTGCACGGTCTTGAGCTGTGACTGTCTTTGTTGGGCGTAACACTCTGCCATTGATTTGTGTGGTTGTCTTGTTTGATTGTGTTTTTTGCTTTTTAGGAGTGTAAGACTTCTTTAGAGACCCTCTTGAAGTCACACAAAAAGTGTGAAATCGATTTCTCTTTTTGGTTGTTTTTGGAATTCATCCGGAAGAGGTTTCAGCAAAAAAGTTCCAACTAAAGGCTATGAAGTAGGTGTAGTGAGGTATTATGATCTTTAAAGGAGAAAAAAAGCTTTATGAAATTAACATTCTCTAGAGGGAACCCCCCCCACACACTTCTGCCTGTTGAACTTCTTCTTTTGCAAAGTGTGCCCTGCCATGTGGAGGAAAATACTATCCTTGATATCATAAAACAGACGATCTCTATTTACCTCTGGCCAAAACTTCATAGAATCATTTGAAAAAACCAAAACAAACAAACAGGCTCTCTTGATGAAACATCTGTTCTTCTCCAGGCTTATGCTTTCCATCTGGGAGGACTGGTTTGACCCAGCTGGCTCTGCTGTGTTTGTAAACTTACTAGAGGGTGTTTCTGAAAAGACTGTGGTCATGGCGGAGACTTTCCTGTGCTCCGTCTACAAGAGTGCCCACTACCTGTGCTGTCATCCTGATGGCCGAGGAACATGTGCCCTGTGGAATCCTCTGGTCTTTGCACACTCCTGAGATGTCTCTTAGCTTGATGTGCAAGTCTGCATCCAAGGGAACTTCTGTGTAGGCTAAGGAAAGGTGTCTGGGTCAATCGTAAGAGCGTGAGCTGGATTGGCAAGGAGGAGGAGGGATATGATGCTGATGATGTTGACTGAGAGGAGAGCTCATAGGCAGAACGAAGCATCAGTGTTGTTCTGCAGTCAGACCTGTGTGTGCAGACTGGTAAGGGTGAGAATTCTGTGCAAACTGCCCTTTGTGTATTTTAAGTTAAAATTTAACTTTTTTACAACCATGAAGGCTGTTCCTGGCTCTGGTTGATTTGCTGCTGGTAGACAAGTGTGAAAGTACGCATGCACTGAAAAACTTGACCTCTATTTTAAACTGTTTCAGCCTGCCTTAATTACCAGGGCTGAAATCCAACCTCCTGGGGATTTACATTTCTCGTTAACAGCAGATGATTTCAGCAGTGCCTGAAGCTGTGCAAGGAGCCGTCAGTGATGTCATCAGCTGTGCCTGGAGAAGGTGGGACCTTTAGGAGCTCAGCTCTGGTGTTGGCAGGCAGCAGTCCTTGAGGTGGCTCGTTAAAATCCTCATAGGTTATAGTACTCACCTGGATGCCAGATAGCTTTAGAGCAGTTATTTTTCCAGAGTGGCTTAGTTTCCCATCCAAGAAAAGGCTGAAAGGTTTCCCAGAGAAAGGAGGTTCATGGGATGTGTCACGTGTTTGCACTGTCTAATCTTCATATGGGCTGTAGCTTGTTGTGATTGTTTGTTGGTAATGCTGTACACTGGCATTGTGTAAGGCATTATTATTATTATTATTATTATTATTATTATTCTATGCTTTTTCATTTTCCTGGTGGCCAAGCAGAAGGGAAGCACAACACCTGCCACTGCCCAAGGGGAGCAGAAGCGTGGTCAGGTGAACTCTTCAGCTTCTTGCTCCTGCTGTTACTTTCCATAACACGCAGGAAGGCTTGAAGTGGGAGAGCTCTGCTTGTGGCCATGGGTCTCCATTGGAGTTGATCTGTGGTTGGACATGGCCCAGCTGGGATGGCGTGTTCAGTGACGAGTGACAGATCTGATGCAGATGGGTAAGTGTGACAAACACGCTGTGAAATGCCAATGACCTGTCCCATTCCTGGATGGGGACTGAAAGGCAGATGGTTCTTAGGAGTCCATGACATTTAAAACCTCCTTATTTAATACTGGGGATGCAGGGTTTTTTCTCCTCCTGTTTTCGTGGTTATTTAACACATTGGCTGCTGCTTCCAGATGGCAGCAGAATGCAGCCGAACGGGAGCACGGCTGTGATCTTGGCATGGCGGATGTAGAACTGCAGCTGCCCTACACATATGTGGGGACAGCAGCTGGCTAAAATATTTAGGACTGAATTCCTAGATGTCATGTCCTGTGTGTCTTGATTAGTGGTTAATTGGAAGATACTTGAAATGCTAAATAGCCCAAATTGTTTATTCTTTAAAGAGCCAACAACTGAACCTGCAACTCTCATGAAAAAATTGAAATTACTCAAATATTACATGGCTGAAGCCGTTGTCTGAGCAGTATTTGAACTCAGTGAGCCTGTTGCCATGTTGGTGATTCTGTGGGCAGCTCAACCCTGGAATATGGGTGTAGTGCAGGTTGGGATGAGTGGAGGAGGCTTACTGGGCCTCAGCTACCAAGTCTCCCTGCAAAAGCAAAGCCAAAGCGAACTCCCTGTGAAGGTTAATCGTCAGGGTTCTTACCATCGTGTAAGATGAGCTCAGGAAACTTTGAGCTGGCCTTTTTTCCTCCCCATAAGAAGCCTCTGAACCTCACCGGGAGCTTGCCCAGTGACTCATTTCCTTGGCCACAGAAACGATGGTTGCCGTTACTTCGTGTTTCTGATGACTTCTGCAGAAAAGCTGCCTCTGAACGAGCTGCCAGGGCTTGCCTGGAGTTTTTCGTGTAGGGCAGTGGCAGTTGTTCATTTAAATGGACGACAGCGCTTGATTTTTACAGTCTGTGTGGTTTTATCTTGTTTTGTGGTGGCCGCACGTAGGCCTCTGTAAAATCTGGTGTCGTTATAGCCGTATCCAGTTTTCATTTCGTTTTGGTGGGGAGAGAGCTACTTCATTTATTTGGAAGCGGGGTTTGGTCTGTTGCCCACTAACCATAAAGCTGAAATCTCTTGTTCTTTCTTCTCTGTACACCTGCGTACAGAGGACAGGACAGCTGACTTCAGGTGAAATGTTTGTACAGTCAGTACTTGAAAGGATTTTGCCAAAATCCTCCACTAAAGAGGGAAAACGAGAAAGTGAGACTTTCAGATAGTTGCATACGTGCCTTGTACGAAGCAGTAGTGTTAAATTTTGTCATTGACTTTCCATATTAAAAAAAATCATCAGCATCACAACTGATGAACAGCAAAACTAGTTGCACTCAGTGTCTTGCACTGAAAGCCATTCCCTGCCCACCCCCTTGCTTTCTTCCCAAATTTAAATAAGAAAGTCATTCCAGTTTGCCAGTATACATGTCAGGTACTTGTAATGGGTCTAACTGATCAACAGTTCCTCTAAAAGCTGAGATAAACACAAGTAGGAGACTTTGAAACTTTACCCTCCTGTTTTCTGACAGTTAAAATTAGAAAAATGGAGGTATTGAGTTGCTGGCTGGTTTCATTTGGACTGACTGTAACTGTATAGTGAAGTGCTTCATCTGCAGTGAGGACAGGAGCTGGAAAAAATGTTAGTCTGTCCTGGGACTGACTTCGAATCATGGCAGATAAGAATGAGCCAGCATTTAATGCACAAACCTGACTATTTATTTCTTTTTGCTAAAGGACGTGACTGATCTGCAGTGTTCTCTGTAAATGTTTTCTTTGGAAAGCCGGTCATTACGCATGCGGCAGGCTGTGCACGATAGCAGGGGCAAAGGAATTTCACTTACAGTGTTACCAGACAGGGTTTTCCTGTGTCTGGAGCTGTTGAACTTATCTGCAGGGATGGTGGGAGCTTGTGCTCTTTGCAGGGCTTTGTTTGTGATGTGAAGGGTCTCTTCTTTGGGGCTAAGTAAGTTTTGCCTATCCTGGGATGGGGACCAGTTTTTTATTAAAGGAGTCTCACTTTTCAGCATCATCTCTGTCTGTAGAGGAGGTTGATCTGACCAGCTTCTAGTTGATCTCATCCCAGGCAGGGATGGGCAGTTTGATTTGATCTTTCTGTGTCCCTCTTGCTCCCTGATGCACAGTTCATTTGTGTCTTGTTTCTCCTCCTCTTCAAGTCTGCCTTCATGCTTTTGCTTGCATGCTGTGAGATCAGATCATCTTTGTGCCAGCTGTGACAAATAAAATAAAAATAAATATAAAAATGAATCGAGGAGGCCTTTGAACAGTGTGCCATCAGCTCTGACTGTCTCTTAGCTTGTCCCTGCATTTTGCTGTGTGGCTCTCACCTGTACCACTGCCCAGCAAATCCACTTCATGTCTGGGCTGTCTGACAGGTATGAGAGGGAAGTACCCACTGCAGAATAAAAGCGCTTTGGTGCCTTAGGAGCCACTGTGTGCAGCAGTACCGTGCTGTGGTGACACAGGACAGTGCCCCTTGTCTTGGGGAGCTTGTAAGCTTCCCTTAAAAGGCTTTTTTGTTTCCAGAGCTAAGCCAGAGTGGGTGTGCTCAGCTCTGTTAAAGCAGAAACAGGGGAATGTCTGTCTCGTGTGACCTTCTCAGTGTGTCTGCCCTGATCCTGCCTGTGCAGGGGCTGCAGAGCTGCCCAGGACTGTGAGCAAAAACTGAGGCACACAGCTTGTGCCATGCCTGGCTGGCTACTGCTCCCTCCAAAAATGCTGTGAGGTCTGTGGGCTTGTTTTCTCTTGGTCCCTCAGTTAACCAGGCACCTCTAAGGCATGTGGTTGGTGCTTTGGAAGTGAAGGTGTACTTTGGAAGTGAAGATGGTGCTTTGGAAGTAACCCCCTGTCTCTGACTGGGCAGGTTTTCTTGCTGACTTTGCACTTGCAGATAGATGCTGCTTTTCTGTGCTGTATCCAAATGCTGGTTATCAGGCTCTGCTGTCCTTATTGCTGTCTGTATGCCTTCCTGCATTCCCAAAAATTGATTTCCAGTCACTTTGTAATACCTGATTTAACTGTCCATCGTCTGGTTCCTCTGTCTTGGGCTGTAGGAACATTTTGTGGGTGAGACTTAAGTAATTATCAATAGCCAGTCGGTGTTTAACCTGGCTCAGTGGCATTTGTCACAGGCTGTGTTGGCTGCCTACCCTGAGTTTACAGGGTCTTCCCTCTAACTCCTGCAATTCCCTAGAGCAGGTTGCTTTTTGCTGAGGGAGATGGGTTCCTGGTGGGTCCCTGAGGGGCGCTCTCACAGTAGATCTCTTCTGTGTTTTCAAGAGGGCACATTCTTTATGCTGTTGCTCCCTATTCATCTCTCTCTGAATCATGGAGACTATGTGGATGCCCTTTGGCTGTGTTTTTTTTCTGGGTGACAAGACCTGGCAGTGCAGTTCTGCACCTGGATGTAACTGCAGGCTGTTGTGGCAGCTGGCTGGGAGCTCAGCCAGGTGTAAAGTGACTTTTTTTTGCAAGAAATTAGCTTTCAGGGGTATCAGTTCCCTGACACATCTTACCCTGTAGGCAGCCCAGGTTCTGATGCTGACATGAGGGGGCAGGCAGGAATGTTTGGCTGGGGAAGGGGCAGTGGAACTGCATTTTGAGCTAAAGGAATGTGCAGTGGGAATAGTCAGAGTAGCTTCATGGCTTGTGCTTAAATGTATTCCTGGTGTGTGCATGTGTGTATTTATTTGATACCAGTAGACTATTACTTGGATGTCACTGGAAAGAAAGGGGATTGCCTGGAGGAAGCAATTGTTCAAGGATCAGTAGGGAAAAGGTTGTTTGATAAGACTGTGGGTATGTGGCAGAGAAATGGACAGACCTAATGGTGAATCAGTCGATGGTACCACCACCCCTTCAGGATGTTGAGTGCTGTTGAAAAGTGGAGCCTGTCTTGGACCCTAAATTGTTTCTCTTGCATGAGAGTGGAAGAAATGGTATGCAAGGAATAAGTTTGGCTTAGGGCCACAATTTTTCTGGCACAAGTACATTACCCTTCCACTCCTCCGAAGCGAGTAATAGGCAGTACAAAAGACAGATCAAAAAATGGTGGGGTTTAAGAATGCAGAGCTGGCGTGGGCATTGCACCCCTTATCTCCAGTCTGAGATGCTGAGCTGTTCATAGCAGGGGCTGTCATTCTCTCTGTCTGTGAGCTGTCAAACGTAGGTCTCAGCTGCAGAAAAGAAAGTCACCGAATTGAGTGGTATCAGAGCTAAATATGTGGAGGAAGGATACAAATGCTCTATTGAATAAAGAGCATTCCCTCTCCTGAGGGTGAGTTGGGAAGCGGAGAAGGCAACGTGAGAAAATAAAGTGCAGTTAAATGGGATAGACCTGAATTACTAGAGCAATCTCCATAGCTGCCATCCCTCCAAATGTGTAGCTGAGTAGTGCCAGTGACCTCTCTGTGCCTTCACTGTGTCTTGGAAACTACTACTTTTTTTGCCATCTGCTGCTAACCAGCTTTCAATCTTCTGTATGTGATCTGGCTCTGCTGTGGTGACAGGCAAAAATTTAATGAAAAAATGTGGCACTCGCTTCATCTCTTTCCTCTCCGCCAAAGAAAAACATTCCTGTGCAGCTGTGCTGGGGCTGGCTTTGTCCTTTCATGCAATCTGTTAGTCATATGGGATGAGAAGTAGAGACAAGGCTGCTCTCATAACCTCTTAGGGAGCTTTGGGCAGGTATCTTAGGGAACTTCAGGCCTCTTTCCTTGTGGAATCAGATGTGTCCTGAGCAGAGATGCAGGACAGAAGTGAGTTGGTGTTGGTGGAGTCTTCTCCCCTGTAGTGTAGGGACAAAGAGCAATATTCCTGATACACTTTAGTGGCTTTCCTGGAGCTGAACGTTCTGGGCTTACTCCTGTCCTGCAGCTCTGCAGGGACAAGCCCTGGCAGTTTGGTGACACTGTGGAGCACTCGTTTCCCAGCTCTTACTGCAGTTGAGGTTGCCTGCAGAGGTAAGGATTGTGCTTCCTTGGATGAGATGGGCTGATGTCCAGTAGAGAGGGAGAACACCATTGGCTCTTGTTCTGCACCAAAGATGTTGAGTTCTGCCCCTGATTTTGGATGTGAGCAGAATCTTCAGCTGTGGCAAAATTCTTTGAAGGATGTGGTGGCCTGCAAAGCAAGGAAAGCATCTTTCAATTGCTGACATTTGACGTACCCTGTTCACTTTTCTTTTTCCAAAGTTTGGATGCTGTGATGTGAAGGTGTGTAGAAAAGAGTGAAAAAAGAGTTTACACCAGTGCAAGACAGGAGGGTGAGAGAAAATGGCCAACAGCAGAACTGGTAGAGGTTCAGACTGGTATGGAAAAAGGGCTTCACCGTGAGGATAGCTGAGCACTGGAGAGACAGATGCCCAGAGAGACCTCAACACCTCCTTCCTTGGAAGTTTTTAAGACTTGACTGGATAAAGTCCTGAGTAAGCTGATCGCAGTTAGCAGTGATCCTGTTTGGGCAGGACGCTGGCCTAGAGACCACCTGAGCCCCCTTCAGGTGGAGCCATGCTGTGGTTTCTTTCACAGCAGTCCTGGACCCAAGGACTGCCCTGCTCAGATCTAGATACAGCATTGTTAGGCAGCAGTCTGGTTTGTTTCAAGGCTGTTTGTCTATGGAACCCCGTACCTATAAGGACCTGTGTTATTTCCTTTCTATGGCTAATCCTGAAACTTTAGGTGTGGGAAGAGACCACCCTGCGTAGTAGCTCATGTTATTGGCAGGGGGGAGGTTTTGTAGACCTAAAACCTGAAAATAAGCCAAGAAAAATCCCCCAAACTCCAAGCCCTGAATACTGAGCAGATTTCTGTTCCTTCAGCCCTGCAGTCCTGCAGCAAATGTTGTGCACAAGAGGATGCTTGTCCCAAGGCTGCCTTTTTCCCAGTCTTCTGTCAGTTCTTCTGTTGGCTTCAGTAATCTGGTTACAATGTTTTTGTTTTCTGTGGGTTATCTGGAGACACATCTATTCTCATTTGTGGAGCTTCTGATACCCCCAGGTGGTGATCTGTGTATGTGTAGAACCAGAACTCAAGACCAGCCAAGAGCTGATTGGCTCCTCCAACTTTTCTCACAGTAAAAGCAGCACTGTTGCCTTAGAAGGCTTGTGACTACAGGCAGGATGAGATCTTCAGGAGGAACCAAGACTAAAAACTTAAAACTGACTGCGTTATTTCTTGCAGCCAGATACCTGGCTTTCTGGGATCTGTCCTGGCTAGCAAAGGATGAAGGCTAAGGGAAAATCTGACTTCTAAACTCTAAGCTTTCATACCTCCTAATATGAGGCAGCGGCTGACTTTCTGCAGAACATCTGTCTTTCTCATCATGGGTGTAACTGGCCTAGTCATCAGCCCTGATGGTATGTCTTGTTCGAGCTCCTCAGTGCCACACTCCCTTCCCCTCCTCCTCTCCGCCGTCCCCTTGCACAGCTGCGTGTGTGACTCAGGGCTGGGACTGCTGTGGTGTTTGGAGCGAGCCGGTGAGATGTGTTTTTGAGAAAACGGGCATGAAACAGACGTTTGGTTTTTTTTTAGAAAGAGAAGAGAAAAATGCTGCCGCCATACAGCTCTAATGCCTTATGTGCTCCATGGCGAAATGCTGCAGGGACTGCGGGCACTCTAGGAAAGTCCATTTTGGCTGGGTGTGGGCCATCTGCCCTGTGCTCTTATCGGAAAGCATTTCCCTCTTGCCTCTCCAGAGAGATGCCTGCATGTCTGCCTGCCCCCCTTCTCTCCCAGCACTCCCGAAGGAGCCGAAGCCGAGACTCACCTGGAGGCTGCTGCCTGTAGTGACCAAACCGGCAGCTGCAGGAGGGCTCCAGATGTGCGAGGTGCTGCTCCACGGCCCTGCCCTCGGGGTGCCCGGCTGGCACCGCTCAGGCGTGGCTCCCTGCAGGAAACAGGCATGGCAGGAATGAGCTTTGGCACTATTTTTAAGGCATGACTGCAAAATTTGTCTCCTTCTTGAGCCTTAGTGCTTTTGAAGTTCTTTTTTCTGTGCAGCTGGTTTGCTCCTCGTGGCTTTCAGTGGATGTTGTTGCTTACGAGAAGGACTGAAGGAGAAGGAAAAATCTTACTTTTGTACTTACCCAGGATAACTTGTGACTTCTCATTTGGCTGTACCGATTCAGAACAAAATTTCAGCTGAATTTCTGCCAGAAAAGCTCTACAGGAAGTCTGCTCTGGGACTTGGGAATGCCCTCCTGTTGCACTTGATTGTTTGTTGAGTTGTTAGAAATACGTTGCAAAACTACAGGGGAAGGCTGAACTTAATTTATGTTGATAGGTTTTTTCCTTGGTTACTCTTCCAAAAAATTAAAGGGATTTCATCTGTAGAACTTTTTTTAGCTTTAATCACTCCATTGTGGTGATTAAGGTGTTGAAAAGTACAGTTTGGAGCCCCTTGAAAACCAGGGGCTTACAGGTGTCAGTGTGTCACAGATTGCTCATGGGCTCTTCAGTGCTTGACTGCTGGATATCTGAAAGAGAGGCTAATGTGAATTAGCCAAGAATTCCAAGAACAGCAGCAAAAGTAAGGGGTTGAAGTAAGCAGACTTATGAGAAGTGATTGCAAACATTCAGTGCGTTTTGCTTTGAAAGTGAACAGGTGTTTGGGAGAGGATGAGGAAGTGGTATGTTCAGAACACTTTATGTTAAGCTCACATTACTATTATTGAGGCATCTTTCTCAGTTTCATAGGCTGTATGTGATGTAATTTTCAGTAAGAGCACCAGAATAGTTCCTGTGAAAACTGTGTTCAGCTGTGATTCTCGTAACACACAGATAACGAATATCACTGTACTCACAGCAAGGTCCCTTCAGAGCTTTGTGCTTGGATTAAAATTATCATGAAGGAGATTATGAATCTTAAGATATCATTATGCTATTCCTTTTTTAAACTGCTAGTGTCCTCTGAAAGTACCTTGTCTCTTTTTTTCCTATAGTAATGGTTAGAGAAGGGTAAAAAAGAATCAGCATGAAGTAAAGAGAAGCAGATGATGATCAGCAAAGAATATCCAAGGGAAAAAAACAGTGTTGGCAAGTGTAAGGGTAGAAAGTGGACTTATATTCTAATGCTGTCAGATGAAAATTAACCACTGTCAGTAATCGGGTTACAAAACTTCTTGGAACCAAAAAACCTGGATAACTGGAAGTCCAGATAGTCTGAAAGGTTCCAGTGGAGAAGTTTGGCTTGTTGACACTGACTTTTGTTGGGTCATGACATCATGAGGAAGTGTCTGAAAATATTAAATTGATAAAGTAAAGAGGAGACAGTAAAAACTATGCACTAGAGATCTTGGTACCAACATATACAAAATACATGGAATCTTGTGGGATCCCACAGTTACAGACTACAAGGATACAGATACAATTTAACCCTGGTAGGTAGGATTTAATGGAAAGCAGATATAGTCATACAAACCTGATTTAATTCTTTGAGGAAAAAAAAATAAATTGAAAGTAAATGGAGACACTTTGCAAGTAAATAGCTATTTCATTGTATTGATTAAAAAATTGTACCACAAAATGTATGAAATTAAAGATTTGACTCAAAATAGTTGCTAATGGACCTTTGGTGTCAGAGAATAGATTTGTTGGCTTCTGCAAAAAGGTACCAGACAGGAGGCTTCTCAAGGTTTTCATCAATGATCCAGAAGCAAAGTTATGTGACTAGGAAGAAAAATGTGCCTACATATGGGAGAAGTGAATGCATATTGGAAATCAGGATTTAGAAAGCATGACCAAAAAAAAAGCTAAAACTATACTTGAGTTAGGAAAAACGCTCATTTCTGAATCTTTGCAGCACACCCATGTTCTCTTCTGGCTGTTATATTTCAACAAAGGACAAATTATCAGATTTCGTAAAAGGGTACCTCATAGAAATGTAGTGGACTAGGACATGTGGAAGAGTAGGAAGCTTTCATAGTCCTTTGCAGCTTGAAATGCTGTAAAACTATTGCTGGGCCTGTTGACTCTCTGGGTACTTCAAGGCAGAACATAAAGAGCACTCTATGATGCCTTTTAATCTGCCCAAATGCATCCCAGCATTCGGTCATTCTCCTAAACAGTTGATTTCAGTGAAGTTTAAATAAATGCTTTAATCACTTCAAGCTATTTTTGAACTACTGTTTATCGTGACACCTCTCGGCACATATAAAAGGGGAAAATGTACAGGGCATGTGGGAAAGGATAAGATTTCTGGTAGAAAAAGGCATTAGTCCCAAAATACAAGGTCACCGTTATGTATATTTCCTCTTGGAATCGAGCATCAAAGATAGCCTTGTGTTCCCTGTGCCTCCGTCTGGGATAGGCTGGCTAAAACACACCTGATTGGTGTCAGTTTGTTCGGAGTCTTCAACCCCGGCAAGTGAAAGGAGGCAGAGGAAAAGAAGAGAGCAAAGCAGTTATGGGGAGGTCTGAGGAAAAACTGGCAGACTGAATCTATGAGAAGATGGAATGAATATACAGACAAAAAAGCAAACTTTGTAGCTTTCATTTTAAAGGTATAATTAGTGGAGGCTGGCAGCTGTTATGATTCCATTTGTACCAATGGTACCAACCTTTATCCCAGTTTTTAGGAATGGAAGATTGTTCTTTTCCGTCTGTCTCTGTGCATCACAGTACAAGCCTGTACTTTTCTACACCATCAGCTGGGGGAAGGTTAAAATCCAATGCCTGTGACAAGCCTTACCTTATTAATGCTTATCCAGAACTTTTGCAGCATTTTAACAAGCCTGACAGACTGTATGTGATGCGGGGTTAGTCTCCTCATAGTTTAGAGGGGCCTTGTGTTTAATTTTGACATGCAGGTTGGGACAGGAGGAGGAGAGTGCCCAGGACATTTGGGAAGAATGAGTAGTTTCTCTTCCTTGGCATCCCTGTGACTGGGAGACAGAAGGCATTGTCTTAAACTGCTTCCATGGTATGGCATAACCTTCTCTAGCGGTAGTGCTGCTTTGGTTTTTCTTTGGAACATGATAGGAGGAAAAATATTTTGTTCAATTGTAGTGTGGACAGCAGGTGTGTTTTGAAAGTGTCCAAAAGCTGTGTTGGAAACGCAGCTTCTCTAAAGCAGTGTTGCTTCTCCTTTTGGCATAAAGCTCTCAGCGTGCCTGTGATGTGATGCTGGGGGGGGATGCTGCTGCACTTGGGAAGTAGCCCCTTCCTGACCTGCTGCTCATCACAGAGTGCCTCTTGGAGGAGGTCTGGCTAGGAATGAAGCTCCTCAGCTTGATGTTCCTGTCAGTCTGGTCAGGCTCTACCAGGAGAGCTATGTGCTGCTGGGAGTCACCACCCATGCCTGTCTGAGGATGGAATAAATGAGCAATCCCAGTCCTGCAGCACTGTTTAATCTGTGGAGCAGAGTACTCCTCCTGTGACTGCCTTTGTCATTCTGCTGTGGGAAGGTAACCTGTGGCAGCAGAGCCATAGTACAAGACATGCAGTGCCACTGAAGGTGCCTGTGGGCTGGATGTGTGCTTAGCCCACACCTGTGACTGACGCACAGCAGGTTTATCTTTGCATTGCTGCCTTATCTCATTCCTGCATGGCATGTGTAGTGGAGCTGAGCTGCTCATGACAGGAGGCACTGCAGCACATGGCGCTTGGGTTAGGAACAGATCTGCACTTGGACCAGGTATGCCCATACAGAAACCACATGGAGGGGCAGTTCTGCTGTTCCAGTCTGCTGCCCTCACCCCTGAGGCAGCCTCTGGGGAACTGGGCACTTGGATTATGGCCAAGACATGGAATAGAAAATATGGAAATAAAAGCAGAAGTGAGGTGTAAAGATCTTTTTACTTACTCTTCCCGTTCTGAGAACAGGGAGTGATTTTTAAGACCTTGACTTTTCAGAGTACTGCCAGAAGACCTTGGAGGGATCTCGCTTGAATTACATGTCCTCTCTTAATTGATCCATTTTAAGGCGCTTTCCAGCGGGTGTCCCAGAATTCTCAGTTCACAATTCTGAGTAGGTCTCCAACAAGAGGTCTGGTGTTTGAGCCAGGCAGGCTGTGTTCCATCAGTTTAGTCTAGCAACAGGGAAAAATGTGAGTCAAAGTTCTGTGGAGACGATATGAAGCGAGAGAGCAAACGCCCAAGAAAATCTGGACCAAGCAGGGGTGTGAAGGAGTGTGGAGACAAATGGGGTAAAGGGAAATCTGGACCAAGCAGGGGTGTAAAGAAGTGTGGAGGCAAATGGGGTAAGGAAGTGTAATGAGTTGTGTACAGACCAGGCTGTGACTTCAGTGCTCTGCAGTACGTACCAAAGACAAATGGCTATGCAGGACTGGTGCTGGGAAACATCTCTTTGAAAAGCTCAGTCTCTAGCAGATGCTGCACCGTCTGTGAGCTTTAAGGTAGCACTGTGACTATCTGTCTGTGTGATGCTTTGCTTCCAAAGCTCTCGCACTGAGCAGAGATACTTGAAACGTCTCGGACTGGAGTGCATTTTGCCGCTGACAAGTTGTACCCATACAGATGCTAATCTCTCACTCTGGTCTTTGGAGGGGAGGGGGATCTGGTGTAGAAGTAGCCCTGAAGTTACACATAGCTTGGTGCAGTGTCCCGTAGCAGTAGGGAGGAGGTAGCTCTCATGGTTTTCTTCTTGTCCCTAAGCCGATTGTCAAGGATTTTTCTAAAGTACAGGGGCGCAATTAATGCAACCAGCACATTCAGGCTCCTAAATTTAGTTGGTTACAATCCACAGAGACCCCTAAGCCCTGTTTCGTTAGCTTAGCCAGGGACTCAGCAAAGACCTGGTTGCTTCAACATCCTGTGTTCGTCCCTGACTTGGTTTGAGGGGTGGTGCCCGTGTTGTGTCGCTCCCCCGAGTTTCTTCTTGGAAGCTCCATGCAAACCCGCCTGTTTCCAGTTAGTGACGTAGCACTCCAGGAAGCTCAGCCAAGCCAAACAGGGATGTTCCCCACTTAGGGAGTGAACAGGGAACCTTAGGACCTTATGGTCAGCGTACTGACAAACAGTGCATTTAAATACTCAAGATCAGTGTTAACTTCTCAGAGTCTTCTTTTTAGCAAATAGTCTTTGTGTCCTGGTGGTGTTCCTTTAAAAACAAACAAGGCAGTGAGGAAGGAGAGGGTTTTTCCATCCCTCCCTGACAAGGAGGGAAAACAAGGTTATAAACTTTCATTGTTTTATAATTTTATGTGAGGAACAGCTCTGCCCCGTTTAGGTCTTCTCCACTATAGTCCAGTCAGACTGGTGGACAGGCTCATATGAAAGGGCACAACCATAATAACTGTGGGGAGTGAAAAGGGTTGCCATTATTTTACTGGGGAAGGACACAGCCACAGGATCTGTTGAGTGGGGGATGTCCAGAGAAGGGGCAGAGAGAATTAGAAGAGCAGCTGAGAAATGTGTTGTTTTTCAGCCATCTCCTGCCCTAGAAACAGTGTAGGAGGGTGTCACCTCTGCTCCCTACCCTCCTGGTAGGTGCTGGTTGTGTTGTGGAGCTCTCATTGTTAAATTTTTATGTACCTGACCCAGACCTGCCAGCTGCTGCTGGGTAAATTTTAATAGGAGAACCTCTTCCCTTTACAAATTAAGCTTTGGAGAGCTCTTCAGGGGATTCAGACTGAGGGACAGGGTATGGATTGGACAACAGTTAGTTTGTCTGCATTTGGGAGGGTGGGGAAATAGCAAGGAGCTCTCATGGGTTAAAACTTTGTAATAAAGACTAGTTGTACTGACCAGGAAGAGGTTTAAGAAAGTAGAAAATGGCTGTAATCTTACTTGAAACGGGAGTTATTAGAAAAGGAGGCTGGATTCCTCTTGTTCCATATTTCTAATATATGTATGATAAACATTCTGCTGCTAAGTCACAGGTTCATCTATGAACTGTGCTTTTTTTATCTTTCTCTGGCAGACATGCAGTTGTGTGTATCGATGCCACTTTGGAAAGCTGGGCTTGCTGGTCAGAGGCACCTCTAGGAGGTCTACATTGCTTGCTTTGGTCAAAGGCTGACTGGTGAAGTGTAGTGCAAGCTGGCTCAGCCACTTGGGCTCAGATTCTGCCTGGGTTTATAGGGGTAAGGTGGATTAAAGAAAGAAAGAAAGAAAAAAAGATGGTAAAATGTGCCTTTACCAGAAAGTGATGCAAACCTCAGAAGATCCAAATGATTCTGTCTTCACAAGGGGGAGGAGTGCACTCAGCCCTGGCAAGAAACCTTCGTCCGTCCACTCCTGTATTGTTTATGTTAGAGATGTGAAGTATTTTGGAAACAGTAATTTGGGAAAAGGGTGGGAGTGTACAGTCCAAAGCAGAACATATCAAGTTGTGGCACTTGTACATTCACAAAATAATGTTTAAATACTACAGTTTACATAACTGAAAGAAATTTTGGAAAGTCTAAGTAGAAGGTGCATGTTTTGCTTAGTTATGATTATGCATAACCATAAAGATGGTGAAGATCTTGCCCATTAATAGTGTGGGATTTTGCTAGATGGAAGCATATGTGAAGAAGAAAACATGGAAGTGTGAAATATTTTTCAATCTGCTCCTGTATACACAGTGCTTAAAATGAGTCTTGATAATTATTTATGAAAACAAAATCATACCTGTTATGAATTTTGGATTGTTTGCAGCCAGCCCTCATCCTACAATGATCTTGAGCAATGTGTGACTTGTCCTGTTCCCTAGACCTTGCATTAGGTACTGCCTTACACAGGAGATGTGGATTTGCTATCTTGCGGGAGGTCTGGAGCACTAACACTGCTTCAGCAAGTGGCATCCCAAGCTTTTCATGCTGTGTAAATAGAGAGGGAAGGATTTGTACCTTCTGAGTACATCTGTGGTGTGGGTGGTTACAGACTCAGCTGGCTACAGGAGAGCAGCTGAGTGAATATTTTACTGCTGTTGTCACAACTATATATGGAAGACGAGAAAAAAAGCACTGCAGTGGTTGGACTGCTTACCGATAGAACCTCAGCTGAATTTTATTTTCCAATTGCTTAAGCATGTCTGGATTGTTTCTATAGTAAGAAACGAAGTCAGGTACTTTGTGCCTGATGGATGGCAGATAGCCCAGAAACGAATAGGTTGTTCAGTTTGAGGCTGTCCGTGGCGATAGTAAGCGATCATGAAGTACTTGGCCACCTAGCGTAATCTTTTTTTTGATGGCACTTGGGAATATCATATGGCAGAAGCATATGTTCCCTTCAGTAGGAAGGCTGGAATAGTCATATGTGTGTGTCCTGACACAGGTGCGCACACACATTTCGGAGAAAGCAGCATTGCTGGTGCCCTCGCAGTGCTTGCAGTGGCAGTCTTGTCAGTACAGCCTGCAGGACTCATTATGCCGATTTATGGTAACTCTGACAGCTCCAACCATTAGGAAACTCGAGGTTGTGAAAATTAGCCTGCAAAATCCTACTAGGCACTTAAATTTTGTTGTTGCAACATTACGAGAGACAGTATGTCCTGAACAGGATGCGCTAGAAGTCCTGAGACGTTTCAGTCTAATCCGTGAGCTCGTAAACATGGGGAGCTACACAAACCACAGAGTCTTCTCTAGGGAAGAGCAGTTCACCCTGCAGATACTACAACTATGCGGTGCAAACTTGGATAAGATGTCCAAGGCAATCGGTCTTTTTCCCCCCTCCTGTGATCATGGGATGACAATTCAGTGAAATTGGTCTTTAAAGTGCATTTCACACAAAGAAGTTTTGTGAAAACTTTGACAGAGCTCAAATCACCTATTCCATGAATTTAAGAAGAATTTATTCACTGTGGGGAACCCTTAGAGCTGTCTGTTCTCTCTACCAGTTTTGTTTCTTCCTGGGGCTGAAGACAAAATATCTGTTTCCCAGATTTATACATATGGGATAGATAGATTTGCATATCCCATTACAGGAATATTCAAATTCTTGTTACATTTTAACTGCCAAATCCTGCTCTAGTTTGGGGAGGTCACTTCTTGCATTACCTTATCTGGAAAGTAAATGCTAACATACCTCACTGTGTTTTATGGAATAATTACAGAAAATGAAGAGTTGCCCATCTTGTCAGAAAAGATCTGCTGCAAGAGTGTGGTTCTTATTTTTTATTTTTTTAATGGAAGTGCATTTTTCACTTCAGTGCCATTCTGTGCACCTGACCTCAGCCAGAATGGTCTAATTGTTGCAATTAAATCACAAATTCATTGGTAATACATCTAAGGGAGCAGTGCTCTGTGCGATTTGCAGAGGACGGCAGCTACAAACGTCTCCTGTGAAGTTGCTTCCGTCCACTGAGCTGACTGTTGCCCTTGGAGGGAAACTCCTTTTGATGGTGCTGTTAAGAGGGTTCACTAGTTGGTTTACCTTGGTGGCAGCCAAAGCCTGAGCAGATGGGGGCAGCCCTGTGTGTGGCAGCTGGTCACGTCTGGTAGCATCATGGGTGCAAAGGCAGTGCTCATGCAGGTGTTGGGCTTGTCAGCAGATGTGCTGAGCATCTGCTCTCACGCAGGACAAGCCATGCAGGTCTGACTGGGTTTTACCTCATTATGTGTATTTCTGCCACTTCCCATGAAGCAGAACTACACCTTCTTTGGTGTCTTCTGGATTCAGTGGCTTTGTAATGAGGGATTGCTGGAGGGGTCAAACTTTGAGGGAGTGCCACACTAAAAGGCAGACTTTGGATGCAGTACAGTCCAAAAAGAGATTGTCTATGAGGCAGACTGCTGCTGCAAACAATGTGGTTCTGAGAGGTGGCTTAAAAAAAAAGAAATCCCATCTTTGCTGGGAGGACTTGAGTTTTGCAGGTCTTGATGCTTGGGCTGCTGATGAACACCTGTTACAAAGTTGTGGAACCAAGCTGACCTCTTAAATGAGGTTGGTCCCGATTGGCAAACAGGTCCAAAATAAAGCAGGATTCACCCTTGGGAGAGAACGCAAGAAATGAACAACTGGTTAGGTGTTCTCTGCTGGGAATACTAAAGCCCTGTCTGACCCATTTAGAGCTTCTGGTGTAACTGAACCTGGAGCAGTTCCTTCGTTCTGCTCTGTCAGGGTGGTCTGTGTTAGCTGGAATAGTGGACCTCAAATCCATCTTCATGGATTTGGGTTGGAGCAGCAGATGCAGAGTTAAGCTGCCCTCTCTGAGAGAACGGTGACCTCTGGGAAGGATGGTGACTTCTGTTGAACATTAATAATCCAGCAGTTTCCAGCAGAAAGGCACATGTCTCTGCCGGTTATGTCTGTTAAATATTTTTATCTCAAAATGCCCCAGTATCACAGCAGTACTAGGATTTTTGTGGGGATGCCCTTTTGTGTGGACTGCTGATGCTGTGGGGTACTGGAAAGAGGCTGAGGTGGCTGAACTGCATCTTTTGGTGAAACAGGTAGGATGTAAGGTCAGGCTATAAGAGATTGCGTGTTTATGAACTCTTTTTGCATTTGCAGTCTGGTGTGATGGCTTCAGATTCACTATTCAGTTGGAACGTGCCTCTTTGTTGTGCTCAGTCTGAGATTTAATGATGGAACTGGCGTATCCAAGTAGTTTGCATGTGACTTTGCCAGGACTTGCTCAGTTTTCAAGATGTGCTCCCATCCACTGCATATGGGCAGCATTTAGCCTCTTGAGCTGTTAAAGATAGTTTGCCAAACTATATTTCATAGCTTGGTTATTATTATAACACTTCTGCCTGCATGCTGGTTTTCAGGCATGTCAAGGTTTTCTGAAATATGTTCCTTCAGTTTTGTTCGCGCTGGTTTGTGTCGTCTGAGATCCCTGCTTTCTCCACTGCTATCAACAGATAAAAAAGACTTCTCAGTGTTTGAAAAAAACCTCAACTGTTACACAAAAATGAGGATAAGATAAAATTGTGGTCATCTAGTCTGGAGGGTGTCCCTTCAAAGTCTAAGAATAGGCATGGGAGCATGCCATCACAACAGCCTGCCTTATAATTGCTCCCCTTGCCCCTCCTCTTCCCCATCCACTTAAAAGCAGAACTCAGGAAAGAAATAAGAAAGACAAAAAAGAAACCAACCCCAAAATGTACCCAGCCCGGGCAGTCCGAGACGGGTGAAGCAGAAGCGTGCAATTAAAAAAAGCTGCGTGTGCCCGGTCCTAGACATTCCTGCAGCTGCAGGCTCCTGGCACGGGATCCGGGTGGGCTGGATCCCTGCCAGCCCCTGCTTTGGCAGGGACTCTGCTGGGGAGTTGCCGGCGGATGGGGGAGAGGCTGGGATTATTGCTCTTTCTCCACAGGGCAGTGAAACAGGCTTTCCAAGGTCCTGCCTCTGCTCAGAAAGGTCTCACTTTCTCTGTTTATGTGCCTTGGACAGGCTGCGCTGGAGGAAGAAAGGGCCTCAGAAATCTGCCTGAAAGGCAAACGGAGCACAGCTCCCCCCGGCCAGGAGCCCACCTCTGCTTTACACCCCGCCTGCACAGTCCCCGCTCTGTGTGCCTGCGGTGGAACGATTTCACAACAAATGTCTCTGTGTTTCCTTTTGAGTTGGTGGGGAAGGAGCAGGGGTCAGCGCCAACAGTCAGGCTTTTGAGACCCTGGGACCACTGAGCCTTGCGTGTGTGCATAACTTTTAACCAAACCCTGTTAAATCTGTGTGGTTGTATTCTGCCAAAGGGATGATGTGAATCCAGGGAGGGGTTAAACACATCGGTACCGGCAGTTAAATATAAAGTGTGAGAGCAGGGCTGGGACTTGGGTGGGGTGAATTGTGGGGATGCTCTTGCCTCTTTCCAAGGACCACAACCCTGTATCTGTGCTTTGGGATGAAGTAGCCCCAAAGCCACCCCGAGCACATACTTGGCCTTTCTTTGCGCAGCATTGCTTTCCCATGCTGCTGCTTCCAGTTGTCCTTCTTGTGCCTCTGCTGGGCATTGTCTTGGGAAGAGGTGTCTGAGCCTTACCCACCAGTGTTTTAGCTTAAGACTGCTCAGGAAGGCAAATTGGGAACCTTGTGCCCTTCCTGAGAACAGAAATGGCCTGAGTGAAGGCCTGCTCCTGACATTGTGAGAGAGTGATAGTCCTGCAGGGAGCTGTAGCCACTGTATCTTAAACTGGGGCTGTTTTTCTGAATTTTTTTCTAGAACTTGTTTGTTTGAGTTTTTGGGCAGTGACTGAAAGGTTCAGGTATCCCAGGGCTAGGTAGGTATCTTACGCAAGAAACACCTGGGGTGCTCTGGGTGGCTCTTGGTGAAGTACTGTCCCTTTCCCCAACATCCCCGAAGCTCTTCCCGTCACAGGCAGTGTGCTTTTGTGCCACCATTGGCAGAGGCTGAACAAGGTGAATGACTGCATGACCTTTTTGCTGCTGGAGGTTATCTTGCCAAGGACAAAGCATGGGTGTATTGGCAGAGGAGGCTTGCCTGTGGCATTCCTGCACCAGTTGCACAAGTGTGCTCTTGTTTTCGGGAAGAAGAGAGTTATTACCGTGAGAATTTGAGTGTTGAAAGGCAAGATAAGGAGCTGTGCGCATTCCTCTTCTGCTCCCCAGTTGTGTCTTTGTGTCTTGTATGCCTGTCTCATCACTGAAGGCTTTAAGCAAGTCTGTGTTGTAGTTTGCCTGAGTCCTGGTAGGGACCCTTTCTTTAGTCCTCTTTAGGTGCTATTTTTTTTCCCTGAACAAACCACCAACTTCAGAGTACACCAGGAGAACACCTGAATATATGTGCATGGGCATATATTATGTAGTGAGAGATTTCACACCCCTTGGCTGGATCTGTAGCTGATTTTCTTACTGCTTTGGTTGCCCCTCTTGGAGGTGTAGAGTAGTGTTGTCTGATAATACAATACATTGCCTAGCAATGCAATGATGTGGTGTGAAGAGTCCTACCAAGCTTTTGTTCCTGCAGTTACAGCTCTCTGTGTATGGCCTCTATCTTACAAACAAAAAAGCCAGGAATACAAATTTCTACTCATCAAAAAAGGCTGTTTCTCAGAGTGTATGGCTATTTACTACTTGAATTGTTAAGCATGGATTTGCATCAGGGTCAAATGAATCATCTGCTTGAATAAAAAGGCTAGAGCACTAAACCTTATACTGTCACTGCTTTTATTTAATATTTTCATTGTAGGTGGGGAATAGGCATTTTGAATTGCTATTAGCATGGTCATCTGGTTTAAATCTATTTCCGTGTTCTGGCCTGACCTTTCCTCCCTGGTTTAACAAATCCTATCGAAAGAGGAAAGTTTTAGCTGCTGCTACATGCACCGGAGATTGAAGCATTGTAGGCAGGATGGGAGATTGATGATCTCTTCTACTCCTTCCCCCCATCCCACTCACCTGGCAACTGATAAAATACCACATATGGTAGTTATGCTAAAAGCTGGATGGTCCATTTAAATTTCTATTATCTCCATCTGTTAGCAGGCTTCTCTGAGTGTGCCTGGCTGCCCCCATAAAGCTCAGACTGGAGCTTGTGTAACTGGATCCTTTCATGGAACAAAATTACTGGGTCTTTCTGTAAAATGGTCTAGTGGGTTTCTTTTACAGAAAGATACCTTTTGAAGTGTTATTAGATATTTTTATTGCATTATTGGAAAAATAAAGATGACTGTTAGTGGGGAAAAGAGGGACGGCTGCTCTTTCCAGAAGAAAAGCTATTTCTCTCTCGTCCTATGCCTGAATTCCCAGTGTATAACTAGGAAATGCAACTTTTACAGGACAGGTACAGTTCAGCTTATGGAAATCCCAGAAATAATGAGTTCTCATTTGGCACTAGTGCCAATCGTGCTCATTTTGACTTGCTGAAGACCAGATCTTCCAAAGCCATCTGGAACCACAACTTGTCGGGAGAACAGAGCAGTGATTTTAAATCCCTTGTTGTTTTTGCATACCCAACATTTTTTGGGCGAGTTTGTGGGCTCTGCAAACTTGAACTTTTTCATGTTCTTTAGTTTCCTTTGTTAGACTTTGCAGCTCTTGCAACCAGGAAAGAAAAAATAAATTAAAAATAGAGGAACAGAGGGGAGGGTGCTCAGGAATTCTGAAAACCTGATGGTTTTAGTTTTGGTGTGTCTAAGCCTTTGTATTGTTTCTACATAAGACATGGTCACTCTGAGCCTTGATTTGTAAAATGTTCTGGTTTGTAGAACTTTGCTGTAGTCTTTTGAGAAGAGAAGGTGCTGAAGGCCTGAAGTTGTGTCAGGGGAGGTTTAGGTTGGATGTTAGGAAAAGGTTTTTCACCTAGAGGGTGGTTGAGCACTGAAACAGGCTCCCCAGGGCAGTGGTCACTGAGTTCAAGAAGCGTTTGGATGATACTCTCAGGCACATGGTGTGACTCTTGGGGATAGTCCTGTGCAGGGCTAAGGGTTGGACTCGATCCTTGTGGGTCCCTTCCAGCTCAGCAATTGTGTGATTCTGTGAAGGGTCTGGAGCACAGATCTTCTGAGGAGTGGCTGAGGTTGCTGGGGCTGTTTGGCCTGGAGAAAAGGACAGTCAGGGGAGACCTTATCACCCTCTAACAACTACCTGAAAGGAGGTTGTAGTGAGGTGGCAGTCAGTCTCTTCTCCCACGTAACAAACAATAGGAAATGGCCTGAAGTTGCACCAGGGTAGATTTAGACTGGATAAGAGGAAAAATTTCTTCATAGAAGGGGTTGTCAGGTATTAGAACAGTCTTCCCAGGGAAGTAGTTGAGATTCTATCTACATGCATATCTGCATTATCTATATTCATGAACATTGTCAGTATGAAGCTGTCTTAGTCAGAAGAATATCAGAGTGCTTTACACAGGAACAATTTGTTCTTGTATGTTAATTTAATGAATAAAAAGATACTCCACGCTAACCAAGTGAACATCAGGTACCACTTTCAGTTCATCGGGGCAACGTTAGTTCAGCACTTGATCTTCTGGCACACTGATGCATGTCCTGAGAACTTGATTTGGTTTCAGTGATGCTGAATTTGGCATGAAGTCAGTACTGTCATCTGTAGCCAGCTCCAACGCCCACAAGAAACAGCAGTTTCAGGATCTCTTCTCCTCTTTCCTTTTTTTCCCTTCTTTTAGTTGAAGAACCTTCCTGACATCACACGTTTGTCAGTGCGCCTTACGCAACAGTTTTCTGTGAAAAATCCACTGCAAGTTTCAAATTCCTCAAGAGTCCCATAGCGTTTTGCTCTCCCTCCCTCCCAGTCCAGATGGTCTGCAGCAGATGCTCATCCGAAATCTTCCTCAGCCAACGGTGCCGTGGTAGAGAAATGATCTATATTTAACTCACACGGACACACAAGCATGCACACACACATATATATCTCTGTGTATATATAGTCCTGGCTGGCTCTGGCGTTACGCATTGCTGATAAGCAGTACAAGGTTCCCCTGGTTATTTTTCTGGCTCCCTACCTGTGTTTTCCTAGAGCCAAACAGACCCATTTAGCTCCGGGAGGGTTTTCCCCCCTTCAGGTGCCCGCTGCTTGAGCTGTGTGATGCGGGAGACTGTGCTGGGTTGGGGGTCTCGCATGGCCGTGCGCCACAGGTGGCACAGAGGCTGCATGGAAGAAATCATGACCCCTGAAATTTGAATGCACATGGTCATTTCTGAGCTCCTGAGGTTGTGCTTTAGCTCTCTGTAGGCCTCAAAGCCTGAAGTACTGTACTCAGTATGGGTAAGGCTGCGCCTCGATCCTGTCTTCATTTGTGGGCCCCTCACTACAGGAAAGACATTGAGGTGCTGGAGCGTGTCCAGAGAAGGGCAATGGAGCTGGTGAAGGGCCTGGAGCACAGATCTTATGTGGAGCAGCTGAGGAAACTGGGGTTGTTTAGCCTGAAGAAATGGAGGCTCAGGGGAGACCTTCTTACTCTGTACAACTACCTGGAAGGAGGTCACAGTGATGTGGGAGTGGGTCTTTTTTCCCCAGTGACAGGCATTAGGACAAGAGGAAACAACCCCAAGTTGCCCCAGAGGAGGTTTTTGATTGGATAACAGGAAAATTTTTTCACCAACAGGGTTGTCAAGCATTGGAACAGGCTGTCCAGGGAAGGGATTGAATAACCATCCCTGGGGGTATTTAAAAGGTGTAGATGTGGCACTTAAAGACAAGATTTAGTGGAGGACTTGGCAGTGCTGGGTTGGACTTGAGCTTAAAGGTATTTTCCAACCAAAAAATTCCAAGTGCTTATGTGAGTCCCTCCCTCCTGGCCTCGCACAGCGTCCAGTGCTGTGCCCCGCAGCAAGGGGCTTCATCTGTGTCCCAGCTGTCTTTGGCTTTTTTATGTTCCTGATAATTTTGGCATTGAATGTGACGCAATCTTCCGTGCTGCTACCCTTGAGATCCCTTGTGCCCGGAGAGTATCACTGCATTAGTGCCCTCAGGCATGTGGAAGGAAGAGGCAAAGGGCAGGGTGCCTTTGCATCAGGGGATGGGAGGCCTGGGCCGGCTCAGGCGGTGTGGGATGGACGGCACATGGCTTATTCAGCTCCTGCCTGGCCCTCTAACCGCAAGGCCATATTTCTTTCCTTAAAAGAAGGAAATTGCGTTGCTAAAGTCTGGAAAAAACACTTCTTCTCCCCCCCTTCTTTTAAGCTGTGGGGTAATCGTTACACAAGCTGAGGGGCCCCTGGAGGCTTGGAGTCTCGCTGGGTGCTGGGACAGGGGCTGCTGGGCAGGTCCCATGTCCTTCCCACGCACACCCCCAGGCTGGGCCTCCCCTCCCTTCTCCGCCTGTTCCAGGCACCCAGCCGCCTCTGAATAGCTGGAGTAGATCTTGGCTGCGGCTCGCGGGGGTCTGAGTTAGCGTTGGCCGTTGGCCGGGATAGCGGGAATGAGCGATTACGTGTGCCTTTGCTTATGCAATGTCTGATACTTCCCTCTGCCGTCTCCATCCCCAGTATGCTGGCAGGCTCTTTCGTCAGTCTCGGGAGAGTCGTCTTCTATGCTGCGCAGCACACTCACTCGCTCAGTATATCCAATTAATTAAATTTCAGTTCTGCAAGTGAAAGCGCCTTTGTTTGTGCATTAGCATTTGAGGGATGCAGACTGGGAAGATGCTGCACGGGGCCGGAGGCATTGGCTAGAGCATCCTTCTGCTTCAGTGCCAGAAACTCATGTTGCCTGGTGGGATTAATCTTGTAATTAATCTTTAAATCTGGATGAAACTCCTCCTTTCCTTAAATGTTCCCTCTCCTTCCTTTCTGTCAGTTGCTTGCTTTTAATGTTTCTCTTGATAAAACTAAAAAAAACCACAACTTTTTTCAAACATAAAGTAAGAGCGTAAGTCACCTTGTTCTGTCTGTGTGCTTGAATGGGGTTGTGTTTGTGCTCCTTCTCAGGTTTAGAGCAAGAGTAATGTTACTTGCCTCTGATTGCTGTGGACAGCCTTCTGCTGCTGCAAACTTGGCCCCTGAGAAGGGTGGTAGGCTGTGGAGGAGATGCGCAAATATGTGCAGCTTTGCTAACTAAGAGGCTTAAAAGAGACTTGGAAATGAGCAACTGCTAAATGACTTCTTTTGAAGTTGATCCCTCCACGTGGAAGCTCTCTTTTAATTTCCCCAGGCGCCCCATCATTCCTCTCGCCTGGGCTCATGGGGGATCTCCCAGCGCCACTGAAATGGGCCGTCATTGGATGTGGAAATTAAATGTGGACTCTGAAAACGATCACACCACTCTGTGCTTGTGAGTCTTTTACGTTTGTCACAGGTGTTTGCTTGTGCTTTGGCAGGACTGCAGCTGCCGCTTAGATCCTGGGGAACAAATCGGTGTCAAAAGGTTTTGAATTTGATTTATTCCCTGAATAGTTTGCCTGCAAGGGTGTTGCTGGGTGTTGGTGTTTTCAGTCTCTTCGATAGGGAAACCCTGAAGTGCAATGCAAGCTTGCCAGCTCTTTCCTCTGAGACCCTCTCTCAGCTCTCTGTTGAGGTGTGGCTCTTGGAGTGATGGCAAGTGGCAGGGGCTTTCCTCTCCCAGCTGGTGCTGGGGTGTCCGCAGCCCTCACAAGCCCTCTGGAACGGGGAGGAAAGCTGACTCACCCGTGCAGCAGAGCTGGAGAACCCAGCCTTAAAAATAAACAAAGAGAGAAGGCTTTCAGTGGGCTAGTGCCGTGGGATGTGCCGGCCACTTGAAGTTAGTCTTGCACTGTATTTGGAGTGTGCTTGTGGGTGGGTGGGTCGTGTGTTACACGAACAACCTTTGGTCTTAAACCTGGGTTCTTGAACTGTGTTCCCCAGCTGCCTTCCTGATAAGGGTATCAAGTTATCTGGAATACAGGAATGCAAAGCCGCATCAGCAGGTTTCCCAGCTCGGGGTTTGTATCAGTTTCTACAGAACATGCTGCCACTCTAGTAAACAATCTTGTTTTGCTGCAAGAAGGCCAAAGGAAACAATTATGGTGGATTATTTTAACCTTATGTAAATCAAGGGCTATAAAACTTCCCGAGATTGTTTCCTGTTTGAATTCTTGCATATCTTTGTAGGACGGCCTCTAGTCTTTGATTAAGAATGGCTGGGGTCAAAGAATTCACATGAATTTATGCTGTTCCTTCATGATTGTTCTTTCTTTTCTTAATATTGTGACCCTTTAAAACCATGATAAATAGATCTGGCTTCAGCTTGTAGAGCCGTTCTCTTAAGTCTTATTCCCTGTTTCAATACTTAAAGAATGCCTGTGTTTTGCTTTAGTTTCCTCTTTAATAAGCTGAATGCATTGGGTTTTTTCCTTTCTTATTTGCTTTTATTTTGAGGCAGGATTTTCATGTCTCTGCACAATTATTTTCGTGATTCTTTGAACCTTCTCCAGTTATTCGACATGATTTTTTTTGAAATTTGGTGGTACAGAATTGGAACCTGGCTTTGGGCAGTAGCAGCCACATCCACCACGAGCATGGAGTAATTTGTGCTCCACACCTCTCCGTCTTCTGAAGTCCTCAAACCCATGCACTCTGGGTTTTGCAGGGAACACAAGATTTGGGCAACAAGTTGTGTGATAGGCTGTAGTGCAAAGCTGTAGCTGGGTGTTGAGCTTTCACAGGGTGACTTTTAAATATGAGACCCCATTTAAGAAGCAACTACAAACAAAAAAGAATCCTAAATACATGAAAAAAAGCAAAATTTCTGCAGTACCACCCTGCTGTTCTTTGGGGGCGTGAGCCCAGCGCCGGCACTACAGAACAGGGTGGCCGTGCAGGGGTCCCCAGTGCTTGGCTGCTGCTGGAACTGTGTGAAACCTCAGTGCTGGCTTAGGGGCTTGACCTGGGGTGCAGCAAGGAGGCTCCCAAGCTTGGAGCCTGAGCACATATCTGCAGTAATTCCTCCCCAGGGCCCAGCTCTTGTGCTACCTGTCCTGTGGGTGCTCCTTCAGCCACGTCTCTCCCAGAGTCTTGGGGTCTCTCCTGGTTGTCAGTCACCCAGGTGTGACTTGGAGTCTTTTGTTTGCAGCATAAGATATTTTTATTTTTTTTACCTTCAACTTTATTTAAGATATGTCACTCATTTTTGGCTGCTTACCGAGTACTCTGTGTTTTAGTTTTGTGACCTGACCTTTTTATCACTTGCTGCCCCTGCTGATTCTGCATTATCTGCAACCTTTTCCTCTCAGGTCATTAGAGTCTGGGGCCAAGAACTGATCCCTTCTGGGAACCCACTGAAAACATGTGGCACAGTCACCTAATTTGTGTTTCAAATGGAAGTTTCTTATGTCTTTGTCACAGTGAATGTGGCTTGTTGACGTCATCTCACTCCGGTTTCATTTTGTATAACACCAAGTCAATTGCCTCACAATATGAAGGCAATTAAGCTTGTAATATTGTTACAGAAAGAGATAAAATTAGAGAGGCTAGATTATTAGTTATTGTGGAATTATAAACATAAATTACATTTCCCTCCCTTTTGTTCCTGGACTCTTTACTCTCTTCTCTTCTCCATCTCTTCTCTTCATCAGAAATGAACAATTGGGAGGTTAACTTTGTTGCTTTGTTTACACTTAAATATTTTCATATTATTTTTTACAGTCCATCAGTATTGTCTCATACTGAAAATAGTTTCAAGAGCTCTTAGAAGCTCTGTTTAGCCTTTTCAGATGGAAATTTTCTAGGTCTACTAATTAAAATAGCCAGCTTTGAGTAGCTGTTCATATATTCTCTTCCGTTATTGTTGGGATAAAAGTAATTTCATTACCATCCTGTGGGATGGCTGTATCATCTGTTCTTGTATAAAAAGCAGTAATTCAGAACCACCCCCTCCCAGGAATATTCAATTAAACATTTTGATCTTCCTTCTTCTCCCCCCAGTAACTGCAGCCAAGCAATGACCTGATCTATAATTAACATTTGCTTGGATCCTGACAAACTCAGAAGGAATCTTTTCCCCTCTGAATTGTATTTTCTATTAACTCTTTCTGTTTTTGAGAGTCTGATTTGTGTTAATTCTCAGTAATTTTTCCTTCCTTCCCGTAGCCCAAATGTGTAATACTTAATGTTTCCATGGTAAGCAGGGTTGTTTCCCCGCTGTGGCATTCTCTTCACCTGCCATGGTGACATGGCAGTACGGTTGGTGGTTTGTTTTTTTTTTTGGTTTAGGCATGTGCTGAAATGTTCATAGATGATTTACATTGATGCTTTATTGGTTAAAGACTCTCTTTAGGACTGCGGAGATCGGGCTGGAGGAGATGTTTGTTGCAGGAGAAGGGTAGGACTGTGCTGCCCCAGAGCGTGCTGGCACCTCGCCTGCAGCAGCATGCCTTTGTCTCACTGAGTGGGGACACAGTGCCAGCCCCTTCCTGAGTCTCCTTTCCTTCTTCAGCCTGCCTTTCAGGTGAAGAAGGAAAAAAAGAGAGTACATCATAGCAGTCACAAGAGCTGCCACTTTAAGATGGGCAGTTTTGAACGGCAAGGCAGGAAATTCAGTGACACTTGGCAAAAACATGCGGCTGGGGATGGAGGAAGTTCTTGCACAACCTTAATATGCTGCTTATCTGTTGCAGGTTTATTTTATCTCTTTCCAGGCACTGTGACTTTGCCTCCTCCTGCTGCTTTCCCTCTGTGCCCTTGCTTTTCTGGCTCTGCTCCTCCAGGTACAGATGAAGGAGATGGGGTGCTCTGAGTGGAGAAGGGTTAGCCAAAAAAGCTGAAATGTCAGTTCATAGGTAGATGAAGACAACACTGGTTTGAAAGTCTCTCCTGTATTACCAGGAGTCATGAGGAGAAAGAGCCAGCGAAATAAGCTGTTCCACTAGTTACTGCATCTCTGGAGAGAAGCTGAGAGGGCAAGTCAATGCACAAGTTTGTTTTTGTTTCAGACCTGGTCTTAGGATTCAGATGTTTCCATCTACTGATATTTTGGGTCCTGAACCTTAGTCGAGTACCACTCCTTTTTTAATGTATTTATTTTTTATAAAATTGACTGAAGTAATGTTTTCTGACACCGTGACATAGGAAATTGGAAAACCAGCTCTCAAGTACGGAGTATCTTAAAATAATTTGTCTAGACAAATGCTACACATGCTTTTGAGTATGTATTTGATCTTGTTCATATCCTGTCTCCTTGTTTCCTTTATACAGCTTTCAGTAGAGCTTCAAAACAAAGTGGTCTGCCTTTGACACCGGTAAAAGCCCAGTGACCCAAACCCACTCTTGTGGTGACGTAAAAGGAAACGCATCTTTCCTCAGAGGGAGGTTGCCAAAGAACCGGTGCTGATGGAAGTACTGGTCCATACAAAATGAGGTGCCAAAACCGTTTCTGTGGGTTCCTGTGTGAATTTCTGCAGACTTAAGGCTGTACAAGTGCAATGTGGGTGTCTTGAAGCATCCATCTCATGGTACAGAGGACCACTGGGGGTGGTTTCAAAACGCAAGGTTTTTTGCTGTGGGATGGGTTTGGTAGGGCTGGCTCATCCGAAGCAGCTCTAGGGTCATGGCTTCAAAAGCCATGTTCTCTTTCAGATACAAAGCAGGGATGTCCTTCCTGTTGTTGTCATCGTCAAGTACTGTTGCTGTGCTCTTCCTTTGCTTCCTGGGGCAGTAGCAGGTTTGACACGAGACATGCTGCGAAGTTGCAAACTGGGAATGTTTTGACAGTCAGGGATGGGAAGTCTTTGATTGTACGTGCTGTTGACAAAGTACCAGCTCTGTGTGCATCCATTGCTTAGTGCAAGCATATGGGAGAGATGAGAGGTGTGTCAGATCAAAACCCAGGACTTTTCTACTGAAAACAAGGCATATGACTTGTTTACTGGAAGGTGTTCTTTAATGTAGTTGTTCAGTTCCCTGTCTGGCTGGATCACACGCTGAAACAGGATTTGACACCTAACCGACTTATTTAGTGCACGGTGCTTAATGTGCAACACTCAGCGACAGCAGCACTGAACACAGAGTCCTGCCAGTGTTGTTCCTCCTTCTGCCCTGATAGCAGATATCTGTGTGATAGAGGGGGCAGCAGTTTGTGCCGGGCAGGGTCTAAACCCCGTGGCAGCTAAGGTCATTGTTAGCCAAAGGCTGCTGATCCTTGAGCTCTGAATCAGGCAGGGGAGTTTATCTCCAGGGTAGGGTGATATGACCTGCAAATTTCTTCACATTTGTTTTGCAAAACCACTCCACTTTTTTGCTGCTTCCATTGTGCTCAAGCACCCTTTTTTTGAGTTCAAGAACGGGATTATATGTGTGTGGTGTGTACTTTTCTTTTTAAAACTCTACATGCATCTGCAGTTTCAACCATTATGTTTTTGAAAACCTTTGGGCAGGTTTTATAAAAGCTTATTCATATTTTCCATAATCAACCGAGGGTGTCTGCATTTAGGCACTTGATGGGATAGTCTGTCTCTTCAGAACTTGAGAGTGCTGAAGTAAACATTTAGGAGCTTAAATTTGTGTCCTTTCTTTTCAAGCCTCAGCTCCATGCTTCTGTTCTTAGAAACTACCAAGCAACCCAATAAAACTCTCCCCCCAGTACTATAAATCTGCAAAACAGAACCTACTAACTCTTTTGTGAAATAAAATGCCCAATCTCTCTTGAAGCTGCCAATACTGATCATAAAGCCTTACTTATAATAACCAGCTTGAATTAAAGAGCAGAATTTTGATGGGTGGTGTGTAGGTCTGCAGCCAGTGTTAGGAAAAGAAAGAATGATGGCTCCTGCAAGCTGGAATTCTGCCATTTAAACTTTGCAACCAACAATGAAGAAACATTGTTGAAGAAGAAAATAAGGATCTTTATTTTTAAATGTCAAGTGTCCTGTCAGTCAGGACTGGTAAGCCAGAGCGTGCAGCAAGCAGTGCTGATGGAGCAGAAGTTGTTTCCTACCTACACCACTCAGCCTAATAAAAGATCCTCCTTTGAAAGATTCTAATTTGGTCCTTAGGGAGGAGGCTTTAAACATGAACCAGCTGAGCTGGAAAGCATCTGTGTTCTGCAGGAGGCCCCCTGCACTAATGGGAATCTAGATGTGAAATTATGATTTTTCTGAGATCTCCTAATGGCATCCTGGCACAGTGTGCCCACTGGGATGGTTGTATTTCTAGGAGGTTGTGCCTGTGAACAGTGTGGGAGCTTCAAGTGTTGCTTAACATGTGGGAGCTGTGATGAGACCTTTCAGAGTGAGCAGATGAGCAGGTTACAGCATCTCTTGTTTTAAGTAACCATTCCTGAATTGCATGGTGCTAATCATCCTTGGGGAGAAGGTCTTGTCTCCATGTAGGACAGCTGGACAGTGTCTGTGACTTCTGAATTCTCTCCCTGGTTATCCTCTCCTCCTTCCTGTTATAACTGTAAAATCATCTGGGAGTTGGACTTGATGATCTTTATGGGTCCCTTCCAACTTGAGATATTCTGTGATCTCTAAAATGCGTGCAAGACTAGTGGATTCTGCTTAAAATACAGGAATTGTGCTGGCTGGGCCCTTTACAAAGGGCTTATCTGTACCTGTCAACAAGGGGTGATGTTACCTGAGGGCTGAAATGAATTTTCTTTGCTTTGTCCCCTCCTGTCTCCATAGTGAGGGAAGATGATAAACGAAACCAAGTGCAGTGTGCCCAAATGTTGTAAAACGCTCGTATAATGTTCAGACGTATCTGAAGTCAAGAAGGAGCTGAAGTAACTGTTTTCTTTCAAAAGTGGCCATAAGTTAAACCAGCTGTGCAAGAACCAAATATGTTGTCCCTGCTGCCGAGCTCTTGGGCAGGAAACAAGACCATAAATGGCCACTGTTGAATTGTAAAATTTGTACACAAAGGTTTCAGCTTGCCTGAAAGCTTTCTTTCACTGTTTACTTTTTGGCTAAACTCTGTGCAGTTACACAGAAGACACTAGTTTGATGTAAAACTTGAGGTAAATGCAAGTTCCTCCCATAGAGCCTTTAGGTGTACCTGGGGTGTAACCCAGAAAACTAACATTATCTCGCAACAAATATTTATGACTGGCATTCCATACCTGGAGTGTAGCTGAGGCAAAAAAACCAACGAAAACAAACACAACCTTTTTTCTTCGCTGTGTAGTTTTTAGTACATAGCTGGTCTCTTTAAGTATCTTGTGTGGGTGCCAAAAATCATTGGAGACCCCAGTGACTAAGTTTTGGAAGCTGAGCTAGCCTCCCTGTCTAGCTGTGAGCCACGCTAGCTGGAAGTGGCACTGAGAGGCTTGTCCCTGCCCTTGGTGGTTTGGAGGCTCGTGAAATGCGAACTGGTCAGTCAGGCCCGTCTTGCAGCGTCCGCAATCACTGGTGGTAAAGAGCTGTGATCCTGCTGCTCGCCGGCTGGAGAGGAGGGTGTGGGGAGAAGTGATGGAGAGGGTCAGGTTTCTGTGGCTCTGCTGCTCAAGCTGGCAGCCTGAGAGCTGACTTAGGGGACAAATGAGGTGCATAGCAGTGAGCTTGGTGTAAGAGGCAAAAAAAAAAAAAGCGGTGGGGGGTGGAGGGAGGAGGGAGCAGAGTTGAGACAAAAGAATTATTGCATCTGACCTGCAAGCGTAATCCAGATGCTTACTTGCAACAGAATTAATAGTGTACTTTGAGGTCTCAGTCAGGGACCCAGAGGGGGGGAGACTTATTGAAGGGCTTCCAGCTCACTGACTCACTGCTCTGGTGCTCTGGCCCCAGTGACTCACTGCTCTCTGGCTTTGGCTTTTTGGGGGAGAGGGTGGGAAATGGCAAAACATGCACTAAGCCTGTTGAAAAGTTAGACTAGATCCAAGAACTATGCACTGGGGGAAGGGCAGGGGAATGTGAGAAGGATTTTCCTATTTTGAATGACTCCCAAGAGGCTTGGGCTAGGAATGAGCAATGGCAATGTCTGCTTGCAGACACTGGACTTAAAAGACGCTGATACTTAAGGATTATTTCTTACCCTTGCCTCAGCTGCACAAGAGCTTCTTTCCTTTTTCTTTTTTTCTTTTTCCCTATCAATCCATAGTTAGTCCTAGCTATTATACAGTTCAATTTGGGCTTTAACCATGTTTTTAAATCCAAAATTTTTGGGGGAGGAGGGGAGGCAGGGGATGTTAATGAAAGTGAAAGAATATTTTGGAACACAGAAAGGCAAGGGAGTAAGCATGGTTCTTGAAAAGTCCCCCGATTAGTTAAAAATAAATACATTTCTTCTTTGTGGGTTATGGGGTGGAAATATTTGAGTGTTTGCAATGGAAGTGTGTGCATGCATGTGTACATAATGGGGTGGATTATAAGATTTGCTCAGCATGAACTTCAGCATTTCCAACTGTGTAACCTGAGCAAGTTGGGAAGATGTGCAGATTTAATTACCGTATAAATCTATTTGCTGTGAATTTCCTGGCATTTGTTTTGCTGATGACATAACCTGTATGTTATTCACTTAGTGGATTTTTTTAAAAAAATCTATCCACATTTGTTTTTTAATGTTTAGAATGAGTAAATGCTGATGTGAGACTCCGAACAATTGTTATCTGCTGTTATGGTGGATCTCTTTGCTGTTTTCAAATACCAATTTTATGTTACTCTTCATATCCTCCCACAAATGAGGTAATTTCGGTATAGTTACTGACTAGACAGTAAAGGAATTTACAGTAGAGTAAAATATTGAGTAACTATTTCTCTGCATCTTGGTTTTGATTTTTACCCTCTAGATAAATGCCTGCAAATCTGAGGTTCCCTCTGTGTTTCCTTGGCCATAAGCCAGGATAGGGTAACTTCCTCTGCTGTGTTATCATTGTTTTAGGCATGACTTGGGGGACAGTTTACAGTCCTTGGTCTCTCTGTTCCCTGCTCTGGCTTCATGGATGCATTTTTTTTCCTGCCATCAGAAAGCTCTTCCAGTTGTTTTGGTCCTTCATCAGTCTGAGAGGGGGGATCTCTGTGTCCTGTTTAAAAACAATCAGTCAGATGTGTATGCCGTCTCACACTCAGTACTGTGGTCTATCCAAGGGGTCTCTCAGCAATCACATTGCAGCTGTTTCAAGTGTGGTTCCATTATTTTTTTCAAATATTCTCTGCCAAATATATTTAGGTCTCTCCCTCACTGAAATGAATGCATACCATAGGCAAGCACCCTGCTACATCAAACTGTTAGAGGGTGCAGCCTTCTGTTTTTGCACTCTCTCCCTCTGAGAATGTTGATGACTGACTCTTTAGGGTTGGTCTTGTATTTCTTTCAGCCCCCATCTTTGGAATCAGTCTCATGGAAAAATCCTCTATTGCTGCCAGGCTGTCTTTCGTTTCTCATCCTAGTAAGAGCAACCCAGCAGGAGCTTGAATCTGTGCCTTGAAATAGTGATGTATCAACACACCCTATGCCAGAAGAAGAGCTCTTCTGTTCCTTGCAGGGCACACGTATGTGAATTGCAGAGTTGAGGCTACAGGGGCTCCATCATCGATAGCTCTTCTCGAAGGTGACAGAGATGGGTACCATCTGATACAAGCTGTGGCTGAATTTGGAGGAGAGGAGGTGGTGGCTGCTAACACAAAGAATTTCTAGAAAGGGACAAAGTTGAGAGAAGTGATGTGCCTGAAAATCTGCAGAATTTGTTTGACACTTAGCAATTTGACTGATGCCCAAGTGTTAGCAAGCACTGAGAACAGTTGATTTGGTTGTTGGAAGCTGGTGCACACTGATGCCTCCAGTCCATCACTGGTGAACTTGCGACAGGGAATTCAACAGCACCACCAGCAACATGTCTGGGAAGAAAATGCTTGCCTTGGGAAAGCTTTTTAGCTTGTGTCTTGGGGTTTAACTTTGGGGTTGAACATGCAGAGCATCACAGACTTCTGTGCTTCATTGTCATCTCTGGTAGGCTTGTGTGTGCAATCCTTGATAAGAGGCATCTCTAGGTGCGGTTCTTCTTTAGCTCAACAGGGCAGGTCTCTGGTCCTGAGTCTAGAGCTCGACCCATGGAGGCTGACCAGTGTGTGGGCCACTTTAGCAACTGGTTCCTTGCCTGCATGCACCAGAGCTTGAGACCTTTTGTTAGCAACTGTGGCTCCTACTCAGAACTTATACTACCATATAAGCAGCTGCCAAGTGTCTGTCTGCTTGAAGAGGAGATGGTACGGTTCTTGAGCTGTTTGATGCTTTCTGATACATTGTGTTTTATCTCCTATGCACCTTTGTTTATGTAAACAACAAAAGAGCTGCTGAAGAAATTATTCTCTTTTCTCCCTGCTATCTTAACGTAAGACGAGATTGGGGGCGAAAGGCAGGGGGAGATTCATGTCTGTGGTGCATGTTTGCTTCCCCCACAAGCCTCTGTTTGTGGTGTCCCCTTTTTCCCCTCTTTCTTCCTCCTCTCTGGGAGCACTGCCTTGTAAATTACATGGACTCTTGATTCCTTTGATACAGAAGCAAAGGTGCAGTCCTTTTTCCCCCACCCCCCATGATTGCTGCTGAGGCCTTACAGGAGAGAAATACCAGGATGGTTTGTACCTACGGGTGCATGGTAAGCTTTGTTTTTATCCCATGCGTGCCTGTTGTGTAGGAGGGATGCTCCTACCTGACAGTCCCTCTTGTAGAGGGGAGATTGATCCCTCTAGGATGGGGAGACCTCAGAGTGAGCCGGGAGGGAGCCATTAACTCCCATGAGGGTAGTATATTGAATTACTGGGTGGTTATAACCCTGGTGTGTTTCATGGCCACCTTGCCCTGGTCTGCTGAGAGAGGGGATTGTGCCAGGATGTCAGCTCCCCCTGGGGTGGCTCTACTTAGCAAGGGTGGATTGTGCTGCTACAGTCAGTGTGGAGGACTTGCAGCTAACACAGTGCATTTTCCAGGCTCAGCAAAGCCTATCACTTGCTTAATAATTTAAATATAATTGTGAACTGTCATTTGGGGCTCTCGATTTTTCTTCATTACTTTTTCAGTGAGTTCTTAGAGAGTCGGTTTTCTGAAGATGACTATTTAATTTCTAGTCATGATGATATCACATCTTCAGACAACTGGGCCTAGTGCTGCTCTTCGCTGGCTTCAGGTCACCTGGTGGATAAGCCAGCACTGCCACGCACCGAGCAAAACCTGAGCCTGTTTTACTTCAGAGATCTTCATTTGATCAGACAGGAAAGAAAAAAAACCACCTTGTCCCTTAGGCAGCTGGGGAAAAGGGGCTTTTTGTCTGACAGGAACGGGCTGATGGAGAGCTGCAGCCCTCGGCCCGGCTGGTCTGCAGCCAACTGCTACTTTCGAAGAGCTGTCCAAAATCCGCTGTGCACCCGGATGTAAGAGCTTTCCTCTGTTTGCTCACTGCGAGGTGATGTCTGTAGGTGCTTTGTGTTCCCCTAAAGCACCTGGGTTATAGGCATGAACAAATATCCAGCCAGATGGGTGGTGGAACTCCACGGGGGCTGCGACTGTCTGTCGGTAAACCCAAGGGTTGCTGTTTTGTTTGTCTTTTCAGGGTTCTGGGGGAAGGGAAAGATAAGGTTACATCTGTCCTAAATCCCTGACTTTTTACAGAGCTTAAAATCCCAGCTGAACACATCACTTTGCTATGTGGAGAAAATAGTTTGATAATTCAAACGGACTCCTTGTACCAACTTCTTGTCTGCAATTAGTGCTAGGACTGCCAGCAGGATGTGAGGATAGCAGGAAACTGGCAACGGAGCTGTCTACAGAGATATTAATAACAAAAAAAAGGAAAATAAGAAAAAAAAGGCAGATTCTCAATGCAAGAGCTCTTTTCTCTGTTTGTTTGTTTTGTTTGGGTGTTTTTCTTTTTTAAAGGTGAACTCCCTTTGTGAAAGATGCCAAGCTGAAAGCAACAGACAAAGAGTTTCTTTCTTTTGCAAGCAAATATATATTTTTTTTTCCTAAGTGTAAAGGTCTCAGATTCCTCCCTAAATTGCTCTTTCCTGTTCCTGAGTGCAGGGGTGGTTGCCGCCTTATCAAAATTGAGGGTTATTTTGAGTCTTTCCAGCGATGGAAGTGGCTGATGACCACTAAGATGCATATGGAAGCAGAGAGGAGAGGAGGAGGAGGAGGAGGAGGACGATGGTTGGCAATTGGAGAATGTGCTTCGAAAAGACAGAAGGAGCAGCTTAGGTGTAGGTGGAAGGTTTGAGGAGTTGGAGGTCTAACTGCGCCCGGACTGTTTCTGCTTTAGCTGTTGCTCAGGTGCCTTTTCTTTTTAAATTCTCTAAGCAAATGGAGCCATGTTCAATGAGACAGTTGTTTTATTAGGAAAAAAAAAGTGACCTAGCTTTAAGCATTCACTGTAGTAGAGAAGTGTATAACATATGAAAGATTCCTGTAAATCAAGCAATGTTGTGTTTTGTAATCAATGAGTGAGAATTCCGAATCCCTAAAATTGTGTGTTCGCTGAGTTCAGTACTGTGCAGTCTGACCTGTGGCAATTGTTTTAGGTTTGTGTTGACCAGTATTCAAAGTTTTATCACAGACCATTAAAAATAAGTGTCAGAATTATAATGAAACTAAAAAATCCTTTCAGAAACCGACCATTTATTTTCTATCAGATGATTCTGTTGTAAGTGAAAACTCTTTTCTTCCTCACAGCTTGCTGCTTTACAGCTGCTCATGAAAAAGAGAAAGCACAAATATTGATGAACATGTTGAACATCCTTCCCCACCCCAAGGTCCTCTTTCTCTCTGAAGCTGAATATTTGTTTCCTCCTTTGCTTTTCCTGAAGTGGTTTTAGGAGAATTCCCCATTCAGAAAAGAAAATATAAATAAAATCTGATGGACCTAACTTCAGTCAAATGGAAGAAGTATAATAACATCTGATAAGATTTTTTTCCATATCAAAACAGTAATAAACAGAAGGCTAATAAAAATATTTATTTGTGAATTTGCCAGAAATAGCTGAATAGCTTGTGGTCATGTTGTCCTTTCAGTTGAGTCTGTTAAAATATAGCATCTAAGTAGTGTCAGACTAAGTCAACACATAGGTATGATATTTTCAAGGATAGCATCCTGAACTTGGATGATGCTGGGGGTAAAGTATCTGCATGTGGAGACCAGGGTTACAAATATTGTATCAGTCATATTTTAGCATCTGCTAGTCATCAGTTGGAATAAAGCATACAAGAATTAGATGTTCCAGCTTTAGCAAAGTATGTAAACAAATATAATTGCCTCTTGCCATTAGCCAGAATTAAAAGAAACGTGTAGACTGTGGGGGAAAATAATTGTCCATAAGAAAGGCACTGCTCTTTTTATAGGTTCATTCTGGACTTCTTTCGTGGTTGGGAAGCATTTCTGTCCCTTGCTTACACTTTAATAACTGCCTACCCTGTTTTACTCAGTGTCTTTATCGATGCACCACGGTGTTCAGCTAGTCTGATGCATCGTTTTACTTTTCTTCTTGCAGAGTGGGGATTTGTGGTTTACACTGTTATCCTTGTTAGAAAGCACCTGGATGTGAAGTCCTAGTGAGTCCTTGGATATCAAAATTAAAGCGAACAAGGCTTTCTGGGGTCACTGTGACCCTCTTGTGCAGTCCTCTGAGAGTTTGTTTATTAGTGTTATCATTTACAGTAGGTAAATATGAGGCTACAAATCTGTTTTGCCATTTGTAAAGGCTTTTCTTGAGCTAGCTTGCTATTCCAGCATAGCAACTGTGGTCCTCTGTTTACTGCCTTATGTTCAGTAAATATTTTCTTTTCTTCAGTGTCAGTCAGAATTGACTGAACACTTACTGATTTTGAAAAAAGGCACAGTTAGCATTTGTAAGCATCTTGGAAGAGGTGCTCGAACTTCCAGGGAACTCTGTGAGAGCTGGCTGTACTCAGGGTTTTCCAGCATCAGGCTTCAAGGCCGCAGGTGCTGCTGGAGCTGTGAAATGTGAGTGCACGAGGGTGTGAGCACACAGCTTCCCTCGTGGGTTTATACAATATTGACTTGTTTAAGTCTTAATTTAGCCTACAGGAAGCCAAATCTTGAATTTCAGGGTTTGTTTCTGCAGGAGAGAGCAAGATGAAGAGCCAAGATCAATACTGCTTGCAAAAACAGAGCAAATCAAACAAACTTAGAGTTCTATTGCATCATGCCCCCATCGACAAAGATTCCTATGTAAGATAGAAGATAATGCCTGATTGTTCAGAAAATCTCGTTACAATTCATTGTACAAGTATTTTTGTACAAAAATAGAATTCTTTGTGTGACTGAGATGAACAGGAATGATTTGTTGCAGTGTAGTTTCTTTGTCTGTCAAAGATTTAATTTTCTGACATTGAAAACAAAACCAAGAAGAGACAGAGAGTTTTCAGCTGTTGATGGGAACTACATTGGAGTCTCAAGGAAATAGATTGCAAGATTTGGTTTTTACTAATTTTAAATAAGAAACAAACACAAAGTTTTCCTACTGCATACAGATATAACATGTGATGCTGGTGTAGTGAATTCAGTGTAATGGATGAAGTGGTAATTAGTTCTGGCTGTCAGCAGCTTTAGCTCTGGAGCCTAGAGGCTGGGTATGGGCTCTAGTCCTAGGTGGAAGGCAGCTTCTAAAATAGATACATACATCATTCAGAAAATCCAATTTTTAGCAAATGTTGTAATTGCTTGGCTGCGGATGTGCAGGGCCTGTTTTCCTGGAGCACATGGAACATTCTGCACAGCTAAAATAATCACACATGGTGTCAGAGTCTGTGTCTGAATATGTTTCATTTTTGTTCTCTGCTCCAGTGAACATTAACCCACTATATTCCGTTCCACACGCAAAATGTTCTGATGATAAATCCTGCAGGATCTTTCACTGTACCTGGGGGAAATGTACCTTCCCGTTTTCAGTGGTGCACTGTATGTGTAGTAGGGGGAGGAGGCCACTTCAGGACATGGAGTGCCATGCTTCTGTTTTCCATTTCTGTTGCAAGTTAATGACAGGCTCTTCTGTTGTAATGTATTCCTCTGAGAGGACTTTTGTTCTAGCAGTAGCTCTTCAGTCTGAAGTAGTGATTGGAGGAGCAGGTTGTTAGACAGGGCTGGTAGATCCTGCTGCTGACTGGCACAGATGCCCAGTGCAGATATAAGATTGTTCTGATCAATCCTCCCCTGATGTTGACATGACAGACAGGCAAGAAGATAAACTTTTTCCCTTCTTTTTGTCTCCACAGCACTTCACAGAGTTCCTGGATGAGTTTTCACCTGATGTCCTAGGCCAGCTCTTGAATGATCCCTTCTTGTCTGAGAAGAATGAAATAATGGAGGTGGAACTGTCTCCAGCATCCCCAGCACCCCTCATCCAGGCAGAACACAGCTATTCCCTGTGTGGGGACTCCCGGCCCCAGTCTCCCTTGACCCACATCTCGACTGATGACAACTTTAATGAAGGTAGAACACACTGAGCCCATGCTCATTTGTTGTGATGATGCAGTAATGAAACGTTCCTGGTGGGGTGATGATGCACTAAGGGTGCATGTGAATGCTTTTTACAGAGGTTACTAACTTTGCATTGCAATCGTTTTGAGTCAGAAGTTCATAAAAAGAAGTGGTAGAAGGGAGGAAATACACTTACCTCATGTATCTGAATCTGTGGTTGTTGAAAGGAAATGGAGAATGCTAAACCAAATGAAGATCAACATGAAGTTTGGGTATTGTAGAACAGGACACGCAAGGAAAGGGTGAGATGGGTTTTGTTTGGTCTTCTGGAGGAAAAGGAAAGGGAAGATCTTATTGCTGTCTCTGACTATCTTGTGAAAGAGTGCAGTCAAGACAAAGCTAGGCTCCTCTGAGACACACAGTGATAGCATAAGAGACAGTGGCTGCAAGAAAGGAAATTCCAGCTGAGTATTAGGAAAAGCATTTTCACCGTGGGATTGGATCAGATGTTTGAGGAGTTATCCAGAGATGCTGTGAAGTCTTCATCTGTGGAGATAGATACTAAAAGCTGAGCTAGACAAGGCCCTGAGCAACTTGATCCAAACTTGGCCCATATGCTCAGTGAGGAGTCAGACGAGGGTGGTCTCCAGAGATCCCTTTCAGGTTTATTAAAAGCAAACAAACCAACCTTTAAAATGACACTTATTTTTCAGTAGTGAGTGTCTGGAGCTTTCTGTTATCCCAAAATGAGAATCAGTTCATCTTATTTATGTTTCTAAATACATGTGTGGGAATGTGACTTCAGATGCTGTCCCAGTCTTAGAACTGGTCTTGCTGAAGTTTCAGGGGTTTTTTTCCTTTTTAAAAAAAAAATGGCAAAGGAAAAGAAATAATACCCATCAGGAAATAACTGGTGATCTTGTAAAGACCCAACTTTATAGATTCTGTGGCTGTGGGAAATGGGATGCATAGAAAATTATGAAAACTCACAGCAGTTTTAGCAGTTGTCTGTAATACAGCAGTTATAAACATCTGGAGGGGAAAAAGGGGAAATGCAAGGATGGTGGGAGGAAGAGATGCAACTGTTTATTCTGGTTTAAAGTGGTTTGTCTGAGGAGTAACTATAGGAATGTAGGTAACTGTAAGGAATAATCGCCATGTCAGACTTCCAGTCCTAATAATTGTTTTATGTCTTCACCATTAGCTTTAGTGTACAAAGCAGTGGAGCATTAAGCTGCATCACAATAAAAGAGAGATAAGTGCTTGTGGCTAAGCATTAACAAGCTAAGCTACTTGTTAAGAACCACCAGACGTGTCTTCAAAGGCTGACGGCTTTGTAGCCCAAAGTGATCTCTTAAAACAAGATGAAAAATGTTAGAGATTTCACAAGATGCCAACTAATAAAACCTGTGAGAAGGCTTTTCAATGTGAGATGGGGTTTTGGGAAATGATTTGGAAACATCATCTACAGAAGGTCTTCTGGTTTTGTATTTCCTAGCTGTTTTATGTGAATGTTTTTAAATTATACAGGAGATATTAATTGTGGCAGGAAAAACAAGCACAAGGAACATCAGAAACCAAGCTCCTCTGGAAGTTAATGGAGAGAAGTTTCAAACTAGGCTAAAAGTGAGGGGAGTTTGCTTTGGGGAAAAATCCTGAAGAAATTCATACTGCAGAGACCATTGGGTAATTAATAGAGCTCTAGTCAAATGATGTTTTAAAAAGCCAAGAAACATTAACAAGTGGGGTTTAAAAATAGAAAATGAATGGAAAACATTTCATCTTCTGTTCACTCTGCAGAGTGTTTCATAAGAGAGGAGGAGGAGGAGTTGTTCTTGGTGTTTGGGATTTTATTTAATCTTAACCCTGGAATCTTTCTCATGACCTTTTCGTACCTGCTGATTTCAAACCAGTGAAGCTTGGAGAAATACTTGAGAAAATTGTAGTATTAGAATGAACTTGGCTGTCTGATAGATATTCAAAGGCATGACCCTGCCGATTTTTCAGTTCTTGAATCTCTGGGAGCAAGGAAGGAGGCTTTTGTGGATGGCAATGCTGCAAGGTTTGATATTGGAGATTGAAAGCATCTCTGCTGTTAGATGGGGAAGGTACACCATGCTCCTGACAACTCTAATGAATGCCAGTCCCCTTGGTGGAGTAAGGGGACAGATCCTGGGAGCACAGTGTCCTTTGAGGGGACCAGGAGGTACAGGGTGAGGAGGGGGAGGTTCATATGCTCCAGGATCATCTCCTGCTGCCGGGGAACGGGGAGAGATTTTGTAGAGTGGCAGGGGCTGAGAAATGAGATTGGCTGAGTGATTTATTTATGGAATGTCCCAAAAAATTTTCCTTCTCTAAATAATCACCCCAGTGGGCAGATTAGTGAGCTATTGTTTTTGTTATGGCCAGGCTTTATGATTCTGCAGGACTCTGTCCTCCAGGACTGGGAGTGCAAACGGGCTAGTGAGGAGGCTCATGAGTGACACTTGGCGTGTGTGTGTGTGCACATCTGCTGTAAACACACGTGCTGTGGACTTGTGTGTCTGTGGTCAGCAGCAGTGTGAGGAGGAGGAAGAGGGCATAGAGCCGTTAAGCCGTGCCTGGGTGCCATTTCAGAGCTTTGCCCTTAGCTCTAGAGGACTAAGGACCTGGTGTTATGCACGAAGCTCGTGGCAAACAGGCTTTGTTCTCGCTTTGCAGTGTAATTAGTAATGCAGTGTTTCTTGGTGAGTCTCTTAGTAGTTGTCCTGGCAATGAGTGCTTGCAGGTTCTTTCTTAGGGTGTGCAGAAATGCCATTCCCTCGCAAGCCAATGAGTGTTTATGGGCAGGCAAGGATGGGGAGAGCGTGAGGAGTGGGAAACCTCAGGGTCTTTTAGGGCCAGGCCCCTTAGCCCATAGGGGTACATAATGTGGACTTGGAAGTGGCACCTATTGGGCATCTTATTGTCTCTCTCACACCAGTGGTTACTCTATTCATGGGATCTGGAGCTGCAAACTCCTTTCAGCAAAGGCAGCTTCTCAGATGCCGTGTGCTGAGGTGCAGGCCTGCTCTCCCTGTCGCTTCTAACTGGGTGCATGTTAATGTACCACCTGAGATGAAGCGGACAGGAGTGGCTTGTGCCACATGGGTCTGGTGTCCTAAAGAGAAATGTACCTGGATCACAAAATGTACCTGTAGCCTTAAAAACTAGAGTTTGTCTCCTTGGTGACAGAGCTGTTGGAGGTGGCAGGTTGTAGTGACAGCTGGGGGTTTGTGACCTGTCCTGGGACAGAGTCCTGCTGTCCTTGTGGGCACAGGATGACCCTGGACATCGTTCTCATCCCCATGGCACTGGAGCAAGTGTGCTGCCACCAGGCAGGCCACATGTCATATTGCTCTGCTGCCTGCCTTTCTGGCCTCCTCCTTCAGCTGTGCTAGCCTGTAGGAGGAGGGAAATAGATTTTCTAAGTTGTTTCCATCTGTTTCAATGACACCCAGTGTCTGTAGTGGTTTTTGAGCTCCAGTGTGCAGGGAGGCGGAGAACAAGGCCCACCTTGTTCAGCACATGATCTTCAAGACAGGTTTAAGTCATTCAGCATCTATTTCCACCTCTTGTTTTTCCCCCACAAATTTCCCACAGTCTTACTAAAAATGTTTTTAATGTTTCCTTTCAGCCATTATGTTGGAGTGATTGTTTGTTCTGACTCCATAATTACTTTCTTGCCCACTCTTGCAGGGGAACAAGTAACTTGTTCTGGGAGCTGTTTCTTATTGGCCATTACCTGGCTGTTACCACAATTTCTACAATTGCTAAAGTGATCTATTCCTGTAATTGTAAATCTTATATAAAGTTTTTATAAAATGAGCTAGAAGCATAAAACCTGGGAAACTCGTAAGCCTGGATTTAACTTTTCCGAGAATCTTGTTAACCTTAAGGTGAGAACACATTTAAGTGTCTGTAAAAGCAAGGTCCAAACACCGGTTTTCCCCGCTTAATTCACTCTTCTGACTTCACTGCACTGAGGCTGTTTCCCCAGCTTTGTGCAGAATACCTTTTCTGCATACTTGCAGCTTGTTGCTAGTGTGGGGTCTCTGAAGGTGTCAGTTTTAGAGCAGATGATTACAAGACATCTGGGGTTTAGTTTTTTGGTTTCTTCCCATGATGAGAATCTATTCTTAGATTGAATTTTGCATAAATTTTTAAGAGTAAAAATGCTAGAGAGATAGACAGAGATAGAGATTTATATGCTTGACCTGCCTGCTTGCAGCTGGCTGACCATGAACTTTTGATTGCCTGAACTCTGGTGAATAAGGCATATGGCCCCTGGAGGGCTTCAGGCTGTAACATGGAAAAGGAGGCTGTGTCCCTATCCATACCAGTTGCACTGCTACCTCTGTCCCACCAGGTTTTTACTTTCTACTTTTGAGCCCAGGCATTTTTGAGGCAACTGCATAGTGGCTGCAGAGAAGGACAGTGGGTAGTTGTGAGGTGGAAAATGCTCTTGAAAGGACATGAAGAAAGTTGGAGAGGAGACTGAGAATAGGGCTGATAGATAAGGGAGACCTCTTACTGTGCATTGTGGCCTTTTGGGGCACAGATTCACTTCTGATAATTGTAAATTAATAGGAAAAGAGGCTTAATTTTGTGTTACATTTGGTGTATGTTTGTCTTCAGTTTTCCAGTCTCTGCAGCCTTTTAGAAAGAGAGGGCTGTGGGTTGGGCAGGCAGGAGCAAGGCAGGACTGAAGTTTCGTCAGGGACTATGGTTACCATCCTTGTGACTTGAGATGTGAATGTAGACTCCTTCCCTGCCCACCCATGCTTCACCTTCCCAGCTGTAGGCACAGACTTAAGGATAGTGTCTGTCCCGTGTTTTGGACGTGTGAGATCCATAAATGACAGCTGAGTACAAGAAATACCGAGGGGCTGATGCGTAGCAGGAATGTGAAGGCAGAGCCTGCGACATCCATGTGAGGTGCTTCATCCTCAGAGATCAGCTCAGGTGGTGGGGATGTTTCACAGTCAGTTTGCATTTGGTTTTTCAGGTGTTTTTTACTTTGTGAGCCTGACAGGGCAGGGGCAGTAGACAGCTAACTAGTCACTGGTATGGTGTTTCTCCTCAAGTTGTGGCCAGGGGGCTGCGTGCATTCCTTTCCCCCTCCCTCAAGGGCTCTGCTTTTGAGACTAGACTGGGTCCCCACCTGCTTCTCTTGTTCATGCTTTCCTGTTCAGGAATGCTTTGAAGTTACTTTTGGATTTGAAGCGGCTTGCCTTGGCTGAAGGTTTGACAGACTGATTGCTGAAATGGTGTGTTTCTATTTTACTCTTAGCTGTGCCAAAACAGGCTGGCCCCAGACCGTAACCTGTATTGTTTTTGGTTTTTTTACTGCTGAGGTTATGCTTTCCTGTAATGTGCTTTTAAAGCTTGAATTTTCTTTTTAAACTTCAACTCCATCTCCCAACATGGTTTGAAAAAGAAAAACGTCAATGAGAAACCAAAACCAACAAACCAAACCCCAAAAATCATTGTATGTGGCTCCCATTTCTCCAGTGCAAATAGCCCTTCAGCAGTGCATCCAGCTCTCATTTCAGGCAGGGCTATGTACACGAAAATGATTTCTTATGTGTGGAGTCCACAAGCAGTAATCAGTGTCTGTCTCTTTGCATAGAGGCACCTGTGGGCTTGAGGCTCAGGTTTGTCTTCCTACATTTTATATGTGTACATATATGTGCAAACAGATAATATATACATGTGTATATGTATGTCATGTAATATAGCCTATTTATAGTAGGCTATATTATATATCCTAATTTTTATATAACCTATATAGAGAGAGATGCATTGTCCTGCTTTTGTTTTTCACCAAATACTGAATCAGTGTAATATGACCAATGAAAATGGAACCTCCTCTGCCCTGACTTCAAAGAAAATGGAACCGAACAAAGAAATTCACTTGTAATTTGAAAAGTTGTTAAAGCCACACTGATAATTTTTGAGAGCACCACACTGATAATTTTTGAGAGCACATTCCTTCAACTTTTTTTCCTGTGTAATTTTTCTTATTTTTATGTGTTCGTTTAGGAAATGGGGAGAAAGCCATTTAGTGGGGATAGTCTGTGTTTGGATGATTTTTATGTGGGAATGTAACAGTCAGTCCTTAAGAGCATGTGCTGATGTAAAGTGATATAATCATAGAATATGCTGAGTTGGAAAGGACCCATCAAGATCATCAAGTCCAACTGCTGGCCCTGTGCAGGACATCCCAGAATCATACCATGTGCCTGAAACATTGCTGTGTATGAGAATAACTCTCATGAGGAGAGCAACTAAATTCATACTAAAGTATGAAAAAGCTTTTGAACTTTTGTATGTCCAAGGTCCAAAATTTCAGTAGGTCACTCTGCATCAACCTTGTAACTTCTACTTGAGCAACAGTGTGTCTGAAAAATCACAGTTTTGTTTTAGAGGTGGGCATTTTGGTGTTTACTTATGGTTACTGTTAATAATTGTCAACTTTAGTTGCAGTCTGACCTCCTTTAGCTTCCAGTTCCACATATATGAGAGCTCAGTATAGCCTTTGTTCGTGTTAAAGAACCGTCTACTCTCAGAAGCCTCTTTCCCTAGGTGTTTGTAGGCTGTGATTAAGTTCTCTCCTGATTTCTGATTGGATACAGTCTAAATGAACTGGTGTTTCCCGAGATAGGTGGCATCTTCTGGACTTCGAGCTATTGCAGTGCCTCTTTCAACACAGGAACATTTGCAGTTCCTTTTCAAAACCTGGTCAAGTGACTGCAGGAGCTGATTTTCCAGGAATAGTTTCCCACATGATGCACATTAGGGGAATACTCCTCCTGGTTCGAGTCCTGCTGTTCTTAAAACCAGTGATCTCATTCTCTCTGCAGTGTTGCCCTGAGAGCTCGTGCTCACTTAGGGATGTGCTGTGAGCATCAGGCCCATTTAATGTGTGTCAAAGCCTGATGGCTCCCATAACAGAGATATGCCTTCACAACATCTGCGTGGGGTGTGAGGGGAAAAATCCAGACCTGTGAGAGAGGACTATTTTATTTGAAGATAGTCCTTCCGTGGATAACTGTCATGTAACTTAAAAAAAAAAATCATAGTCTTTTATAGGACATTTAATGGTATCGAACTTTAAGGTTGTAAATCCAGCTACCACATCAGTCTGTGCCTGACTCTCATATACATATATGTGAAGGGTGATGATACAAAAATAGCAGTTTTCAACCCCTGAGCAAAATAGTTAAAAAACATCAGGGATTGTATCCCAGATGACAGCTATGCTTGTGTAAAGTGGTAGTCTGGAGGGAGGTTAAAGCAGAATGTATAACCCCAAGACATCTGGCTGGTTTTATAGGACAAGATGCTTTGGATTAAAAATTGTCACATTCTCCCCAGGAAGGAGGGTATTGACCCTTGCTGTTTACTTATGGAAGGAACAATATGTCTTTTTTCTCTCTTAATAACTTTGGTAGTGATGGAAATGATTGTGGGTTTTAGATGAGCTCCATGCCATGCGAAGAGGGGACGCAGATATGAGTGATGATCTTTTATTAGGAGAAAAGCTATCTCTGCGGTGCCTTGTGATTACCGTCTATTGCTTCTGCCCATCTTTGCCCCTTTATTTAATTTTCCCTTTGTGGCACTTTCGAAAGGACCTCAATGTTGGGTAGTCAAACAGTATCTCCTTTGTCAAAGCCGCTTTGTAGGGCTTCGGTTTCGTTATTTGTGGTGGGAGTGTGTGTGCATGCTGGGAGGGGGAAATGCCATCTGGAAAATCTGTAAGAGAATCTGTTTGTCAATGAATGTGGGCTCTCACCTCACGAAGGAGAGAGGAGGAGCAGTAGTGGCATTGGACCTCAGCATTTCAGGCATGATAAACAAGGTTTGTGTCTGCCTGGGCGTGTTACGTGAGCCCAGAGCTGGGCACCGAGGACCGTTCAACGCCAGGGGAAAAAAGACAAGGAGAAAGTTATTCCTCCAGAAAGATCCAACTTGCCTTTAGGAGGCTACAGAACCTCAGGCTGCAGAGCTGGGGACACTGAACTTCCTTCCCAGCAAGTGGCATGTCCAGCAGCACACCCAAAATTTGTGCATCAGCAGATGGTGGGGTATTTTTGCCGACAGTGAGCAGTCATTTCTCCCACAAACAGCTTGTGGGCCTCTTCCAAGAGGCATTTTCCCCTTGCAGTTAGCTGGCTTCCAGTTTACAGCTCTACTTCTGTGGCGTAGTGCTGGTGAGCACCCTTGGATCCTTCTGCTAGATGTAAAGAGGCAACAACGTCAGGGGTGGGATTCAGGCAAGGACCGTACTCTTGTCCAAGGTACAGCTTTGCAAATGTGGACCCTTGGTGCAAGTTTAAGCACCATCTGGGGCAAAGTGTGTTATTAACATGGGATGAGCTGAGCCTGAGGCTGGGTATGGTTGTTCATGTCATGGCTATGCAGAAGCCGAGTGGGATGTGCGTCCGAGCCCTGTGGTTCGTGATGACAGTGTAAAGGTCTGCCATGGACCAAAAGGAATTAGTTGAAGCCCTACTGCTCAACTTTGTAACACAGCTGAAGAGGGAGATTATTTTAATGTGCTTGGCTGGAGAACACTTTGAGTCATTAGGGAACTTACTGCATTAGCCTGTTCAGAGATGGCTCTTCTGATACCTGTGCAGAGCGCTTTGACCTGTAGTCTGTTGTAGTTTTCTTAAGCTTTCAGTTTTGTGTTTCTCTAAGCTGTTTTATCTGTTGCTTGGACAGTGAACTTCAAGAAGGAGGCAAAAGCTGTCTCTTTATTCTGCTTATGCAGATAGGGATATCCTGCAGGTCTTGCTTGCACGCTTGTTTGAAGTGTCATTCGGTTCATGCGTCTGTTTTCTGTGTGATGGTGATCTGTAGTGGTGGTATGGGCTTTTCTCCACTTCAGGATGAGGTTCACTGGTACACCCCTCATGTGGGTTGTTTACCTGATGGTGCTATCTTACTTTTCACTGCAGGGTAAAAGAAAGGTGAAAACGATGTTGTTTCTCTGAATACTTGCACTCTCTGTACTTGGGAGGGGTGAGAGCGAGATACAGAGTGCACCATTAATTTCATTTACTTAAAAATGCACAGTAACTCACTGATGCAACTTGGCTATCCGGTAAGTGTCTGTTAAACTCTAATGAATAGTGCTGAAAAGAATGTGGGGATCAAGGGAGATCTTTTTAGTTATTTTGTAAGCTCTGTTTCTCTGCACATCTGTTAGAGAGGGTGAAATTTAGTCGATGTTGGAGAAGATTTACTTTTTCTCAGGAAAGGAGGTGGTAAATTGGACAGGACTGAAGAATTATCTGGATAGAAATAATTAAAAAAGGAAAGCAAAACTTTCTGGGAACTCTTTAAAAAAACCTGTACAGTTAAAGTAAGCATTTTTGAGCTTGTTTTCCGCTTTTTCTACTCTGACTTTTCATAGCATGTCCATGGAAGAAGGAAAGGAGCAAAATGTTGCAGTTCTTCAGAGAAATATGAGTATCCTAGAAAGCTGCACGTGGTGTTGTTACGAGACTATGTCAAATTTTTTATATCTATATATAAATACAGATTCATTAAAAATGCTTTTTATGAACACAGGAATGGTATATATCAATTCTAACGTGTAAAAACACAGCCATTGTTGGTCGTGTGTTTTTCATGCATGCCTAAATCACACATACTGGTTATTGCTAGAGCTGTGATGCTTAGAGGAGCACATTTCTGTTGGAAATCATCATTATAATGTATGAGGTGTGCAGTGTAGAAGTTGGCGTGGGTCTGTTGTACCTAAAGCCAAGCACATGTGAGTAACTCAGTCTTCATAATGGACTCCACAGCTATGAAACTTTAATTGTGCAAAATGTTGCATCACCTTTTCCCTTTGTGTTGTAGTGATCTGGAGGAAGGGAAGTGAAAAGGAAAAGTCCGCTTGTGGTATGTTGAGTAGATCTTATTAGCATTGCCCATCTGCAGATGGTGGAACCTGGGACAGGATGAGGAGAAATAAAGACAGAGGAGAGAAAGAGTCTATTTGGACACCTTGTTGAAGATGTGCACGGCATGTGATGCTTACACTTACAGTACTGAGGGAATTACGTCCCATTTGGAGTGTCATCTCCTGCATTATCAGCCACATACACAGCATCTTATGACACACTGCATATCATATCTGGGACCAAGCTGGCCTCGTGATTAGTACAGCTGGGAAAGGAGAGGACATGTTTGAAGTTTTTCCTGTCAGTGAGAACTTTGCTCAGTGCACTGATTGAACTTAACTTTGGTGGTTTATAAGGCTTCTGCCTTTTTAAAACAACAACAACAACAAAAAGTGGAAGATGCATGCTAAATAGGACTGCAGGAAAAGTGGGACAAGCTTGGTGACAGAAGAAGCACAAAAAAGCTTTCTGAAGAAATGTAATTTTAGTCTTGGATACAGGAGATTTCAGATGCATGTGTCACAAACCCTGGGTTGCTGTGATGAATGGGTTTTTTGGATGCGTGATTTGAAACTCTGATGTTTAACTCGCAGCAGTGGTATATGCTCCCAGCTGAACGTGAAAGCTCAATGCATACTGTATTTTGATCAAGTAGAATAACAGTGCTAAATCATCTGAAAAATCCAATTCCAGTTGTCTCCAGTTGGCCATTTTAAATTCCTGGTTACTTTTTGGCCTTAATCCTTCCATGGCTCAATTCAGTTTTCAGGACTGTTGTGGAAACGAATTCAGATTGGTGGAGCATTTCCCGGGGAGGGGATTAAATTGCCCTGTGGGAACAAAATATGAATTTTGTTAAAGAAGAGGTGAGGCTATGCATGAGACAGTGAGAATAACAAAACATGGAATGTCTCCTCAATTAGTGGAGCGCCATGCATTCTGCTTTTTGGGTAAGGCGTGAGTTCTGTAGAGAAATTGTTTAATCACATTATTATAACATTCCTGTTTTTATGTGTATGTGATGTGCATAAGGACACTGAGTTAAACAGAAGTGTTTCTTAATACCTGGGTGCTTTGCAACATGAATGTTCAGTTAGCAACATCTGTATGTGCAATTTAACTACCAGTGCACTGCACATAGAAGTGTTAGCTGGGATTTTGGTAAGTACTGTGTAGACTCTTTAAATTACATATTCCCTCTGCCAAAATTCCTAGCATTCATGGACTTATGAAAGGGTAGGTAAAGGGGAAATACTTCTCATCTAAACGGACATTGCGTGGTAGAGTTCTGAGGTTCATAGGAGACTTCAGCTGGGAAGGGAACTGACAGGCAGTTCACTTTTTCAACAGTGGACTTTGGAGTCTGTGTTTTAAAGCCTGAGAGGAGATTTTTAACAGTTGAAGTGACCATATTTAGGCTGTCTGTTTTCTTGGGCACTTGGATAGCTAAAACTCTTGTTGAGGCTTTCTTCTCTATATATCTGAATGACTTGCAGTGTATTTTGCCTCACCTTAGAGGATGCAGTGTTGCCTTATTCATATCTGTTCAAATACATAGCATCATGGAGATTATTTTCTCAGCCTTTTGTTTTGGATTCTGCTTCATTAGTTCATGTGCATTTCCTGGATCATGCCAGATATAAACACCTCTAATTTCTTTCCACAGCATGCGTTGCTTGGACCCTCCCTTTTCTTCCAGTGGGTCCCTGGAGTCAATCTCTGTTGTCCTTTCATGTCAGTATTTCACATGTACCTTCTTGCTTGTTCTCATTATTCTATGAAACTTCCCTCATAGTTCTCCATAACCCTGTATCAGAAATACTCTTGCCTTGGAGGGTGTGCCATATCTCTCTGTATGACCAGTAATCTATTAGCCTGCTCAGTTTTCCCTCTTTGCCTGAATTTTTCTGGTTTTTTGCAGTATTTTCAAGGGCTTTGGGAGAAGGGCTGCCACTGCTCTGCTCGTACAGTGCTTGGCAGAGTAGACTAAGATTCTAAGCTATTATTATAAGAATAAACTAAGAATTTGTTGACCCTGACCAGACACCAGGTACTCACTAAAGCCACTCTATCACTCTCCCTCTGCAACTGGACAGAGGAGAGAGAAAAAAACCGCTAAGGATGAGTACAGATAAGAGCTGGGAGAGGTCAGTGACTGATTACCTTCACTCACGGGCAAAACGGACTCAAAGTGGGGGTACTACTTATATTTATTACTGACAGGATAAAAGCCAAAGAGTGAGAAATAAAACAGTCTTAAAAACACCTTCCCCCCACTCTTCTTTCCTTCCATGTTCTCTCTTCTCCCTCCCAGTGGTGCAGGGGGACGGGAATGGGGGTTGTGGTCAGTTGTTGTTTCTGCCACTGCTCAGGGAGAGGAGTCCTTCACCTGCTCCCATGGGGTCCCTCCCTCGGGAGACAGTCCTTGATGGACTTCTCCAGCATGAGTCCATCCCTTGGGCAGCAGTTCTTCCCAAACTGCTGTCCCGTGGGTCACTCCTCCGTGGGGTCAGTCCTTCTCGGATGAGCTGTACTGATGTGGGTCCCGCACAGGGGCCACAAGTCCTACCTGGGAAAAACCTGCTGCAGCATGGGCTTCCCTCTCCACGGGCCCCATGTCTCCTGCAGGACTCTGCACCATCCTTGGGCCTCCCACAGGGTCACAGCCTCCTTCATGCATCCACCTGCTCCAGCGTGGGCTCCTCCATGGGCTGCAGGGGGGTCTCTGCACCCCGATGGTCCCCCATGGGCTGCAGGGGCACAGCTGCCCC
>JAWMRA010000041.1:58380646-58481625 GCA_035584735.1 Pseudotriccus pelzelni
CGATGGTCCCCCATGGGCTGCAGGGGCACAGCTGCCCCACCATGGGCTGCACCACGGGCTGCAGGGGCACAGCTCCGACTTCTGGAGCACCTCCTGCCCCTCCTTCTGCACTGGCCTTGGTGTCTACATTGCAATTCCCATGTTCTCACTCCGCTCTTCCCTGGCTGGAATTTCTTCTGTGCGGCACTCCTCTGTTCTTAAATATGTTATCACAGAGGTGTTACTGTTACTCCTAATTGTCTCGGCCTTGGCTAGCGGCTGGAAGTCCATCCTGGAGCCAGCCATCATTGGCTCCATGGGACAGGGGAAGCTTCTGGCAGCTTCTAACAGCAGCCACCCCTGCTACCAAAACCCAGCTGCGGAAACCCACCACAGAATTACAAGAGTAAACTAAGATGTTCAGGTAACGTTGACCTGCTGCGTTCAAGAAGAATAGAAAGGATGGTGGGAAATTGCAGCTCTCTTGGAGCAGAGGAGAGATCGCTGGTGACTTTTGAAGCTGGAATGTGTCAAAAGATCATCACACAACACTAACTATGATAGTGAGTGTGCAACAGGGCCTTGGAAAAAGTGGGGACAGAGGACTATCACGGTGGGATTTGACCAGTCCTCTGTCCCTTTCTTTCGCAGGGTTGTCCATCTGGAATGAGAGCTGTCACTGTGCATCATAAGAGGCGATGTCAAAAAAGTGTTAGGTGCAGTTCTTCAGAGCTATCTCAGTGTTAAACGCAGTGTGTTGCTGTCGCTGGAAGCCATCTGTAACCCTACAAACTGGTTAGACTGGTTTTAAAGCCTAGAATAACTCTGAGCCGTTTATGCAGATCTAAGTGGTGATGGCAGGGATGTCAAGTTAATCAGCAAAATCAGCTTCCAGAGGAGTCAAATGACCAGCTGCAGGCCAGCATATCTTGCTGTCTCAAGAGCTGCTGAATATTTCTGATGAACCTGAGGATTAGAGGTGATAAACATCATGAAGTGCAGCCTTAGAGGACATGCCCTGTTTTGCTGGTCACCCATGGCTAGATTTCTCTTCTGCTTGCATGATGATACAAATTTGAGAAAACTCAAGGCTAATTACTGGCTTCACTGATAGCTCTCATTTGTCCATACCCTTCCCTCCTAAAGTTAGTCTAAAGTAGATTACAGATGATGATGCTGCCTCAGATGTAGCTCAATCCAGAGGTGCAAGAGGAGGATCTGCACATCATGATGTGGAGGAAGTTTTGACAGAAGTTATCCAAGGCGTTTGAAAGTTGCATTGACCAAGGGATTCTGGATTTCCAGGCAGATACCACTTTAAAGGTATTACCTGAATGATGCACACACAGCAAGCAGAGAGGGAGTTGTGACCTCAAGTTCGTGAGTAGAGAGGCTCAGGGATGGTTGATGCAGAGCAACATCCTTTCTCCTGAGTTAATATTTAGGCAATGATACCCTTTTTTTTTTTTTAAATACTTCTGGTTTTGCATTTCTGCATTTTCCAGGAAGCTTTGGGAGTAAGCTCTCTAGATACTTAAATACAGTGTTTAGCCCTTGCTCTGCAGTTACTTCTGGCAGAGCTGGGCTTGCTGTTCATGAGGCTTCTGATTACTGGGTATATATTTTTCGTTTTTAATTCCTCGGTGTGTCTTTACTCAAATTACCTCCTTCCTTGCCAGTGGTGGAGGTTAGGTCCCACCACAAAGCAATTACTAGCACTGGAGATGTGCATTCTTCTCCCTCCTTCCAGTCACCCAGCATTTGCCCAGTGCCTGTGTGCTCTGTGTGTGTGTGTGGTCTTAATGGCAAGGACACACAGCAGCACAGAGGCTGTAAGCCCACTCCTGTTTGTTACCTGCTTGCAGCTCAACTCTTTTGACATCTCACCAGCGTGATACACTCAGATGTGAAGGGCCTTTTGTCAGCCTTGCAGAGTGCTGGTGGCACAGCCACAGCACCATGGCTGCTTCCCAGGATGTTGATGCAGCATGCAGTTAATTCAAAGCTCTGTTTCTCTTTACTAGCCCTACAGTGTATGTACTTGCTCTCTGATCTGATTTCATATGTTCAGTAAATGATCTATATGAAGAGAATAGAAAACATTGAAAGATCAGCACTCCGTTTTCTTTTATGTGTGTTTGCCTTCAGATTCCAGCTACTTGATTGAATGGACATGCCTCTCACAACTCCTGATGAGTTGTGGCAGAGGACTGTGCCACATACTTTTGAGATGCAGTGCAGCTGGTGTAGGATACTCTGCAAGAGAAAAGAACTTACATGACTAAACTCTAGCAGTTGGAACCGGAAGTTTTTTAAGGCAGAATTGCAACTGCCAAAAATGCATTTGATTATTTTACAGTTTTAAGAGGGGTTGTTAATAGCTTGTGGAATTGTTTTAAAGGTTGAGTCTTTTTGAGTTCTTGATCTTCTCGCATATGTCAGACCTGGGAAAGTAAGTCCCTTCTCAGCAAGTCAAACAGTGGCTGCTTCATGAATGGAAATGAGGAGCTAAATTTACCATGCCAACCTTCTTCGAGTTCTTGGCAGGGCAAGGGCAACCTTTCAGCTTTTCATGACTTTCTTCTGATTAGTGAACCTGCAGTAAGTGGAGTTAGGGGACAGTTCTGCCACTGTGTGATGCCCGTTTCATTGCTGTCAGTTAAAATATGCATCCTGTGCTGTGACTTCCCAGAGGCTTTGGGGGGCAAATTAGCGTGATCACCATGTCACTGGTGCTCCTGTGAAGTCACCAAAGCCTACATCCTCTTTTACACTTGTTAAATGAATCCTTGAGGGGAAAAATAAAGTTGAGGATGTGAAAATGCTTTGTTCTTAAAAGTATAATATCATCATATAAGCTATTAGATGATTGCAAACAGTAGAAAAGGTCTGGCTAAAGGCTATCTCTAGAAGGAGGAACAAAACTGAGTCAGCAGGCATTAGTGTGTTGAGGACATGGCTCCCTGGCTGCTTTACCCAATGGCTTGTTTAGTCTTGCTCTGCTATGCATTAGCAGCTTTCAGCAGTGTACAGTGATTAGTGCTCTGAGTCTTTCCTCGCTGCTGCTCTGTGTATCCTGGGGCTAGGATTAGGTTACAGCCCTGAAATGGCACAGTTGTCTGCTTTGACTGAGAGCTGAATAGCAAGGGCAGAGTTTTGTTGATAGACTAAAATGTCTTCTGTGTTTGTTTCCCTTCTCTGGAGGAGGAATGACATTATTTTATTTTGTAGTCTTTCTGTCTCTGACCTAAACATGTGGTGTCCAATTCCCTTCCCTGGCAGGTGACCTGGAAAATGAGGAATGGTGTCTGGCTACAGAGTTTACTCCAGCATCAATAAAGACTGAGCCAGGGTTCTGCGAGACATCAGGCCTCGCTCCCTCCGTCAGTCTCACCGTCACAGCCACATCGCTGGAGGGAGAACGACCTGAACTACAGACAGATGCCCTGGTACTTACAGACTTCCTGTTATCCTCTCTGCACACTTAGCTATAGGTTCTCCTAAGACTGCGTGGCAGTATATCCTCCCTGGTGCCAAAGCTTGGCAATTCAGAGTGCACACTGCAGCCTGCTTCAATGGCTTTTAGTGTTTGCCGGTGTCCCACTACTGCTGTAAGAGCTTGTGTTTCAAAACACATTGTCTGCATCTTCAGGTCTTAACGGTTGGATGCACAGCTTTGTCTTCTATGCTAGCCCCAAAGCCTGGGGCTCTTGGATTTCTGAAAATATTTAAACAGTTTCTGATGAACCTTTTAGACCTGAACTCACTAATCCATTTGCTCTGTCAAGCCTGTGACAAGCTAAGTGTCTTTAATAATAACTTGCTCTTGTGCTGCTTAGCCTTTCCCTAATCAGAACAAGACTCCTTGTTTGGATTGACTGGAGAGTTTTCCTGTTCGCCTGCAAAGTTACTTTTGCCAGATCTGTGAAGCTTTGACATTTCAAGCTGCTGCTACTTCCACACCAGCCTGCCTCATGGGGAGCTTTGTAATGCCTTTCTGGCCACAGCTGGAGCAGCTAGTGGGCATTCTAAAGAGCTCAGTTTGGCTGTGTTTGGGTTAAGCAGAATGAACTGCAGCAGCTGATGGCTCACCAGGGTCTCCAGTCAGTGGAAGAAGGAGCATGACTGTTCTCAGTCCCAAGGGTGCAGTGTCAGTCCAGGCCGGATGGAGCTGGTAAATGCTGAAAATAAATGTTTCCACTTGGGCATGGACCAGAAATATGTGCAACAGAAATTATTTTGTGAGAAACTGAAAAAAATTAAACACAAGTTTCCTGTAATCCTCTTCTAGTCTGAATGTGCTGTTCCCAGTACGCAGTCCTGCTGTAGGTTGGGATGCCGTGACTTGCAAAAGGAGTTCTGGGACTAGCTGGTGGGTCATTGCCATTGCATGGATCAGTTATACATGTTACTGAGAGAGATTTCAGCTGCGGTTAACACGCTGATGTGCCAGAATGACTTCCTCAAGCCTGGGAGCGTAGCACACAGACAGACTCTGGGCAGCAGTTTGGCAGCCTAGTGGCCCACCCCTGTCAGTGGGGCGAACCAGGTGTCTTCCCAGCTTCAGCTGTAGCTGTTGTTTTCCTGCTCCTCCACCCTGTGAAATGAACTTGGGTCTGACAACCTGATGCTCAATGACTGGCACCGTTCTCTTGCTCCCAGATGACAGTGGCCTTCCACAGGCTTTTCCCCACTCCCAGGGGTGTTTCTGCCCCTGCTCAAGCAGACTGTGCAGTCCGGCAGATCCTAGCAGCAGCTCTGTTGCTAAGAGAAGTAATTTGAGTGGGTTGCCTGCTAGCTTTCAGTCTGAAATGTCATCTCTGAGGCGTAATCTTTTTATTTAGCTAAATATAGTAGTAAGAAAAGCCATAGTGGGAGTAGTCAGGGCACTATTCTCTGTAGCCTGGTTTAGCAAACTGTGTGAAGAAGTTAAAGCTTTGCCTGCAGCAGAGCAGGAGGAGAGGAAACCTCTCCATTTATGGAGAAGTAATCCTTGTGTCCTTCTATTAAGATTTTTAAGATGTGTTCTTAGGGTTTTCATGCTGTTAATTTTTCTTTTCTAGATGAAACCACTGACCCAGAAAGTTCTTCCAGAGATTAAATTGGAACCCCATGAAGTGGATCAGTTCCTGAACCTCTCTTCTAAGGAAGGTCTGTTAAACACCAAATCGAAATGCAGGGGGAGTTGACCAGAATGCACAATAAATGTACTTTACCCTGATTAAATATTTGGATTCCTCATTCACCATGTTTGTCTTCAGGCTGAAGGTGTTGTTTTCTAGGGATTCAACTCAGGCTGCTGAAGAGCCAGACTCTCTCTGACCCATTTACGTGGTTTTTTTCTTTCTTTTTTTTTTTCCCCCCTTGTTCATCACAAAGAAAATGATCCCTTTTTGTCTGCAGGGTATTAATAATTGTAGTGAAGGGATTCTTGAATTCTTAAAGTACAGGATTATTTAGGATAGAAAAGAAATCAATTTGAGGGGACAACTAAGGCATAGGCAATATGAAGAGTGTAAGTGGAAACTGCTGTTAACCTCTGATACAAAAGTAAGGATGTGAGTTTGTATGAAAATAAAAGTTAGGTGAATCTGTTTGTAGCATATTAGTTTTAAGAACAACCAGGATCTCTTTGTACTGAGTTATAAATGAGGCAGGAGGAGCAATGATCCTTGCCCTGAAAGTTAAACACAGTTTTGCAGCACATAATCTGTTAAAGCCAAGAAAACTTTGAAAGAGCCAAATATTTGGCCTGAAATCTGAGCAGATAACTGCATTTCAGTTAGGAACATTTGATATTCTGTTAGTGGATTCATTTCTGTAGGTAAATAGTACTGCTCTAGGGAGAGAAGCAAGTGATGTAGTAGGTAGAGGCTTTATCTCAACCCAGGGTGTTAGATTTGATTGCTCAGTTTGGGGGATTAAGGGCCTTGCTGTTTTTCGGATATGTTTCTTCTTCTGGTAACTGCAAGAGTTAAGATGTGAGACAAAAAGAGTATTATAGCTTTTTTTGTTACTATTTTTTTTCCATCCTCCCTCACCACCCATTTGATCTTTTCAACTCAAATTTGCAAAGCATAACAGAAGTGGAAGGTGGCAAATTAGCCCTGTATCTTCCTACTTCAAAATTTAATTGCTGTAAATTTAGATAAGAGAAAAAAATGACCTAGTTATGGCTGTTTTGGACAGCTGCTAAATTGTCCATGCAAGAAGAGTAGGTGAGATGTCTGCGGTAGGTTCAGGCCAGTTTGGTCATAAGCAACACTTTGCTTGCCAACTCTAGCACAGGTTCTTTTGTGTAGAAGGCAGTAGAAGTTAGGACAGCGTGAGAGAGGTTCCTGTGGTGGCTGCCTGTGCTGCTCCTGCTCCATTAGTACACTGAAGCCTTCACTGTCACGACGGTTGTCAGTCACCACTTCTTCCCAGTTGGGCCAAACCAAGTCCTTAGGAAGACTTTCTCTCCTCCCTGTTCACATAACACCTTGGATGTGATCCCTTCCCATGAAAAATACCGGCAATTTATTTAATCCATAGCAGTTAGAAAACTATTGTTTTTGGAGAGAAAGTGTGCTGGCTCAGAGCCCTTCTGTTAATGTGGTTTCTCAGGAACAGGGAATTTGTACTTTAGGTTATAGTTAAACCTCAGATCATTTGAGGAAGAAGCTGAAGTGTAGGTAGAAATGACTGCAGCATATGCATGGAGCCGTGTTTTGTCTGTCGAACCTAAAGATAGCTGCTGCATTTCATTCCTCCTTTGGAGACCTGAACGCTCTGGACGTCTTCCAAGTTGCCACTTTTGCTTGACCCATTTTTTAGCAGACATTCCTAGTCTTGGACACCGGGTGGTGGTGGCGGTGGCCATGGCTCTAGTGGCAATTTAAATTAGCGCCTCAAAACCTTGTGTTACATTATGTCTCTCTTGCCCTTTAGCAGTGGATCCTCTGCATTTGCCTCCAACCCCCCCCAGCAGCCATGGCAGTGACTCTGAAGGAGGGCAGAGCCCAGCCAGATCACTCCCTCCTTCAAGCCCAATCCAGCTACAAGCCACGGCTAAAGTTGCATCACGCACAGCTTCAGTACTGTCCAATTCCCCTCTCCTGACAGCACCACATGTAAGTTGGGCTGGCTTTCTCCAGCATCTATGTCTGCGTGTCTCTCTGTTTTTCTTTTCTTTTCTTTTTTTTTTTTAATTACTGGTTTTGAGATGGATTTGCTAATTTTCTGCTGTTCTTTAGATGAATTCATCTCTGGTCAAAACTGCAGATCCAGTAATTCTTGCTCACTGGTCTGCTCTGTTCCCACAGAGAACAGTATGTGCCTCTCCTCTAGGCTCACACAGAGTTCAATAGTGTTATTAGGTTTATCCCACTATGGATTGTGTTTTGCCTTAGGGTCCAGCCCTGCTGGGTTAACCTGTCTCTGGTAGATCTGCATCTATCTTCTTGTCAAAAGCAAGGGGTGATCTTCAGGGAGGGATTTTCAGCAGTGCTTCTCATTTGTCTCTTTCCCTGTTTGATCCAAGGAGTTTTACTGTCGGCCTCAGTGTGTACAGAGCTGGGCCAAGAAAACCTGTTTTAAAGGGAATCCTCTCCCAAGGGTTTGGTCCCTGACTGGAAGTTCTCTAGAGGGACTGCCACACATTCACAATGGCAAGAGGCTGTTCTTCAAGTAGGCAGAGTCCTCCCTGAAGTGGGAGAGCTGCTGCTTCTCTTCCCTAACAGCCTTTTTCCTATGACTATGTGCACTCACTGTTATATATTATTTCATTTTTATGACCCTTGAAGAAACTACAGGGGACTGGCCCCCTCATCCTGACAGAGGAGGAGAAGAGGACGCTGATAGCAGAGGGCTACCCAATCCCTACCAAACTGCCCCTGACAAAAGCAGAGGAGAAAGTGCTAAAGAAAATCCGCAGGAAAATAAAAAACAAGGTAAATGTTAGTGAGCTTTGCTGGGTAATTCCTACTTGTCCTTCATTTAAAAAAATTCTGCAGTAATGGTGTGTGGTACTGTTGAATGCTGTAAGTTGTCTTTTAATAAAGTGGTTTTCTTTGTTCCTAAACACATCCATCAAATTGCCTGTTGCTCTGACAGGGTGCCTCAGTCTAGGTATTTACCTGAACCCATTAACAATGGAGTATTTAGCAGGCAAGGTATCAAGTTGCTGTGGCTTGGCTCCATTTAAAAAACAGTACAATCCTGCCCTTATGGTAGGCAAAGACCTCTATTCTTTTAGCGGCGGTGAAGGTTTTCTTTTCTGTTTCCTGTTTTAAAATATGACTTTGTATTTCAGTGTACTAGTCTTTTGATCACTGAATTCAGTGACCTGTAAATGAATGGTTTGATACCAAGGCTGTCAAATGCCCTACAAGGGTTTTTTTTTAGGTTTTCTTTGGTTCCAACATGAGTAAGAGCCTAGTGATAGGGAAGACTGCAATGTTTTTTGAGACCTGGGCAGCTCACTTGTTCTGGAGGATTTTACCACGTCTTAGAAGGTTACTGTATTCTGTTACAGATTTTGCAGATAGAGGTGTATATTTGCCCACACTGAATTGGAATTTGGTCTTGTAATGTATTTTTTCAAAATTTGTGCAAGTTATCTTGTGCATTTTATGTGCCACTTTGAAAGAATCAGAGCCATTTATGGTGGAGGGGATCTCTGGATGTCCTCTGGTTCAACTCCTGGCTTGAAAAGTAGGGTCAGCTTAGAGTAAGTTGCTCAGGGACTTGTCCAGTCACGTTTTGCTGCCTCGAAGGGTGATGAATCCCCAGCATCTCTGGGCAACGTATTCCCGTATTAGGCCACTCCTGTGGTAAAAACAGATAAATAGAATCCCTAATGTGTAACTGGAATTTCCTTTGCTGCAACTTGTTTTTGATGTCTCTTGCCATTTTGCTGTACACCTCTGAGAAGAGTCTGACATCGTCTTTGCTACACGAGATAGTTGCTGAAGGCAGCAATAGGATTCCCTCCTTAGACTTCTCTTCTTCAGTCTGAACAAATCTGGCTTTCTTTGCCTTTCCTGAAATGTCACGTGCTCTGGCAGGCTTATTATAGCAGTGGTCTGCCTCTGGGCTTGCTTCTGTGCATCCAAAGTATTTGTTTCTGAGCCACAGACTGTAGGCTGTACTCAACGCCTTGCAGGCACTGAACAGAGGGGAAGAACCACTTCTCTTGACCTGCTACCTAAATCTCGTTAATGGAGGCCCAGATTTGCTTGGCTGCTGTTGCTACAGGGGCTGACACATGGCTGGCTTGTGTTTGACTTGTTCATCAGGACCCCAAGTGTTTGTCTGCAGAGCTGCTTTCTAACACATTCACGGGCTTTTCCTCTCTCAAATGGAGGATGCTGTCCTGGGATCATCTTTTAGTATTTGTCCTAGGATATTCTCTCCAGATGAGAATGAATCTGATTTACTTTTTAAGTTTAGTGGGGAATGATCTTTTTTCTATGACTGAGAGGAGCAGTCTTGCTTCAGAATGTGGAAACAGATCCAGTTAGTGCTTTGCTTGCCAGGAATAGAAATGAGAACACGGAGGCTTGAATCTAATAACGTTGAGGCTTTTTACCAGTTTATTAATTCATTTTTATGCTTTTTCCCCCCCCCGCAAATATTTGTTGTTTTTCTTCCTTTTTCCTTAGATCTCTGCCCAGGAAAGTAGAAGAAAAAAGAAAGAATACATGGACAGTCTGGAAAAAAAGTAAGCCAGCCTCCTTCCTGTTTCAAGCGGGCCAATAGCACCAGTTGCAGGACTGGGAAGGGATCCAGCTGTGAATGCTGGGACGGTTCTGTGCACAGAGTGCCAGCTGCCATCTCGTGGCTGTGACTGAGAAAAGGCCCTGGTCCTGGCTGCTGCTTGTCCAGGGTCACAACTGTGCCTGCCTGCAGCACATGCATAATAGTGCCAGCAAACGCTTTACACCTTAAATAAGGCAAGACCCAGCTGCTATTGGCCTTCACCTCATGCAACTGCATGGACAGGCATTGTCCAGGGAAAGATGGATTCAGAGTAGGAATATTCTGTCTTCTGGTGCAGATGAAAACAGAAATAGGAAGTGGGTGAGTCAGGACTGCCTAGGAAAACAAGCAGGACTCAGGAAAATAGCATGTGACCCATCAACTTCCCTTAGTGAGCAGTAGCCAAACCCCCAGTTAGTGATTTATATCCCAAATTATTCTTTCTTCCAAGAGACAAGTATTCTAGTATTACTCTTACGCAATTCACCAGATGGTTCTGTTAAAACCCTTGTACCATCTTTGGTGATATCCTTGATGTAATTCCCATTTTTTTCATGTCTCTTTATAGCCATGTCTCACTTCCTTAGAGTTACTCTTATGAAATTCCACCCCATGCCTAAAGATATCAAAGCTATTTCCCTTTACCTTTTTTCTTCTGGGAGCTATTCAGAATGATCATATTTGTCTTTTTGGGAGTCACATATTTTTACTTGGACCTCTTATGTGCCGAGTTATATTACAATCTCCTTTAGTTTAAGGGATTTCCAGGGACATTGTGGAAATGAGTACTGTCTTGGAACAATCTTGAGCACTATTTCTAGTCTCCTGGATTATTAGCCCTCATAAACTTGAAATTTGAGGATCTGATTTCAGAAGCATGGCAACCGCTGGATTTCTGGTGCCTTTGCGCAAAATACTCGCTAACAACATAAATATAACCTGTTCTGTGACTTTTAAAGTATCTGTCCTGTAGCCCAATGCACAGAGAAAGTCTGAGCAGGCTCTTTGCTATGCTATTTCAGGGGGCAAAAAGTAATTAAAGCCCATCTTGAATGAGCTGCACCTAGTGGGATGTAGTTGAGCACTGTAAGCAGAGGCTCCACAGCTAGTAGTATCTTTTAAGATGTAGGCAAGATCATAGAGCTCTCTGTGAAAGCAAGTTTGGCTTGTTTTACAATGGCTTTAATAAATGACTGATTTTTTTTACATTCCTCTTTCATTGTCCTGTCTCCAGAGTTGAGACCTGTTCAAACGAAAACAGTGAGCTGCGTAAGAAGGTTGAAGTCCTGGAGAATACTAACAGGTAAGGTATGAAGGGAACCAGACAAAACCATAGTAGTGTTATTACAGTGAGGCTGGAAAATCTGGAGGCTAAGAGATCCACTGAAATGTGAACAATAGCTGTATCTGATGGGCTTAATGCCAGAGAAAGATGAGGAAGGCCAGTTGTGGTGAGTGCAGTGGGATGTAAAGCGTGGAGGCTTTGATGTCATGTCTTAAACCGTCTGCCTAGCCTGTGGAGTGCTTGGGAACCTTTTAGCACTCTTCTTAGAGTTCTTCCACTGCCCAGCGGAAGAGTGCTAAAGAACCTACTTAGTGACTCAAAACAAACAAAAAGCTACAGTCCAACTCTCCCAATTCTCTTTTATTTAGTGAATTTTTGCCAGGAGACCTTGACCTGGAACGTGACACTTCCAGAAATTACAGTGCCGAAACTCGAGAGCCTTCATTAGTTCCCTCTGCACTATTAGTTGTCATTGCAATTATAGTGCACCCTTGTAACCATCTCACACCCCAGTTTCCTTCATTTGGAGGGGAAAATCACCTTCTTGCTCCTTCGTTTCTGAAGAAGTGGGTGACTCGGTGGTGGCTTTCTGAAAGGACACGTGGCAGAAAATGTCAAATAGTTGATCTTTTAATTGAATGTTAGCTGAGAGTTCAGTGTCGGTCGTCCTGGCTTATGCTCACTGTGGCAAATTCCAACGAGTAGGCACTAGATAAGCCCACTCTTAACACCTTCTAGTTTAGAGGCATTTGTAACGATGGTTGAATATTACCACTGAACATGATGGTGACACTGAAGTGTGGGAGAAGGCTAGATTTTGAAGATAAGACCCACCATCATGGAAAATGGCCCTAGAGCTTATCTGGCAGCCAGTGTATTGCTAATTGAGTGGCATGTGTTGTTTCTAATCTCTGGATCCAATCTCTACTTTCATGGAGCCAGACCCTGTAGCACTGTAACTTGCTGGAGAGTGTCTCCCACACACTGCTCATGCATAAAGACATCTGCTGCTTGTTTGAAGAGAGCCAAACCATTTCTGTGCCTCTTGTATCATCCTCCTCAGTTTTACATACAAGAACCTGGGATTGTTCTGTAGATGTGGAGCAGGGATGTCTCTCCCAGGATCTGTCCCAGGAGGTGCTGAAGCCAGCTTCTCTAAGGAAAGGTGCAGCTGCAGATTGTCCACTTGAGGACAGCAAGTTCTGAAGCCTGGAGTTGCCCTCCCCAGTTCAGATAAATTCAGCCAGCTATTTTCAGCTCTCAGTTGTTGAGGAAGCACTCACGAGAACAGCTTTGTTAGTGTTGTCCATCCTTTTAGAAAGGACCTTTAGCATCTTCTCTCTTACTTGATTATCTTAATTCTTTCATGCTAAATGCTCTAAAAATATTTAAATAAGTGATATTCATACCTTGGTCATGTCAGATGAGTTGCATTGTTTCCTGCCCTCTGCAGTAGCATTGCTATTGATCTGTAATCTCTTGCAAAACAGCAGATGTTCTTCCCTCTGCACAGAAATTCTTGTAATTCATGGCAATGCTGTTTTGGCTATTTAGATACCAACTGTGTCTAAGATCTGCTAAGGCTTCAAATTGAAGTAATGAGAAATTTGTAAAAATGTCTGCTTTCATCAAACCTCAGTTTTGTAACATACCTTATTAAGGGGTTTTTCATCTTAACTCCACTTTTTTTATTTACTGTATAATTGTGCAACTATCTCATTCAGAGATAGCCCTTGTTTAATGCACATTATCCACATCTTACAGTGCATTTAGAATGTCTCATTTCCTTACTAGTATTTGCACAGAGCCTTGGCATGACATCCAGAAACCTTTCACGTGTTTCAGAACTTGTCTTCACAGCATCCTAAAGCTGGTACTGTCATCTCCTATGTACAGTCAGGAGTCAAAGTTCAGAGCAGTGGTGGTCAAAATTACGTACTGTCCGTTTGTTGTGTGAGAAGCCCAAATTTTTATGTTTAGGATGTTATTTCTTGAAGTACATAGCACAGTTATGCACCTATGTATTTTATTTAATATGCCCAAAGCAGAGCACTTCAGTGACTTTAGTTGTAACTTCAAAAATAAAAAATGACGAAATTATTGAACATATTATCTAAAAGTAGATCTGCAAACATTAGAGCTGTTCCTTCGTTGTGAAAAATTGTAAGAGTGGAAGAAAGACAACAGGAAAATAAGTGCTGTGATTACATGTTAAAATGTTAACGCATTCAAGTACAGATGAAGAAAAAGTTGGATTTCTACCTTCTTGGAAAATTGGGCTATAGCTGCTTGCTTAGAAGTTCATGAGCATCTATGTGCTGTCAGTCAGTATTATGTTTGTATAGTCTGGCTGGTTTTGAGAGGAAATTAAGGGCAATTTCCAAAATATACAACTATTGAGCAACCTTTTGTGTAATCTGTTTTTTAGAGCATATTATTCTATATATAGAACATATTTGCATAGATATATACCTAAGACTTCAGGGAAACCCTTCTTGCATTTCAAAATCTGGCTGCAAGCCATGGAAACACTAGAATGTTTTCCAATAAAAAATGTTCCTTCATTGCTCTTAGTAAACATGAAAAAATTTAGATGACTCTTCCTTGAATATCAGCCTTAGCCTGACATTCTGAATCTGAAAAGATGTAATGTAAAAGGTCAAAAAAACTGCATCCAAGACCATCTCCCTTGGCATTCATGCATCTTAAAAGGCAAGGCAGGAGGCTGGGGATCAAGATTCAGAGGGGTTTTAATTCTCATTACTCTGAGTGGGTGACTGCAGCGTTTTTGTCAGATTTAGTATTAGAACACTAGCATATGTTACCTCTCCTAGTTGGTGTGACTCAGTCCTTTAAAAGAAACCCATCCAAGTTCCTTCCTAGGCAGTTTTCTCAAAACTGAGGAAGCACATTATTACATGCGTATCTGTTGTGTCTTGAAGCCACAAGTGAGCCAGAGTCTGATTGTTTTGAGTAGCATCTTAACATGTGGGCGCTGCTGTCTTAGAAAGCAAAGGGTGTGAGAAGAAGCCGGCACTGAGAATTGAACTGACTTGTTGCAGTCACCAAGAAGGCTTGATCCACTCACATTTCATCACCAAGACCAAAGGCTGCCAGTGATCCCAAGGGTTGAATACATTCTCTGACAGCAGCGTTGTTTAGCGGCTCTTTGGGCTTAAAGACAGTATTGAAACATCTGGTGCTGTGTATAATGTGTTGAGAAGTACCTTTGCTTCCCACTTCTCTTGAGTCTGGATTTGTGTATTGATGATCCCTTTCCTTGGAGAAGTGATAGACACAGGATTAGGTTGAGAGTGACACACAGGGACAATGCGTGCAAGTAGTTGCTAGAGTTGCTGCCGTGGAGTATCACAAACCTTTTCATGCTCTTGCCCAAACTGTTGCATCTCACAGTTGTCTAAAGATGGAGTTGCACATCACTCGGACCCACCCAGGGTTTATCAGCACCAAAGCTGCCAGACTTCACTGATTTGCTTGGCTGTCCCTTTGTTTGAGGCTGGTAAAGTCATTTTACCAAATCACGTTCAAAGAGTGAAGGGCCTAGATTTAAGTTGCAATGAGATATCTTGTACTTAATTTCAGACCACCCTTTTAATAGTTGACAAAACATGGCAGCCCTTGAGCAACTCCTTGTTTTCAAAGCCGTGGGACATTGGTTTTCATGCTGACACATTTTTGATGGAAAATTGTTAGATGTTTTCTTTGTAATTCAAATGAAGCAAAATGGTGGATTTAAGTGGTCTTTTGGTGAAAACCTTACTTTGGGATTTGTCCTCTTTCCTACAAATAGGAATCTCTGTGTAGAGTTGGAAGACAGAATATTTTTTCTCTCTCCTTTTCAGAATTAGATTTTGTTACTCACAAAGTAGGAACAATTCTCTGAAAACTTTTGATTAAAATAAAGTTTGGTGTCCCCTAGAAAATGTTTCTTTTTTTTTTTTTTTCTTTGAGTTGATGTTGGATTTTAGACACTGAATTGAGGAAGCCTCCCAGGTGGCTAAGTCCTGGAGTGACAGATTTTCTCTCCTTAATCACAGTGTCACTGGAAGCAAAGGGGAAACTTTGACTTTGCTCCTTACTTTGGTAGTGAAAGGGCCTCTTCTGAAGATGAATATATGTGAATGTGCACAGGAAAATAAGACATCACAGGCAGAGTGAATTTGCTGGCAGGGTGTGGAAGGAAGAGCAGGATTCTTCAGTCACTTTGCAGCTTTCCTATTAGGTGCTTCCATTGGCAGAGAAAAGTGTGAAAACATGCTCACACCTCCCTCGGAGGTGACCCTCTAATTGAATATCTGTGGGAAATGTGTCAGACACGGTGAAAATAATCCCTGTGGGTGCAAACCCCCTTAGCATGCTGCCTTGGGTTTGCATTTTCCCCTGTTAGGACTTAGCCATAGGCAGTGTGTTCCACTAAAAGCATTCATGGCCTTTCTGCTTCTATTTAGAGGGAACATCATAGTTTATGATAAGTCCCTGTTCTGCAGAGCAGAGGCCTGGTCCTTTTCCCTCTCTTGGTCCAGATCATGCTTGCAGCTGTCCAGTAAAAAGCTTTTGCACGGGAATCTTTTGGCCTCAGAATCCAGTCTTCCATCATTCCAAATTCAAATAGAGAATAAAAGTACTGAGGAGTGCTCCGTTTTGCCAGTGGCAGAATAAGCTGGTATTATCTCTGATCAGACTTATTCTTTGCTCTTGCCTCAGTTCTTGCTCATAGTTTGCAAATGCATCTGTATCCTGCCTGCTCCAAACACTGAGTTCTTGTGTGTTGAGAAGGAGACAGTAGCTCTGCTCAAACAGATAGACGACTTGGGGAAGAAAGGCATTTTATGTGAAGGTAGTTGGTAAATGAAGTGTGGGATGAATCTTCCTCTGTGTATAGGAGACCTCAGAATACCTGCCTAATTATACTTTCCAAAAGGAGACTGCTTTGGAATCAGCTCTCAGGGCCCACTCTGCCCAACAGGTTTTTTAAATTGAACGCAAAAAGGCAGAGATAAGCAAAATGAGGAGAATTGCTTCTTCTCTGTTGATTTCCTCACCAGCCATTAGCTGTTTTCTCACTGACGCCTCCACAAAAAGTGGCAGGAATGATCAGCATTTCAAGGCTGCTGCTGCTGCCAGCCCCCGAGCTGAGGAGGAGGAGAGCTCCTTCATCCTCATTCCACAGAGCTGTTCTGTGTCGAGCCCCGTGGTTCGAGCCTGAAATGGGGGGAGGATTTAGTCCTCTATAATAGCACAGAAATTTCAGGGTTAGAAGGGCATTGCTGTATGGCATAGCTGGTGGCACGTGGTGGGAATACTGCATGCAGCATGTTCTGTGCCAGAAAATGATGTATACTATGTACCCAGGTCTTTGTGAACCCCATGCCACGCAGCAGATGCGAAGGGGAGCTGGGGAGAGATGCAGAAAGGAGAAGGAAATTGAGATGGTCTCATTTACGTGATGGACACTGTTTATATCTCTTAATTTGCCTGTGGTCTCTCTAATAGTGAGTAAAGGATTGAATTAGGTGTATCGCTTTCCTTTTTTAAAGAGTTGCAGGATAAGCCATGCTCTCAAGAGCATGCAAGACATCTTTCCTTAATAAGTTGAGAAGGATCTGCTGGCCCAGATAAATCTGTGCTTTGAGAATGCCTTGTGCTCATTTCAGAATGTATTCCTGAAGTCCTTGAATTCATTAAACCCTAATTAGCAATGAGCATTGATGATTAAAAAAACTATGATAATAGGCAGACCAGTGTATATTGAGCTGGGAAGGCACCTCTGGGTCTGTCCTACAATTAGCTTTTAGCCAGTTTGATCTTAAAATAATCCTTCTATTTTCTCTGACATCCTGACCTCGCCTCTTGGTTTAGCGTTTGACGTCACAGCTTCCAAAACTGTTGCCTGGACTTCTGTTGGGGTATCCTCCACAAGAGACTGTGGGACTCAGAGAAGTGAAAAGTAGAGCTGGAAACAAACAGCTAATTTAACAACTTGGTACAAAATTGTACTGTGTTTGTGTTGAGGACAGGCATTTGGTTTGTTCATTATCTGCTAAAACGCTTGAACGAAAACTGCTATGATGCTATGATGCTATGGCCTGTATAACCCATACTTTGAGATCATTTCCTATTTAAATGAGTAGTATTCTGACTATAGTAATTGATGCTACAGTGCAAAAAAGCCAGCCAGAAAGACAGAAGAGTATCCTTTTGGTCTAGGACTGTTGACTCCAGCCACAAGAGAATTGTCGTTGTGGTTGGGACCTCTGAAAGACACAGTCAGAGTAGCCACTTGAAGCATCTGCAGTTCTTGTCAGCTCCTGGAGGATTTAGCAAATAGCAATAAAGTATTTTATTTAATAAATGAATTTGAAAAATTAAATCTGTGCCTGTGTTCAGTTTTAAGACCTCTTTAAAAATGTTCCAGCATGTAGTCCAAACCACTGAATAGGTTTTTTGGAAAAAGGAGGTACCTCAGTCAACTAGAGCAGTTATAAACCCACTTCTGCATCTTTAAAAGTAATGGCAAAACTCCTGCTGAATTCATGATATATCAGGTTGTATATGCTGGTCACTTGTGTGTAGAGCAGTTTCAATTGTTAATGTGCTCAACGGAGCCATTTCTTGTAGAAACACTGAAAACACAATTTTATTTACAAGAGCTTTCTGAAAGTACTAAAGAAGTAGTTCAGGGACATCAGATGAGGGAAAAACAAAAGATGTTTTTGAAAGTTCCAGTGTTAATACATGTAAAAACTTTATAAAATTAAAACCATTCCCTGCTAGTAATTTCAAGGAGAGGACTTTAATTCTCTCTACCTTGTCATAAATGCTATATTATTGCCAGGTGTGGAATTTGAAACAAGAAGCTATTTAATCGACAAGAAGGTCAGTGTGTGTGATGTTTATCTGTTGTGTTTGCTTTCCAGGACACTTCTGCAGCAGCTGCAGAGACTCCAAGCCATGGTTGCTGGCAAAGTGTCCCGTTCGTGTAAGGCAGCTAGCACACAGACAGGGACCTGTCTTATGGTGAGTGTCCCTAATGCTGGGAATTGTAAGGGAATGAGAACCTCTTCCCACTGCTCAGAGACACGTCCCTTGCTCTGCAAAGCCTCTCAATTGCAAATTTGCAGCTTGGGAAACTCCTTTTCATCATTTGACAATTAACTTTGAGGTAGGTGAGACTTGGGAAGGCACTAAATTCTGGAGGAGACTGGACCTGTGCTTTTGGTTGGGTACTGCAGTGCTGAAGGAAAGAGCGCTACTTCTCCAAGTGACCCACTTTATTATTTACTGCAGTACTGTATGTGAGAAATGGTGTCTAGGGTTGTAAAATGAAAATGAAGGTGACTTTTGATGCTCAGTTCTGTTGATACCAGTAAAAATAAACTTGCTCAACCAAATCAAAATATAACTGAGGCTGTAAATCTACCTGTGCCCTATTTCAGTAATAGTAGTCAAGATAAGAGAATGAATAGAATGAAACATTTCCCTTTTCCCTACCTACACTCAGCCAGCAAGTTCCCTTTATACCTAAAGTGGTATAAATTGATGGAAAGTATTTTCAAGGTCTAAGCTGTTCTCCTAATCTACTACCCTTGCTGTCACTTTGAAGCAAGTCTGGGACAAGCAGAAGTAACCTGTTGGGAAATTCCTGACAGTATCTGTAAAACACACATGGCAGCTTTATCTGCTTTTCAACTTTCTGAGTAAATAAGGCAGCTGGTCAGAATGGCGGCAGACATTGAAAACGAACTCCAGGTTTGAAATGTGCCATTTAAAATGCTGAATTGCTATTGTACATGTGCCTTTGCTAAGAGACTCGGTATGTAGTGATGAAAATGGCCTCAAATGGTTTGTTTTGATAAAGTGCTAGTTCTGATGTCTGCACATGGCTCAAGGTCTAGTGCACTTACCTCTTCTGCATCTTCCCTTGGCCAGATGGTGGTGCTGTGCTTTGCAGTAGTTTTTGGCAGCTTCTCTCAGAGCTATGGGCCATATCCTTCTGCTACGAAGATGGTGTTGCCCAGGCAGCATTCCTCACCAGAGTCCTACACAGATTCCATTGGTAAGTGACAGCTATTCCAGTCTTGCCCCTTGGTTGTACTTTGGCACTTGTTTTCCACCTCTATTTCTAATCCCCTTCTCAAGCACCTCTTGCTTTTCTGCTTCTTAACTGGCCATTTTTTTATATATACCTGTGTTTTACAAAGAAGGATAGCTCGGTAAACTATGCTGATGGCAGCAGACCTCATAAACATGGGCAAAGCCTTTTCCCCACTAGCTTGCCTGGTACTTCTGGAACTAAAGCTAGTGGTTTGTGGAAGGTAGCAGGGTTTCTACTCGGTAGGAAATGTTCATACTGTTAAAATGCAGAGCTGATATCAGTTGGTGTTTGCTTTGACAGTGTCAGAAAAGACTCCAAGGACTGAGCTGGAAAGTGTTAGTATTATATACCTATAATGAACCAGTATATTATCGGAGTGATTAATTTTGTTCTTGTTTTGTGAAGAATTTAGAGCTTTTTGATCCCTATCTGGACCATTCCTGTGGTTTCTTTGTTCAGCTATCAAACTGCCAGTTAACCGCTATGGAAAGAAAAGCTCTTTGCAGCTTTAGCTCTGCTCTGACAGTTTCCATTTCCTGAAATAACCAGGGCTGTTCTCTGACCTGCCTGTTTCTCATGTCTTCTTGCCTTCTCTCTTTGTATGTAGTGAGGTCAAGGAGCCTGCTAATTTATGAAGAGCCTCACCAACTGGAGGAGTCATCAAGCCCGATCTCCTTTGCAGATCGCAATGACAGGCAAACAGACACCTCCAAGTACACAACGCTGTCCCTGGAAGCCGTGTCAGGGACACAGCAGGATGACATCATGCAGTTCACAATAGCCAACGAGACAAGGCTAGAGAAATCAGTGCTGCTGGGCCTGCAGCAGCACAGGTGAGTGCAAGGTGGGCTGCTTGTCATACCGGTGTTCTGTCGTTGTGCCTGCAGGTCAGAAGCAAGACTAGCAGCTCAGCTGTGCTGGGCACCGTAAAACGTGAACTAAGAGTTTGGTTTTTATGTGGAGAGCCTGTAGGTAAAGTCATCATTACTCTGGAGAAGCGTTTGCAACAGTGTTGTCGTAATGCAGCTGCTGAACTCTCTACTTCTGCCAGAAACCTAAACCCCGTAAGCCTGTTAGTTCTGCCTACCCACTTCTTTGAGCACTTACTTGTGTGTCTCCTAAAGGAATAAGCTTTTACCAGTTGTGTGGAAGTGTGAAGTTGTGACTCACTGGGCTTTCTATGAGGTTAGGGTGTGAAGAGCTGGAGCTTCTCACAGCGGTGATCCTACTAAAGCATTGCTGTGGGAAGTTTCCAGGACTCAGTCTTAAGAGACTGACATGTAAATTTATCGGACTGCTTAAGTTCCTACACTTAGTTCCTTTTTTTAAAAAAAAACTTAAATCTAAGTTTTTGGACCTCTGCAAAGAGAGAGATTCACTGATTTAAAGATGTATATGCAGTTTTCTTTCCACTGCACCTTTTCTTGTCCTGCCACTGTCCTGTTGGCCTGGGTCTCAGCCTCTCCTAACAAGCAGTAGCAAGCCCACCAAACAGTGGAGAGAGGGATTTTGTTTGGCAGCATGCTATTCTGAGGGCTAGGGTGAGCATATCACCCCAAGCATGTCTGCTGAGCACTTGTGTCCAAGTTATGCCTAGAGCCAAGGAGATGACTAATTCAATGTGTTACCAGGCTCCAGTTGACAAGTACCTGGTGAATACTGAGTGTCTTTTTAGCATTAGCCAATTTGAGCAAGATACGCACTTTTAAAAATGACTGTTAATGTTAACCTTTGTTGTTTTGGTATTTTTGTTCCCTACAGAGTCAACTCCGAACTAGAAAGAAATGAAACACTGAAGATAATTGAAATAGACAGAAGAGTCAATGCCACCTCTTAAAAATAAAAAAGGCCTTTTTTTCTTGACTTCCCTCTTTCCCACATATTTTCAACCAAAGTTCCCCTGACTTGTCATCCTCAGTGAACCAAAGTACAAAAGAGAGGGAGTTCAACTTCTGCATTGACTGGTGAGGCTGTGACTGCAGATGGGATCTCTTGTCTTTGTAACTCCCTTCCTTACTTCGCACACAGTCCCTGTCTTTGCTTTTATTCCTTTCCTGTCTAATACTGCAAGGGCAGGATTGAATTATGATGGCAGATGATGCCAGCAGTGTGCCAGTGACTGGTGGGTGTGTGTGCCACATGCACGCAGCCTGGTCTGAGCCCAAAGGCATTCTGTAGAAGAGTGAAATATGCAAAACCAACGGGAGCATGTGGGTGATGGTTTTCTTGGGAGAAAGTAACCGAGGGGGAGAGAGGAGATGATGGTGCTCAGAATCTAATCACAGCTCTGTGCCTGCTGGTCTACAGCACTTGAGCCTTTTGTGGGGATTGAGAAGCATGTGTTTATCCTGCTTCTGAAGGGACAGGAAAGGGCCCTGAGACTGCTGAGCTTAGAGCATAGGCAGGAGAGGGGTGGGCAATGATGCTGCTGAATTGTCCTCCCCTAGCTCTTTCTCTTCTCCTTTATCATTTAGTGGGGTAGATTTCTCTGTGTGTTGAAAGCAGTTCTGGTAGGCTTCCCTGCTTCCACCCTTGAGAAATTAAGCAAAGATCAGTCACTGTCTTGTCACACTTTGTGTGGGAGAATTACACTAGTTTAACTAAATCTGTTTGGAAAGCAGGTTTTGTTAAATTTATGCAGTGTTTTAGATGGATGCCCTTTAGTTTGCTTAAGGCTAATCTATTTAGCTTGTATCAGTTCCTTCCCAACAAACTGAATCAATGTAAGGCTTAAACCAGAAGTGCCTCCCGAGAGGACAATATGGATTTAATTTATTGGCTTCTAGATGCATTGAAGGAATTTCTTATGTAGACCCAGTCTCAGATTGTCTTGTGTTTTCCTCTCCTTGCCATCTTTCTGTTACTGTTGTAAATAGTATTTATTAGCTTTGCAAAATCTTGCTCAGGCAGTTGCAATGAAGAGAATTGAGCTTCCCTTAGCTCTGCAGATGATCTGAGCAAACTCTAAAATCTAACACACAAATATTACTGAGTACCCATTCCCTCCCCTTAAACTTGAACTGTTCTAAAATAAAGCCATGTATCTTATGTTCCTCTTACCTCTTAGACCAACTGCTTTGTTGAAAAGATGGGAGTATAGGTAACCCAAGCTAGGCACAGGTCAGGCCTAGAGATGGTAGATACTGTATTAGCTGTTTGGCAAGGCAGCCTCTGACCTGAGGCATTGATTATGCAGGCAGGAGACCTGTGAAAAGAGGGATGAGATGAGCACGTAGGGAGGTGAAGTAACTGGCCCAAGTTCAGGTGAAAAGGCAAGAGCAGTCTTCAGGTCTGATCCTGGTCCAGTACTCTTCTCCCTGATTTGGTCCTTCCTTGTCCCGTGTCATTGTTGTCTTTTTAAGTGTCCTCTCTCTTTCAGTACCCTGGTCATGCCTTCACTATAGCTGTGTTTCTTGCAATTTGTCCTTGCAGTGGCATAATTGAACTTACCCTAGGATTTGAGCAGGGTTTTATCTGGTTCCTACAGAAGGGCACTCAGGCTCCATTGAGATGGATTTAATGTGACAATACCAATTCAGCAGGCTAGCATAGCTACTTTACAGTTTACCAGAAGAAGTCAATTAAAAAAAAAAGAATTTGAAGCTCTTTTTATTTTTTTCCTAATGATAAATAAGGGAAAAACTAACCTAGCCTTACAAGTAATTTTTTACTATGTACTGTAGATATTTCCTGCAAGTATTCTATTTTGTAAAATACTGGATTTGTATTTTAATACAGCAGCTATCACACCAGCTCCTTTCTTGTTCTTTGTTCTCCTTAGACTTTCTTCCCTGTTTGCCATCCTCAGGCCTGACTCAAAACTCAGAGAAATGAATGGAAAGTATTTGGCAAATTACAGGGGACTGTGGATCGGTTCCCATTGTGCCATTTTAAGAAGGTGTTTCACATTAGTGACAGTGAAACATGTGCCTGACTCCATGAGCTAGTAATGAGTTTTGGTGTACAGATATGCCTTCTAGGTAATGCCCTATTCTTCTATGCAAGTGCCTTTTTATTATTTTACCTGAGGTGGCAGTGAGAGGGGAAATGCTCTTGTAGTCTATGTTGCAACTGTTCCCTTCTTGGCATGGGTCAATCTCTGCCCTAAAGTCTGTCTCCCTTCACAGTGATCCTCCTGGGTCCTCTGAATCATTCCATTATCTATCAACAACTTTTGTATGATTTTTTATTTTTTATTTTTGAATGGTTTAAGGCCTCACCTAAACGCTGACCACCAGTGGGTGTCACAAGGGATGGCTGCATTGCTCAGCCACTTGAGGTCAGCAAAATGACAGGAGAAAGCTGGGACTGACCCTTCCATTACCTTATGGCTGGTCAGCACAAGTAGGCAAAGTCATAGTTTAGAAAATTCCGTAGATAGTCTTTTTTTTTTTTTTCCAGAGCACCAATGGTTTGTCACTTCTGAGGGCAACTGAGTGGTTAAATGTTCTGCAGGAGAGGTTCCAAGCTACGAATGCAACAGCACTTACTAGTCTTGCAGTTTGTGCTGTGCATATAAGCTGGAGGCCTCTCTGCCTGAGCTTATGCCCGTGACCAGTTAAATGGATCACCTCCCAGTGCAGATACAGCTGACTTCACTGTCTTAACACCAAAATGGAATTATTTCTCAATAATCACAGGACAGATGATTTTGTGCAACCAAAACAGCCCCTCCTCTCCAAAATGTATTCCGCTTGCCACCATTAAAACTTTGCCCTATTTTTTTGTGTAATTTGGGAATGTCAGTTCAAATCTGGTTAAGAGATAGTCATGTTTTCATCCAGAGCATTTTAAACAGCCACAGTCTGGTCAGGCCTCAGTACTAACTCATCCAGGCCATTCCGATTTTCTTGCAACTGTTTGATAATCTATTTCTGTAATCTTAATTTGTGTAATCCTTTAAGTTATTTATAGGTACTCTTTTGGGCAATCTCTTGACCTAGCACACACATTGCTTGGGGATTTATTGTATTACATGTTACTCCTTTATAATAAGGAAAACCTTTACTTTACTTGGGTATGTTTGTGATAATTTTTCTTCAGGGGCCTTAACAGGACAGGTTTCTCTTCTTGATACTGGGGGCCAAGGAATCCCCTGTCATCACCTCCTCCCAGGCTGTTGAGCAACAAGGACTTCACTATCTCCAGAGGCAGTTTGTGCCCACCTTATGTACCTAGCAGGGGGATGGGGGAGGCAGGACAGTGCCATTGCAGTGCCAGCCTCAGCAGCCCAGGGGTGACCCCCGCGTGAATGTTGATGCGCTGCACACCACATGCAGAGGCAGCTTATGTGCTCTGTGTTAAGGGCATAAGGAAAGAGTACTAAGGTGTATTCAGGGAGGATGCCAGTGTAAGTGCTTTTAATTAGCTCAGCTCTATTACTTCAGGTCTTAGCCTTCAGCCAGTGTGCTTTTTCCAGTGATCAGTGATTTGGTGCTCTAGAATAATGTGTGTGTATGGATGTGGTAAGCAAAGGCCTTACACGCTACTTAATTTCCATTTCCATCAGAGGAATTGAGTGATACTTGGAGTCCTCAGCTGTCACATTATGCTGTTTGTCATCACAGTTTAACACACACTAGTGAACTTACCTTTTGGCCTGTAGCTTTAAAGCATGTCTAGATCTGTTGGGTCTTTGCTTCTAGAGAGATAAGCTATGAATGAAAGTAGGGCATTATTTTATATATATATAAATATATATTTTAAAACTGTCAAGCACAGGGCATGTGCTGTTTCTAACCTTGTTACTAGTGCGTAGATAATGTTGGTTTTTCCACCCTGGGCTATTTATAGTTCTTTGCTGCATTTCTTTTATGTCATCTGTACCATTCAATATTTTTTAGCAGCACAGACTTACGGATTAGACTGAGGTTCTTAGACCAGATCCCACCTGATACAATGCAGCACACTTGTCTCATACTGCTCTTGGGGGCTGCAGGTCTGATTTATACTGACAGGGAACCTCTTCCATATCTCTCTGTATAACAGTGTATCTCTATGTATTCTTGATTTTTCTTACATAGACTAAAAATTAATCTAAACCCTTTTTATCCCCGCTAAAGAAACCAACCCACCTCTCTGCTCCCAACCCCCCAAACTATCAGTGGTAAATTCTGTCTAGACACATTTAAAATGTAGGTCAAGTAAAAGAATGATACTAATTGCTACGTTGGGAGGGATTTCCACTGAGTATTTGGGCTCTAGATTCTAGCTAGTGCCAAGAGGCCATTGTACAAAACCCACGCAGTTGAGAACAGAAGAATATGGAGTATTTTTATACTCGTGGTGACTAAAATATTTCTTTCTCCAGTCACTAATTAAAAAGGGAACATTTTGTATTCTGAAGGTGAAATGATAGGTCAGAACTTGGTAGCTACAAAAGTTATACTAGCCTATATAAGTAGTGTAGTGCTATGATGTGTTGCTGGTTTGCACTGTATAGTGTTAAGGATTAACAACTTTGGGGGTTGCAAAGATGAATGAATTGACTTACATGTTAAGTAAGGTCTTTACAAATAAGATGTAAGGATTCAGTCAATATTGTAGCTTTCTCATGGCCAATAAAATGATGTTGGGCATTCAGAGATATGTTGAGGGTGTGATCCCAGTTAGTAGTACCACACTGCTTGGGTGATCAGCATCCACAGAGACTCCAGTATTGAGAGGGAAATTGCAGTTTGTTTTTGTCATTTTTATGTCAGGCCTTTTTCTGCTTTACCAAGATGTGTGTATATATATATATGAATTTAATTGCTGTGTAGAAAAGGGTGCGTCTTGTAGGAACCTCTAATTTGCGATGCTGAAATGGAATTTGGATATTCTTTATTAGCAGTAGTCTCTTGTCTACCCTGAAACCGATCTCTGTACTCTTTCTCCAAGAGCTTCAACTGAATAGCTGAGTACTGAACATGGGAAAGCTGGACTTGTAGACCTGTTTTACAGAAAGGGTGAAAGAAAGGGCAGGTGAAGGGATCTGACATCACAGGGAAACCTAGTTCTTCATTCTAAAAATCAGCAATGATAGCCTCTGTCAGTAGTTCCCCGCTAGGTTTAGCTTTACTCCTATTCCCCTTGCTCTTTAATATTATGCAGTCCTCTTTATACATATCTGACCTTTATGTTTTATGCCACTTTCCCCTCCAAACAGCAGGTAAAAATCATTTTGAACTTTAGCAGTCCCTAATGAAGGGAGTGGAAGAGAGAGAGGGGGAAGCAGAGGCAGGTAATCATTTTCTTTTAACAGAACTTAGCTCATATCTGACTTTGCCATACCAGATTTTAATTCAACGGTGCTGATGTAACAGCGTCTTGCATTCTTCTTTTGTACAGTTAGCAAGAATGAGTGCGAGCGTGTGCAGATGTGCACGGTGAATAATTAAGAGAAATCAACAACACAGAGTTGTTTCCTTAGTGTAATAAGTGTCACTAAATAAAGGCATCTACCTGAACACGCAGGGCGCATTTCGCTTGGTGCAACAGGCAGTCCAGCCCTTCCTCTCTGAAACCTGTTCACATTCCACATCACTGAGCACTCGTAAAACTGTTGTGTGAATTGCTGTCTGAAGACTGTGCTGTGATTAATTGTCGACTGAATGTTGTTGTACTGTGTCATTTTGTGTGTATGCATAGACTGTCTGGCCTTTCTGTAGGACAGCTCTGGCATGGTTCTAAAAAATAATTAGTTAGGCTTTATTGTATATTCTGGTATCATTTCTGTTCTGCGTAATTATGACTTTGAATCTTTTTATTTTTAAGTGAGGTAAGTTAGCCTTAAAAGGTGGCCCCTGGGAGCTGATTGCTCAAGGAACACAGTTTCTTGAGCTGGTCTTGGGGGAGAGGACCTAAAGATCCCCCCCTCCCTGGGAGCACTACTGCCCTGACCGCCCCGTGGGCACAGTGTGGCAAAGCAGCTTGCTCTCAGAGGGCCATGCTGTGACACAAATAAATCACAGTTTTCCTGAGATTTGCTAGGCCTTCCAAGAGTAAATTACTTGGTGTTACTGTCAGGACGAGAAATACATATCCAGGGCCAAATCCGTTGCCTTGGGCCATGCAAAGCAGCACCTTGTGACTGAGTCACTCTGTCGTGACACACCTAAGGCACTTAAGCTGACCTTTCCCTTTCCCTCTGTTCACTGGAATGCAGTATGGGTTCGTGCAAACATATAAAACTATCTGAGATGACATGGACACTGGCGCTAGTGCAAAAGCATGCCCTCCAAAACTCCTTGGTAAACTTCATTGGGGCCTCTTCTGACTGCAGAAGTCTCTATTCTCTTGCCATGTCTATTTAACTCTGTGTCTGTGTGTTCAGTGGCCTCTATTTTTGTACAAGTGCTGTCATCTGGATGCGATCCAACCGATTGTTAACACTGCAAACATGTCCATTGGGTGGAAAGAAATTGCTGTTTTTCCTTTTTAAATCATCTGCCTGATTCTACGAGAGAACAGACTACCTGCTTTTGTAGCCTAAATATGTATGTAGTGAAGTATGTTATGCTTTTCATTTCTTGCAAATAAATATTTTCTGTAGAAAAAGCAAGTACAACTTGTTTGATTTCCTCCTGATTGTTGGAAAAGATCTGGGCCCTTGGCTTTCCCAAGTGTGGTGCCGCATGCAATGTGTCTGTCTACAACATGGCAGAACCCCAGTAATTTAGCAGGGTGCTAGAAAGAGAAAGTTAGAAGCAATGATGTGTTTTTTTACTGAAGCTGGCTGCCCCTTCCCTTTTTGAGATTAGCAGAGAATTATGTCTGTAAATAATGGGTGGAAATTAATGGCACTTCAGTGTGACTGTGCGATACAGCCCCATTAATATTCAATATTCTTAAAAGGGGGGTCCAGGAAGGCTGATGTTCAAGGGGGCACTTGCCTCAGCCCAGTGATACCAGTCTGCTAGGGCATGCTGGAGCTCGAGTTGTATGGGCCAAGTAGCCCTCTGGAAGGTAAGACCTTTTCCTGCACTGGCTTTTTACACTGGGTATGCTTAAACTGAAGTGAACTCTTAAGAGAGCTCTTTCTGCTTTGGATTTTAGGGATTGGGTCCTCTGCTGGCCTCGGGTCCTTCCCTTACCCTGTCTCACCCCTGAGATAGCTCAGGAGCTATTCTGCCTGCGTGAGCAGTCAGCCTTAGGCCCAGCAGACCAGAACCAGTATCCAGCAGGGGACAGAGCCGGACCTCTACTACTTTGGGCAGACATGGAAAAGAAAATACCTAATTTTTTCCGGTATGGGGACTCTCTGGCTTTGCTGGCCACCCAGCAGACTTGAGGATAGATGGCCTAGTCCAGATGTGAAAACTCCCCTGTGCAGAGCTGGCATCAGAAATGGTGTGGTAATTTATTCTACACCAGTTTTCTATTAGGAAAGAGACCTCGTATATGAGCACTGTGCATCCGTACAGCAGCAACCAAGAATTTATCCTCTGTAGGAAATATTAGTGATGGAAATAATAGTTCCAGCTTTACTGAAAGTGAAAATGGGAGCATGACAGATGGCTTTGATGCCTCCTTTTCCAGGCCTCTTAAAGAAGACTACTTTAGAGGTTGGAAAAGGCAGCTTAGCATGAAAATTGGAACAGCGTGGCCAGCACTAAATTTGTGGCTAATGCAAATTTTCGGAAATGCCTTGGTTTGGGGCTAAAAAGGTCGAAGTAACAAAGGAAATTGGCAATGGAGGAAAAAAAAAGCTCCTCCCAAGTTCTACCTTGGGTGCCTCTCGCTTTCTGAACAGGCAATTTCACTTACCAGAACTATTGATCTAGGGTACTTGTTAGCAGCATCAGGCATATATAGCATTTTTAGAGGAAAATCATTAGACTGTGACTGATAGGGAAAGTTACCCTCAGCTTAGTTTTAGCTGAGCTCAGTTCCTGCAAGCCTACAAAACATGGACCAGTGATTAACAATTGGTTAAAAATCTCCTTGGATCTCAGTATTACCCTTAAATCATCACACAGCAGGTGATGCTGCAGGGAGTCTGTGATTAAAAAAGAAACCCACATACAATGAAGAAATGCTGGGTGGTGAGCTGTCAGCCTCGCTACCTATCAGCCTCCAGTACATGCTGTTCTTTGAAAAGCATGTTACTGCTTGAAGTCAAGGCTGAATTTTGATACTCCTTTCTCAGGCTGATTCCCATTGCAGGGCAGGTAATGCAGCTTGTGATGCCTCTCATGGCGTGGTTGGGTGGTAAGCCTTCTCCTTTGGCTGTTACCTACTGCTTGTACCTATTTTACAACAAGTACAGACTTCACCCCACTTGAAGGTATTTCATTCCTGGTGCCCTCTTTCCTGGTTTGTTTGCTTTAGGATTTTTTTAGAAACATGAACCTTATGTTTGTGGCATGCTGGTGAATTTGGCTTACGCTTCTCCGTGCTTCAGATTCCTGGTCTGCAAAGCCAATGATAGCTTCCTCCTCTCTATAAAGTACATTGGGATTAAGGAAAGCAAGGTGATCCAAAGGAGCTAACAATTGGAAACAAAAGCATTTTTCTTTTCTAGTTAATAATAATATGTAGAACTGTATCTACTTGAGTTCTATACATTGTTATGGAATTACTAATTTGTGTATCTCCAATAAGGAGGAGTTTACAAGTTCTGGCCCCTATCTTTGCTGTGATACCACTGAGGGAAGATAACCACTGTAGAGTAAGTCCATGACTGTCGGGATGTCTCACTTCCCTTGTCTAAAGAAACACTTAGGTTCTGGTTGTCTCTCTTTTTTAAACCTCTGTGGTGAAAACCTGGGTTTGATCCATGCTATCTGTGAAGGGGCAGCACCCAGGCACTTCCAAGCAGGTGACACTTCGTGTCACCTCCACGAACACCTTGGCACCAGACACCAGGGCATCTTTCTGGCTATGGCAGCCTTCAGGCAGAACGGAGAGCAAGTGCTGAAAAATAGCTGAAAAAGGGTAAAAATAAACAGAATGTGCCAGAAAGCAGTAACTTGACAAAGAGCTGATCGTTGTTGCAGGGTGAAGCAGATCTGCCCAACAGAGCAATCTGCTGAGCTGAGCTGGTTCCCTACATGTTGAGCCTCAGCATCCCTCAGTTACCCAATGGATAAGCAGTGCTCTACCGGAACTTCAGATGCTGTGAATGTTTTTGTGGGGGTATCTGTCAGCCCTGCATCTGGAAAGGGAAGCTGGCTGCTTGTTGAGTTACATTTAAAAATAGAATAAAAATTTGAGGGGATGCAAACACTTATGTACATATGTGTATAAATATATTTTATATGTTTTCCTGAAGGTTGAATGTTGAAGGTTTTCCTGAGGATGAATTTTGCATTATCTTAAGGAATATGGAACATTTAAAGTAGCGTGACTTCTCACTGGGTAGCCTGGCACACTGAACAAGTAAGGTTGCCCCACCCTTTTCTTCTCCAATGCCCTTTTTCATATATCCACCTCTTTTCTATTAGGAAAAAGATTTTCAGTCCCTCCCACTCTGAATAAAACTTAGTGCAGTGCACACAGTCTGTGCACACTGGAGTGTTCAAAATGGGATTTAACAAGCATGTGAGTAATGGAATAAACCTCCTTCCCCTGGCTTTACTCCAAAAGGCTGAAATCCTCCTTTCACTGCATTTCCTCTTTCATTCCCACCGTCCGCCCTATTATAGGTGGAATTCTAATCCATGCTATTCAAAGCATGCAGCGTGGTGAGAAGTTTGCACCCAGGAAAAAGAGTTCCTCACCTGCTGAACCTCGTCAGCCCTCCCAGTTAAGAGGGGAGTCACCGTGGAGCAATATGAGGTGCTGCTCTTAACCTGACAGTGCTTAAACAGATGGGAACTCAGACGTGGGAATTCAGGTTTTTGCTAGCATGATGATCCCAGATAGCAGCAAAACCTGCTAAAAACCTATTTTTGTGCTCATCCTTTCCCTCCTGATCCAGCGGTATGTCTGCAGCCATGTCTTGGAGCAAACGTGATGCTCTTCCAAAGCTTCTGCTGTTGCTGCCTTGCTCTAACCACAGAGATTGACAGCTACGCCACAGGTGTAATTGTGTAAGCAGGGCTTTCCTTCACGAGCCCCAGATTCTCTTGTAATTGCTCATATTCAGAAACAGGCAGAGGAAGTCAGTTTAGCACTTCACATTGCAAATGAGTCATGCAAATTGCAGCAGTCAGAGGAAAAACAGGTAATCCCGGAGCACAGTGTAAATTTGGTCATGTGGGCAAAATGGTTATTGACAAGCAGGAGTCACAGGAGGCTTATGCTGGAGGAGGAGGCGGCTCAGTGGCTTGGAGAGGGGGTAGGAAATTCTGATTAGTTGTTAGGCTTTGCTCCAGGTGCTCTGTGGGAGGTGGAGTGATCAGCTGGGGCACAGGCCACAGAGTTGTTCTTATGTGGACCAAAGGCTAAGACAATTGAGATGATATGTTAGTGTTCTGCTCTCCGAGTGCAAAATCAATTTGCTGTTAAAGGGGTTTTTTGCACATCATTGGCATCTTCTGGTAGCAATGGTTTTAACCAAAGACGGAGCCTTAAAGATACTATTGATGAGAGAGAGACATGGTGCTGCTTCTCATCCTTGAAGCTGGCTGTCGGGCTGGCTCTGAACTGGCCTTTGACAGTACCTACCCAAAATGGATTACTTCTGTACTGCAAAAGATGTTCTTAAACTGAATGCTTTCACAAGCAATGCTGGCTGCTGATTTCCCTGGATGTTCAACTGAAGACTTTCCAGTTGAGATCCTGGGGCTCCAGGGAAAAGGCATTGGTGGTTCCAGTAGAGCTCCATGCTGGTGTGTAAATCTCTCTGCACACAGCTCAGAGCAGGATCCAGACCTTCCTTTTACAGTTCTGAATAAGAACTTTAGTTTTGCTTCTAATAAGTCAGGTATTACATTGCTTAATTATGTTTTAGTCTGTGTCCTTTACTAGTAACTAAAAATACTCAGAGATTTGGAGGAGAAAAATTATATCCCTATTAGAGGAAGCACGTGTGCATGTAGGGAATGCATGCATTGGTTATGCCTATGGTTAGAATATGCCTTTGAAAGTTGGTTCAACTTTTAAATACTCATACTGTAGTAAAAAGATCCACTTTTCATGACCCTTCTCTACTGCCAACAAGGGACAGAAAGATGTCAGTTGGCTGGCATGGAGAGCCTGTCAGTGCTGAAGTGGAGGTGAAAGATGTGTACACAGTATGTGCTGCATGTGGAGAAGCTGAATCTTTGCATGGGGTTGGAGAAGGAGCAAGGATCAGATGTAAAGAACCTATTGACTGTCATAAACCAGGTTGATGCTCAAGATTTTGGAACATTAGCATGCTGGTGCATATGGTGTTCATCATGGCAATGGTTGTGTTGTGGCACAGGGATCACAAAGAATGGGCAAGGCTGCTCAGAGAAGTCATCTGTGGATCTAGTGAGGTTCTGAAATCTGGTCCTGTGGACTATTCCCTCTCCATAGAGTGCCATTGTCCATGCTTCTCTTTTTTCTTATGTCTTTCTATTTTGAATTGCATTACATTAGAGAACTTTTAGATACAGAAAACAAAGCCATGGCTGAGCATAATTCCTGCTATAATTTCTGTATAGTAACAGACCTTGACCTTTTCTGTACTTTTTCATGTTATTGTCACTGTCAACTGACATGCTTAAACAGCTCCATGCTGATGCCTACCTCTAAAGCCTTCCTTAGTGACACCCACCGAAAAAAGGGAGAAGCAGGGAACCATGTGGGAGGGGGCATCACGAAGGGGCACCGTGATACTTGTGCCAGAAGAAACCTCTTTGAAGTTGGGTGCTTTGATTCTGAGCATACCAAATCGACATCGCCTAGGGAGAAAAATGAGAACAATCGATAGACAAACAAGCTTGGGGTGTAAGAAGACGAGGGCGTCTCTGGGTGCTCCGTGGCACCAGGACTCATTCTCAAAGATGTTTTTAATGTGACGCCGGGAGCGAGCCGGGTGCGGTAAGGCCAGGGGCGGCGATAGGGGAGGGCGTGTCGCGACAGGGCGCGGCCGCGGGGGCTCGGCGGCGGGCGCGGCGATTGGCTGGCGGGCGGCGGGGCGTGGCAGTGGGGCGTGGCCACCCGGGAGTTTCCCACAATGCCCCGCTGCAGTGCGGCCGCCGATGGATGCTGCGCGGTCGCGCTGCCATTTGCAGCCGCCGCGGCTCGCAGCGCGCCCCGCGGCCCCGGGAGCTGCGGTCCCCCGGCCACCGCCGCCCCCCAGTGCCTGCAGCCGCCGGCCGGCCCTCCCTTGCCCCCACCTCCTCCTCCTTGTCGGCCCCACTGCCCAGACGCAATGAACCCCCCCGCTGCAGCCGGCGGAGAGGACACGGGGGCGGCGGGTGGCGGCAGCTGCCGGGGGGCCGAGGGCGGCGGGGAGGCGGCGGGTGCCGCCGGGGTCCCGGAGGAGCCGGGGCTGTCCGCGGCAGAGGAGTCGCTGGAGGAGAAGCTGCGGAGCCTCACCTTCAGGAAGCAGGTGTCCTACAGGTGGGTGCCGGGCGGGCGGGCGCCTCTCGGGGGCACCTCTGGGGCGCCGGGCGCCCGTGGGTGGGAAGGTGCAGGCGGGTCCGCTGGCGGTGCAGCCGGGCAGCGGCGTGAGGGCAGCACCTGAGAGCCGGAGGGGCTTTTTTTTCTTCATCCCGAAGCCTAAAAGAGCCCTCTCAGACTGGCGTTGCGCTAAGCCGGCAACCTGCTCAGAGCCCCGCTGCTGCCGTCAGGCTTGGGGTGCTCCTCCGGCGCGGCAGCGCCAGGGGAGACAGGGAGCGTGTCTGTGTACGTGGGTGAACTTCAGAGTTACTCAAAGAAAGAGTCGGGGATCTCGCCATGGGAATAGGTCTGTCTTCACGCTTTGCCCTTTCCGATAACAAGGCAGCCTTCCGTGCTCCCGGCGCCTCCAAACGCTCGCCAAAGGGATCGGAAAAACCTTTCTGGCGGCACCGCTGCTCCCGAGAGGGGTTTCTCTGTGGGATGTCTCCCGGGGTGCTGGTCTCCCCTGTCTGTCCGCTCTCCACCCGTGCCCGCAGCAGTTGCATAAGCCTCAGTGGCTGACAAGACAAGGTGGGCTGCTGTGCCCGGCCCCCCCACGCGTGGCTGGGGCTGAGGGCCGAGAGCGGCAGCCACCGGGATGCCACAGGACATACCAAAGCAGGGCATTACTTTCATAATCAGGGTCTCGGGTTTTTATGGCTGTGCGTTTATCTCCTACCTGTGATGTCAAATAAATGCGTTTCTCCCTGCTGTAAATACACCTGTGTGAAGGAGCTTGTGGTGAGGCTTGTTTGCTATTCTGCTCCCAGCTAGGATCCGTTAATGGTCAGCACCTGCTAAAACTGATTGCTGCCTGAGAAGGTTCATGCCAAAAAGTTTTCGAGTTTTACCTAATTCTAGCTGCAAAGCCCCAGTGGAGGCAGCATACCATCAGTAACTAGTATTCATTCTAGTGTGGTTAGGGACAAGCCCTTTGAGCTGGGAAGCTAGCAAACACAGAGCTGCTACTTATTTTTTCTCTGCAAGAAGAGTGTCTCTAGCCCTAGGTAAATTAGCTGAAGAATCTCCCCTTACACGGGGATACTTAATGTGCTGTCAATTTGCATCTGAGATAGCTCAGCAGCTGATCTGAGTCTAAGCTCTGCATGTGGCAGGGCTTAAAAATGATGTAATTAAACACTCTTCGTAGCTGAAGTTTTATATAATACTTCATGTGTGCAGAGAGACTTTCCCCATGAGGGCTGATGGTCCCACTGGTGAGTGTGAAGTCTGAGATGATTCGTACTGGTCTCAATGAGGTGAGCGACGTGAAAATGAAAACTTGCTGGGCATCTATAAAACATTCCATCAGTCAGTCATTTCTTGTACTTTTGCGCCTCTACCTTGACAGTTTTCTTAGCAGGCAACATTTAGGGGCAAGTCTATTGCAGGTGAAGGCAGAGTCTGTAGGTGAGCTGATGAAGTCAAGTAGCTTCTAATGAGACAGGTTTCCTAATGCGTCCGCTATTGGTACAGAAATCTTGGAGGTGCTCTATTCAAGCTTTTTATTTTCTTATTTCAATATTTTGGCAACTTCTGCCTTTTTTGGGGAGGAGGAGGAGGGAGGAGGTACTTATTATAATGTTTATAATGTTCTGCTCTCTAGATTGTCTAGAAGTGTGTTAAAGACGTGGATATTCTTTAAGTTTTCTGCATGGTCAATATTTGTAAGGGTTTCATTATAAATGCTTGTCAGAAAAAACGCAGGGGGTTCTTTCTCTACTTTCTCCCACCTCTCCTCTATCTACAAGTCCTGAACCTTCAGATATAAAAGCCTTTTCTTAAGCATCTCTTTAAGCATATTCCTCATTCTACTTGACTTGGTATGTGCAAGAAAGTACATTTTCCTTGTGTCTTTGGATTTTTCCACCTTATCCTCTTCTGGAGCTGGTTTCCTACTGATAAGGTGCGCTCTATCATTTATCCGTAATGAGAACAATCTGGATAGATAAAAGAGTAGAAAACTTCCACAAAGGACCTCCGCTGAGCTCTCCACACCCTGCACCCCCCCAGGCTCTTTAAATCACTACCATTTCTCTCAGTAAATTATGGTGCTGAAATACGTTTGCAAATGTAAATGGCTGTATTATAGAGAGAATCTATTTACATTGGCATTTAGACTCCCTTATCCATTGGTAGAATAGAACTTAGTCAAGGCTTCCTACAGACTTTCAAACAGCTAATTTAGGATTCTCTATGCAGGTCCATTACACTGAAATACACCTATACAGCTGTATTGATACATGCAGGAAAATACCTCACAACAGTTGGAACTTGCTTAAAATAGGAAAGATTCATGAAAATGTAAAAAAAAAAATAAATCCGTTGGTGGCAGCTGAAAGAACGAAATAGGTGCCTGAAAAGGAGGTCAAGGTATTGTCACAAGGGGAAAAAAAGGCAGAAAAACTTTTGCTGTACCAATATTATGACATTATGGTTTACCTGAGACTGACTTAAAGTAGTATTTTCCCTCCTCCCTCCCATTTGTTTTCGTCTTGCTAAACAGCACATTCTTTTATTATAATGCAAATCTAATTAGCTACTGACATAATTGTTGCATGCAAATAGCTTGTTAGTTCCTCTAGAATTGCACCAAAACCATGCATAACATAGTTCAGAAATCAACATTTGGTGCTGATGTGGCAGTATCTTCAAATGCAGAAACTGCTGGATTAAATATGTAAGGATTTTGTGTAGCAAATACCAACGTAGGCATGTTTGCCCCCCAGTCAAACCCTCAGGAGATAAAACTTGCTTTAAACAACACCGGTGTGCCCTATGGGGAGCTCGAAAGCTCCCATGACCTTGCCATGTTCCCAGCCATTCCCACCTTGCACCTGACAATCCACAAAACTCTTTGTCCTCACCAGAAGCCCCGTTAAAAGTAGATATCTTCTTGCTGCTGACTTTCTGGCAATGCGCTGTAATCGTGTATACACGCACAGTGGGGATGTGCCGCCCCTCCGTGCTTGTGCGGGAGCTAATGGGTTTAAAGTGTGTCTGTTTGTGTGTGTGTGTGTGTATGTGCTGCCAACATGCGTCCCTTAAGTGGATCCTAATTTGCAGACGGGGCGCCTGCCCGGCCTGATGTAATGGGGGGGCTGGGGGGGAGGCGCTGCCGCTGGAGCTGAGCCGGTGGGAACCGCTGGTGCAGAGGGAGGGAAGGGGAAATCTGCAATCAGAAGCCTCAGTCCCTTGAAGAGGGGTATCTTGCGGAGCTGGTCGCTGTGTAAACTGAATGAAAGCCGGAGAAACGGTCTCCCTTTTCAGCCTCATGCTGTTAAATGAGGGCAGCTGACTTTAGACTGAGATGCTGACATCAGAATGCCAACAGCTAAGTAGCAAGTTTAGGGCTAATTTTTTTTTTTTTTAACCTTGAAAATAGGGAATTAAATATCTTAATGACCTTTGGGCTTCTCTGCCTAAAATCTGAAATCTGGGCTCACAAAATGAAAAAATTTCCTTTTTTTTTTTTTTTTTCATAAATTGATCAACCCAAAATTCAGTTTTCCACCCAGCTGTGAAAAGCTTGGCAAATGAGGAAAAAAAAAAAGTGGATTACATATGTACCTCTGCCAGCTAGAAATGCTTTCCACAGTTTGGTTCTTGGAGTAGTATCAGCCTCCTACATTTCTAGACCCAGCAGAATATTTACAAGACATTGAGAGACAAAGCTATTATGTAAACTTTTCTTTCCTTGTATTTTTACTATTTTGTCACTGCAAATGTCTGTGAGGAACATCCTGGTCTGCTTTAGACAAAGTAGAAATTAAAGCTGTTTTCCCAAAGGAATGCTTTATATAAAGAGAAATTCAAATTATACCAAAGGGGGATGCTCAATAAGAATGTTTTCACAATGAAAACTAAGGTAAGAGGAAATAAAGCTCTAATTTGCAGTTTTCCTGCAGGTATTTGTAGCTCTAAAAAGCTCACCTGAAATGCAGTCTTCTCATTTCATTGTTTAAGCTTAGAGAAATAGTAAAAAACAACCAAAATAAAACAACTCCCCCAAAAACACAAACAAAAAACCATTTTTAAAAAACCAAACAACCAACACAATCTAAAAAGCAAACCAACTGAAACCATCAATAAAGCAAATGGTTTTTAATTTCTTAATTAATTATTATTTAGAAATCCAGGGAATCTCGATTAGTGGCACTGGAAATAAAAATACAGTTGTAAGTTTTAATGGCCCTCTTGTGAGAGCTCAAGTGGTGTTTGGCAAAGACTTGTCACTAGAGAACAGTTTTTTCTAGGGAAATGTGTTTTCCTTTTGACCAAGTGGAGAAATCCTGACTGAGGCAGTGGGTGGCAGGCTTTAGAATTCTTGCTCGTACGTGACTCAGGAATTCCCAAAAGTGGGACCATAGTGAATCACTTCAGGGACCTGTGCTGCTAATTTGCTTGGCAGCTCAGTTATAGTGCTTTGCCTTTGGCTAAGGTGTCTTGCCTGAGCAAGAAACCATTCATTTCCCTTTTAGTACTAGAAGTGGCTGGAGGTGCTGGTTTTCATAGCTCACTGTGTCCAGTTCCACTCAGAAATGTCACCATCTAAAACAGGTGGTTTGAGTTTCCTTGGATGCTGCTTCTCTCTGACTTGCCAAATGAATCTGTTTGGGGTGTGCCTTGTGTGCTTTCCTGACCCTTCCTCTGCAAGCAGAAGCCAAGAATCAAGCTGGCCTTTCCTCCTCCAGCATCAGCAATAACTGCTTGTCTGCCACGGCAAAAAGTAACAGCAGTTATAATTAGAGTTGGTTTCGTCACTACATTTGAAGGGGGAAAAGTTATAGCAGAGAAGTTCTGGGAAATCCTTGATTACACAAGCCTTGTCACTGTTGATGAGCATATAAGTACCTGAGACTACAGATGGGGCTTCAGACCAAAATAGAAATGTAAGGATAAGCAATATCCTAATTTTTTTTGCTTCATTTATTTACTGACATGATAGTGATCATAAAACACACATCTCTTCTCAGTAAATATTAAATAGATACAGGATGGTAGAGGTGTCTCTATTACTAAGGCTTAATTATTTTATGAAATATGACAGCATTTACTAGTGTACTGTGAAGTATTATAAATAATTAAAGCTGGATGGCATTTGTAAAAATCAAAACACCCAACACAAGCCTTTGATCTTCTGATTGTGTTGATTATTTTACTTAAGTTTCCTTGAATCTTAATATGTTCTAATTCTATAAATGAGTGAGATTGTTCTGCATGTAAAGGATGGATGAATTTTTATCTTGTACCAAACTTCAAGAAAATAATTCTCGCTCTCTGGCCTAATCTCATAAGATCTGCTTACAACTGTCTTTGAGGGTTTCGGGTATGTACTGTACAGTCTTGTTACCACCCACTCTCATAACAGTAACCGATTCACTTTGTCACCCAAAACTTTCATCACCGTTTTGTAGTTGTCTCCCAAAGCAGATCACTGGATGTTTTTGGTACATGAAGGGGTCTTCACGAAGCTATTTGATTTATAAAGCTTTGAGGTGGAAATCTCATGTAGAAGCAAAAGGCAGAAAAAAGCTATGATAGTCAGAAGGAAGAATCATACCATGGGAAAACCAAGGTGGCATTTAAAGTTCCCTCCTGACATTGAGATGTGGCTGCAAGTCTGGCCATTAATGTGGCCAGACATCAAACAAAGTAAAGGGACTGTCTTTGACTTTAGAGTCTGATGTTCTCCCCTCCATGTCTGGGGTTAGCAGCACTTCACAAAAGAGATACTGTGAATGGTAACTGAATAAAATTACTCATGAGCTGCAATGGAATTATGTACATACTCAGAAGGAGATAAGTGCATCAGTGATTTGAAAGGGGGAGCCTCTATGGGCACATAATAAAGCTGTTGTGTAGCACAGGCACGGACCTGTAGACTCAGATTGCCCTCTTACTGTTGCAGGTGGAAAATCTGATAATGTAAAAAGTGCTGAATCAGATGCCACATAAGTTTGATGAAGTGGAAAAACACTTCTATTCTAGCTAGTCCTTTGGAATAAATGAGCAGGTAGCCAGTTCTTCTCTCCTGGATCAGTCATGGGTCTGATAAAAGTTTTTGCTTGAAGCCTCACCAGACTTTTGACAGGTTTGTTTGTTTGTTTTATTTGGCAACTTGGCTGCATTGTTGGGAAGGAACTGTCAGGGAGGAACTTTGCCTTGCAATAAAATGGATGTGGAAAGTTGGAGCTCTTTTGTGTCTCGCTCTACAGAGTTCTTGTTTGTTTTTGTTTTTTTTTTAAAAAACACTTCGTAAGTGGGAGTGATGCACAAACTCAGTTATACTGTTCACGCAGATGTCCTGGTGTTGGTTTGGGGTTTTTGTCTCCTCCTTGTGGTTTTTGAATGATTCTGTGATTTGTTGCTCTTAGCAGAGACGAGCTGTGTGGGACTGGATGTATTTGAAAAAATGTGTAAGAGTACATCTAGACATGCCCACGTATGTTCGTGTACAGGGTCTGTAGGAGCCTCCATGAGGTCAGTGCTACGTGTTTGATGACTGTGTATGGGTTAGGTGATGCCACAGAGAGTAACTTCAGGGTGAAGGAAGGTATATGATGGGACATGGGCAAGAAGGACTTCACTGTGCATTTTGCAAGTTGTGACCGTGTGGGAAAACCATCTGTGCTTTCTACTAAATAATTGGTGGACCTTGTGTGGGCTGAGAATAGTGTGCCAGGGTGGGCTGTGTGTTCTGGAGCCTCAGTGCATGCTCTGTGTAAGTGCCCAGTAACATAAGATGAAGGAATGTCATTATGTTGTTAATGCCAATGTATGGTGTGTGGGTTTTCAGCCTTTATTTAAGTGTACTTTCCTCTGAGGTAATACATATTTATATATATAAAATGTTAATGTGCTTGCTCATGGTGAAGGCCGTAGGTCTGATGGATGCAGTGCCAAGAGCTGAGATCCAGGTATGCAGGCACACCTAAAGCCACCAGGCTTCTCTGGTTTCACTTCTCATTTTTGTCTATACTCTGCTTTTTATTTCTGTTTTCCTGCTTCTCTCAGTGTTGATGTGCTGGCCTGTGGGTATAACTGCTTCCCTGGTGCCCATGTTCTCAGCCCTGAATTCTCCTATTGCCCTTTCCCTCGGGATGCTGAGCTCCTGGTAAGGCTGTTGCTGCTGCATGTACAGCCCACTTAATGCTGCCAGCAGGGAAGTTGGTTGCCTCTCAGCCAGCTCATAAAAGGCTTTTTTTGCTTCCCTGGAAACTTGTCTTTTGCATTTTGCCTATAAATGAATTCAGGGAGGATTTTGTCAGTGAAGATTAAGATGTGTGCAGTCCTCACACCAGCACCACACTGTCTAATGTGCTGGCTGCTGTGTGCCACAGGCTGGCCCAGACTGTCCAGTCGGTGCTTGAGTTGGTCTCTGAGCAAAACACTAGGCTTGAGATGACTGTGGATAGAGAGAAAAGTGGTTTTCTTGCTTTAAATTTCACTAGATTTTTTTTCTCCTACAGAAGACCACAGCCCCGCTTCTTAGTCTGCAGAAGAGATTCACAAATGAAGTAGGAGACTGTGCAGGGTAAAGGAAGGGGCTGTTTGGTTTTTGACTCAAAAAAAAATCTGATGTTCTGATCGGAGCCTTACCTTAAACAACAAAGTGTAATATTTGTCCATTCTGCTTCATCTCAGCTTTTTCCATCTGTAAAGCTGTAATCCGTGATAATACGTAACACAGGCAGTGTAGGACCCGAGTCTTTGCAGTTACACTTTGAGAAACAGAAGAAAGGAACATAAAGTGACTTATTTAGGAGTGCAGATGGAATCTGTGTGACAAAGTGGGAACAGGTCCTCAACTCCAGCACTCACAGCAAGACCTCCCATCCAGGCTAAAAGTATAGTGGAATAGAAAAGGATTGAATCTGCAACCTGAAAGTAGTGGGAGAGGCAAAGGACAGCTGTGCATGAATATTTTAATGAGATCTTGCTTAGAATATAATACACCCAAATATACCTAAAGGGGGCCTACAGGAAAGCTGAAGAACTTTTTACAAGGGCCTGTAGTTATTAAGAACATTTTACAAGAGCCTGACAGGAATAATGTCTTTAAGCTGAAAGAGAGCAGGTTTGTATTAGATATTAAGAGGAAATTCTGTATTGTGAGAGTGGCAAAGGCTGCCCAGAGAAGTAGTGGATGCCCCATCTCTGGCAGTGTTCAAGGCCAGGTTGGATGGGGCTTTGAGCAATCTGCTCATGGAAGGGCTGTTGGATCTAGATGATCCTCAAGGTCTTTTCCAAACCAAAGCGTTCTTTGATTCTATGAACTTTTGCTTCTGATTTATTTCATTGAGCAAATGGGAGGATTCATTTTTAAGGAGCTTCAGTAGCCTGAGGCTGCCATAGGGCACTAAGTGATTCTTCTGAATGCCTTGAGGTCTCCAGCTAACTTCGTGAAATGGCCCAGCATAAAGGTGGGGGAGAGGTTGAAGGGAAAGGGAATGATTTATTACATATTTCTGATGAATGAATGGTCGTGATCTACTATGGTCTTTACAAAGGAAGCTGTTGCAGGGTTAAACCTGTCTGCACTGTAGGATTGAGCCTGATTTTTCTCCAATACGTTCTATACTGCATTTTTGATAAAGCCTGGTTGTTTGAAATGTTTGTTCTAGAAAAAAGCTTGGTAATAAGGTCCTGAACCTTTCACTTCTGGCTTTCCATTCAGCTGCAGCTCTGAATGACACTGCCAGAATCTCTTTCCATTTAACAGCTGTTCAAAAGCTTAGTTAACTTTAACATTTACACTTCATAAAGGGAAACTGCTATTTTTATCATCTGGTCCATCCACCCTTTTTTTTTGAGGGTTTATTGCATAAAATACCTAACATCAGCATTTGGACAGCACTCTCAGGCACATGGTGTGATTCTTGGGGTGTCCTGTGCAGGGCTAGGAGTTGGACTTGATGATCCTGATGGGTGCCTTCTGACTCCACATATTCTGTCATTCTGTGATTCAAATTCTACCTAGAAAGTTTTCCAGCTCACCAGCCCTAGAAATTACCTAACACTAACACCATTGTTGTAGACAAATGGCCACGTACTCAGAGAGAAGGGAGGTGTCTAATTGTACTTGGGTTTGAGGCGTACTAATTTAAGGTGTCATTGCTCCTCCTGTGTACTTCTGTGGCTAAACATGAGAGATGAGAAGATATAGGATGCTGTTTCCTCAGACTGCCAATAAGGTCAATACATCAATACAATACCATTAGCATTGAGTTCTCTTATTGGCATTGGGGAATGGTGCTGCTGGCAGCCCTATAACCTCAGCTATGCTATAGAGGCACTGCAGAGATAAATTATATTGATGCCTTTGGTTGGCTGGATGTATGTAAGAGCTCTTGGTGGAGAGATCTGGGCTCCTCTCCAACTCCAGGGACTTGGAGGAAGGTGTTTAGTGGTCAGAGGTCTGGGTAGTGGGAATGAGGTGGGTAAGTACCTTGTCTTGCTTTGTAATATTCTTTCCAGATATATTCAAGATTACCTGGTCCTCCTTCACTGTTACTAAGGAATATATGTTTAATATGTCCATCCACAGTATGCCTGATTAAGGCCGTGTGATACACAAGTGTTTGGGGGTATGATCTGATGCTTTTCACAGAAGGAGAAAAAGAAATTATCATATTTAATATAGACATAATTATTAGAAACACTATGCTTATGTAGTACTCACTTCAATATTTGCAATTTCACCAACTTCAAAATACTTCAAAATTATAAAGTTTGTGTCAATATTTCTAATTTCTTTCAAATGCTCACAAGTGATGCTTATCGTAAAAACAAACAGCAAAGTCCCTAATAGTTGGATTATATTTCTTCTAAATTGTTTGACTCATCGGGAAGCTTGACCCACTGGGGAACCTCTTCCAAGTGGGGCAGGGATTAAGCTTCAATTGCACAGATTCATCAAAGATGATGAGTCGAACATCTTAGAATCCCTCTGTGCTCTGAAACTGCTCCCCGGTGCTGTGTAATATGCAGGAGAGGGGACTGCCTGTGATGCTCTGAGAGGTGCCATGGGGTTTCTGGGCACCATAGGAGGGGGTGAGGAAGCAAAATAGCTTTAAAGCCTGTTAGCATTAAAAGATGATGAGAAAATACCTTCCTGTCATCACTTTATTTCATTAGGTTGCTAATGAGTTTCCTCTAGGGATGGTAATGGGGTAGTTCTGATGCTTTTATCCAATTAGTGAATGATCCCAGGAGTATATTCTTTTGTTGTGAAAACACATCGAGTTTCTTTCTGCCTGGAGCATTGAATCCTGCAGGTACTCTGAAGGCAATGAAATACCATGTGTAGGTGCACACTGGGCCATGTCCTTCATTATTAATTGCTGATGTTAGCCTGATTTATCATTTTGAGATGATGCCCTAGAGGACAATGGACTTTCCTGTGAAAGTAAGTGAAATGCCAAAGACGTGAATAAAGTTCCATTATGAGCTTTGAGATTACTTGTAAGTTCAAACTCTGGGAGAATTCACATATTAAAAGCCCCCATGTAGATAGGAAACAAAAGATGGGTGCCTTTGATACTATTGCCTTAAGGGATATTCAGTACCAATGTCTTGCCAGCTGCTTGTGCTCATAGGCACCTTTGCTTCAGGCACTATGGTCGCCTCCGTGTTTCAGCTTGATTTTAAAACGGCACTGAAGAAGGAATTAGCAACAGTACCAATGCAGCTGACATGTTTGGTTGTGGGTGGCCTTCCGTTGGTGAAAACAACTTAAACTATTCTTTATTTTTCATTGTTGGTCTCTGCAGGTAGCCAACAGTTGCAACTGTCACCTCTCTTGCAGGGCAATATATCTGCTCAGGCTTTGGAGCAGGTAGTTCTGTCCCTGCCCAGTGTTTACCATCATAGAATTTCTGGCTTTCTTTATTTTTTTAGTTGCTCTCTGTCCCTTTTAGTTCTGTTATTTACCTTTCTTGCCCTACCGTCACCAAGACACCCACGCTCTGTGTGGGTTTTTATACCTGGGACTGTGCAGTGCATGGTGCAATGAATGCAGAAGAGTGAAATATATGAACACTGGGCTTCACATTCTACAAGGTTAAATTTAATTTATTGAGGTTGGTCAAACAGGGTTTTTTCCTGTCTACAAGGTTAGTGTGAGCTTTACAGTCCCATGCACAATCTCTGATTCTTTACTATCAAGATGCTCATGATAAACTGCTTCCTTTCCCCTTTAGAGTTGTAATATAGGAAGTTTTCAAGCCCTGCAGTGGTGGACTGTTGCAGAGCTGCAAAGTGATTATGTGCATGTTTTAAGTGTAATTGGGCATAAAGATAGCGACTGTCCCTCTCAGTACAATGTAAACCTATGGCAAAAAAGGAAGAGGCACAAGTTGCCTTCTCCAGCTGTTCAGCTGTTTTTTGTTCCAGCTTTTTTGGGTATTAAAGGAATGCTGAAAGGTGTCTGACAAGCCCCACTGATGCATAACAAACATGCTGGAGTGGACTCACAGTGGCTTGGATACAGGGTGATGTTGTGATGTTGTGAGGACTCTCTTTTGGCTTTGGGAATCTTGATTCAGCCCGGATGGCAAACAGCAAAACAGTGTTTTTCATTTCCTTGAGTCTGATGTGGGCCATATCATCGTTTGATAAATGAGCCGCGTTCCAGAGTGAACAGCAAAATTACTGAGTGTCAGGTTATTTGGTCTCTGTCTTGGCAGCATTCTGTTTCTCTTTTTTCAGCAGATAGTAAAAGGATGAGTAATGCTGGCTGTGAATGCTGGGGCAGTTACAACCTGGACTGAGACCAAAGTAGCATTGGAGATACCCCCTCACAGAGTTGATAATGTGGTGTTTAGAAACTGTTAACCTGATGGCTTTCAGTCTAGTGACCTAGGGGTGGCAGTTCTTTCCCCCAAAAATACCCTTACCTATGAAACCTTAATCCATTTGACAGGGAGAAAAACTACAACCTTTACCAGGGATGGCTGTTGGCAGACTGGCCTGGAAGGCTTTGGTGCCCTCCAAAGGGAGGGCTGGCAAGCGCTCAGAATTTCCACTCTCCAGAGGAGATACTGAATGTCTTTCCCTCTGGGAATACCTTGGGCTCTCCTAGTGCACAGCAAGCTTCTGTCCAGACCTGTTTTGGGAATGTGATGGACATCAACAACATAAGCCAAGCATCATATATGTTCATCTAAGCCCATAGGCAGTTTCAAGCCAGAAACACTAAAAGAAATGCTGTCCATGGCAGGATTGACCTGGAGAGCTTGTCTGTGAGCTTACTCCTTAGTGAATGTGTTTTGGAAAAGCCTCATGTGTGATGATTTTTTTTTTTTAAGTGAAAGGCAGAACCTGAGCCATCTCTGATGGCTGCAACTGGAAGAGATGTTTAGTATGACATACAAATGATTTTATTTCCTTGTATGTAGTCATCTAGAGTTACCTGTTCAGGAGAAAGGAATGCATTCTTTCTAATTTTCACCTCATGTCTGGAGAGAGATCAGATAGCAGGGAATTTAAAAGAAAAACCTCCTTTAATCCCTTGGTTGGGCAATATGGTATTTTTTTCCCTAATCCCTGGATTGCTCTATATGCTCTTCTCCCCTTACCCTACCTCCACAGTGCAGAAAATAAAGCAACGAAATGTAATTCTGCTGTGAACTCTGATTGGCTGAGGCTGTTTTCACAGTCCTGTCCATGCAATAGTTGCTTACATTTCCAATTCCCCTTTTTTTCCTGAAGAAAGGCTTTGAGTTTGGTGCTTATGTCAGTATCTGGTCCAGATAAAGAGTAAACCACAGCTGCCCCCAGTGTGGGGGCTCACCTCTTTTCACAGCTCCTACTGTTTTTCTCTGGGAAGAGAAGATAAGATGACTAATTTGGGGAGAGAGATGGAAAGAAGAGGGGAGCTGACCTATGGTTGTGAAAATTCTAGGTTCATTCCTCCTCATTTCCTAATCACTAAGGGCTGTTGTCTGTTGAGGGAGAGTTGCAGTACAGGCAGTGGCAGGGAGAGCTTCCATCACAGACTGATTATGCCTCTCTCCTGACTTAGCAGAAAAAAAGGTAATTCACTTTATTTTCAGTCTTTGGCCTTTATCCTAAGATTACTCATGTCTTTTCCTTCCCAGAAATCAGAGATCATCCTCTTTCACTTGTTAAGTGCCAAGATACCAGATGGCCTTGCCTTTCTGCCACCCATGATCTTATTTTACTATCCTTTGCAGCTGTACATCTTACCTGAAATGAAAGCTGAGCCTGACTTTCTCCTGAAGGATTTGGATATGGGCTTGCAGTTGGGTCTGGGAGCTCTGGCATGTGTCTGCTTCTCCCACCTGGTTGTGCTGGGAGCTGTAGGTCATAAAAAGAAGTTTTTGATCATTTCGGCTCCAACAAGACTTTTGGGCCTTTCAGGTGAACAAAGATAAGCATTTCCGGTGTGTCACCAGTAGTTATAATATGAGATGAGGACAGGAAGGAACAGTGGAAAGTTGTGCTTAAGGTGCACGAGGTAATGCTTTTTAACAATAATTTTTCCAGGATTGGAGGAAGCCATGAGGGATCTGAAGTACAGAGAGAAAGAAAAGGAGGAGGGAATAAGCTGCAATGGCAGAACCGCTGCTCAGTTTCTCCCAATTCAATTCAGTTGCAGAAGAAGAGAAAGATATGAATTCCTCTCCTGTAGAAGCAGCTTGCTGTCTCAAGTCAGCTCTCCTACCCCTCCCACCTGCAACATAAGGATCATGTCCAGACAACTCAGGGTTCTCCCAGGTCTTGCTGTGGCTGAGCAGTGTCTGGACAGTGGTCTTTGCTTCCTGTGTGATGGCCCCTTCCCCAGCCATCGGTACTCGAACGTGGGAGTGGGAGAGTGGCAGCTCTTGTTTCTGATTCAGTTGCTTTGGCAAACGGTGTCACAATTTGTCAGGTGCTGAGTGTGATATTTGCTTGATGGAAATGTTGGCCCTATTGTGACTCAATCTTAACAGCTCCTCGCAGCAAGGTTGTAAGACAATGAGACAAATTTACTACACGGGCAGACAAAGCAGCTTCTATTATGTGTGAAAACACAAATAATAGGAGGATAAATGAAAAACAGTGAGAATATCTTAGTGTCAGGCAGTTGCAGGCACAACAGTGAGTGTCAGCATCTGATTTGCATGCCAGAGGTGTTGGGAACAGGCAGGTGTGCCTGGAGGGCTCATGCCTGAGGTGGCTGGATTGTGGGTGCGTGCTAAAAAACAAGGAAGATTTCAGTGGCATTCTGTGAAGAGTCTGCTCAAAGAGTGGCAATGGGAGAACTCTTTTTCTTAAAATATTTTTCTTAAAATAAAGTGACCTTTCATTCATTCTAAATTAACAGAAAATTGGGCATGAGATAGTACTTGTAAAGATACCACAATATATGCATTTACTTGTAATTGCAGTCTTCTATAGTGGAGAAGGGTAGCTGAATAATTCCCTATGGAACATTTTTAATTTTTTATTTTTTTTTTTTAAATTTTGGCATGATATTTTCCAACTGAAATCTTCTGGGGAAGATGCTGATTTGTTTTCAAAAAAATAGATAAGCAACATATTCATATAGTCATCCTTATAACTAAAATATAGATAGTTGATATTATAGTTTCTTGGAATTTCTTAATGCTGAGTTCTTTTTTACACTTTGATTCAGAGGAGAAAAATTATTTTGTTTTGATTTGAAATATGAGTATTTTCCAAAGAATGGAAGCGCTGTGTTCTGGCAAGCCAAAGTTATTTGATAGCGTTTGTGAAACTATCTTGGTCACGATTCATTTTTTATGATACAAGTGTGCTGTAATAACAACATCTAGTGTTAGTCAGCCCTATCGTAGTCTCTTCTGAATGACCAGAGACTGAATGAACATGGAAGAAGAATTGTTCTCTGACTGCTAGCAGGAGCTTCTTGATGTCATGATTTAAGTGTATTATCAGAGTAATACAGGGTAGTGGATGGCCATCCATACTTTATACCTAAACAGGGAGGTCATTCTCCAGGGATGTCTGAAAGCTGAATATATGTCAGGTGTATGGTTGGTGGTTGCTGGTTTTTTCCTTTCCTTCTCTTTCTGAGAATATTCTGTATCTGTGAGTCTGTCTCTGCAGCTACTGGTGGAATGCACCTGGTTAACAGAAGGCAACCAACTCTTGTCTTACAAAGTGATGTCTGATGTTAGGGCTGAAAAGGCTTCTGCCTTCAGGAAGTGTTGACCTGTTTTTTTCAGCCATTTGTGCTATTCCTTTCTGACCATGGAGCAGTTGGATCAGCATTTACCCTCTCCCAGGTGGGTGGATCTCAGCAGTGTGGTGGTCTGCCACCATGCTCTGGCTGCTGAGCACCACAGTGTGCTCGGGTCAACAGGGTGAGAATTTGTAGAAGTGAGATTTTCTGTGAGATTTAGCTCTCCGGACTGAGGAGCTCCTACCCAACTAATCTGGGCAGTGTAGAAGGAGGGAACCATCATATTTTGAATGGCTGTGTGTGGAAGGCAGTCCTCTGTTCAAGGCTGAAGGGTGTTGGGAACTACAGCTTGAAAAGGAATATAAATAATAGGCAAATTACGAGGCAGTGTTTGTTATAGTAAATTATGTCTGGACAATGGATTGCTGAATTGTCAGTCATAGAACAGTGTCTGCTTGTACTAGTTTTGTTGTTCCCGACATATGTTTCCCACAGGATTTGAAAACTTTCTTGGTAACAGACCATATGAGTGTGTAGTTCTTGCCATTAAGACTAATGCATTTCCTTCTAATGGGTCTGCTGCGATGAATCAGTCCCCACGTGAATGCCTTGATGGTTGGTGTGACTCCTTACTGGCTCTGGAAAGACTGTGAGTACTGATATGTGTGGAGAAGTCAGCATGAGGAGAGGAGGAACTATTCTTGACGGACAGTTTCAGGCTGGGGAGGCTACCTTCCCTGGATGTCCTCAACAGGCATTAGCACATGAGGGAGTCTTCTCCACAGGACCATTTGCCAACATAATTCAGGCTCTGGCTCCTAACTGTCCTCTGGAAGTGCCCATCTCAACTGCAGGCAGTGGGTGGAAAGCAGTCTTACAAACCTAAAATTAATTTTAATGTGGACTCCTCCTACAAATAAGATGAATAGATGTATGTGCTTGATAGTGTTTGGGAAATGTTTCTAAATGGAAAAAAAATTTTACTTGTAAAAAAGGATTTTTTTTTCCAGAAGGAGTTTTTCTGTTGCTTTTTTTTTCTTTTGTTTTTGGCAAGATATAAATTTGCTTTGAAGTGGAAGTGGTGACTTCTTTTAGTGGATACTGGCAAGTATGTCAATTTTATAAAGTGCTGCAATATCTCTCCAGCCAAATAGAGATGTTGCCATTTTGCCTGCTGTGAGCTGCATCTTGAAAGGGAACAGCTTTGCCAGATGCACGGGCAGCTGGGAGGCACTTGTTTTGTGATTCGATCTAGTGCAGGACATGAAAGTAAATCTCCTGCCCTCTCTACATATCTAGGGGGGCACACTTGTCATGTTTTCCAGGAGCTACAATAAATTACCTGGGAAGTAAAATACATGGATTGCCCATGACCATCCTGGTCTCTCAGGATTGTTCCTTAATGGTTCAAAGCCAGATCTGGCTGCTGAAAGGAGCATGTGTTAGAAGTGAGGGGGCAGGTGCCTCTGTGCAGCTCCTGATGTTATTCCATGGGACAGCCCTCGTTTTTCGTGGGCTTTGCTCTTAGCTTAACTCCTGCTCTTACTCTAATTCATTCACCTCAACAGTAGCACAAGACAAACCTGTGGGGTGGGGGAAGGAATGGAGTCAAATCCTCTTTATCATGAATATGCGACACCTCCAGCTGTTGATGATGTTCTGAGTGGTACCTGAGTGGCCAATATTTGACCTCTTGTTCTTTTTCCCTTTTTTCCTTTCTTTATTTCATTGGGAGCTTGAAAAAGTACAAATGAAATGAAAAAGGACTAGAGAAGGGTAATGTAAATCACTTCAGGCATTCAAGTGTGTTTGTGATTATTCTCCAGGAAGAGAGATGACAGACTGTGGTTATTTGGTTTATAAGTAGAAGAAAATATGATGAAATAAGTGAGCTCAGAGGCTTTTTCTGCACTAGCCATACATGATTGTTTTGTGTATATTTAATAGGGACTTCACTGCTGCAGCAAATCATTGAAGGGAAATATTTAGTAGAATCCAAAGAAGGATTAGGCTTTTGTAGGAAAATGAATTGCTTTCGTAGCAAGTCAGACTACTGAGCATTCACAATGTCACTGAAGCTGCCAATGTTTTCTTGCTTTAGGCAGTGAGATTGTGACCTGCAGGGGCTGGAAAAGGATTCTCCCTGTGCACTACAAGTTTCTACCCTTCACTGGGTGCACACTGCTGCCTGTCTTTGTCTGCCTTGCCCTGAAATACCACGTACTGGTGGGATATTGAAAAGTGAGTTCTTTTAGTCATGGGCCAGTGATTTGATCAGGCATGACAGCCGCTAAGAACCTAAACAAATAACGAAGAAGCTAATTCTGTTCCCCTATCTAAAATTCTAATCTTGTTTGTGACATCATAATTGGTTGCCATAGGGACAATTATGGTGTCATAAAAGGAGGATTAATGATGAGTTTAAGTGAGGATTAAGCAGCTGGAACAGATGAACTTTTTAATAACTCCTGCCTCCTCTGAAACCTACTGTTTTGTGTATAAAAACATAGCCCCAAATAAAGAGTGATAGGCTGGATGAAAGTCAGTAAATATGCACTGTAGGAACAGTTGTGCATCCAGAAGGATATTGCTCTGAGCTTCTGGGGTCTATCAGGATGCTGTGTTGTAAAGGAAAACTCATCCATGAGAGTGAGCGACAGATTTCCTGTCTCATGTGGACTTTTTCAGGTGTTCAGACACACAGATTTTTCTTCTGTGGATCTTTTCTGTTGTGTTTTAAGCATGAAAAACTATGTGTACTGTGGTTATTATTCCTCTGTAATGGGTTTTAAAAATAAGTATCGCAAATATGATGGAAGTGAAATGTAAAAGATAAATCAATTTTTGTTCAACTTAACTGTTTCCTTTGTGAGGGTGCTTCAAATTTTAGTAGCTTGTCTGTTTGGAATTGGTTGTGAAAATCGTGATTCCTAGCGTTAGAATACTTCAGTACAGATCATCTGATGCTTTAGCTTTTGCCTGTGCTGTAAAGGCCAGGAGGGCTACTTAACAGAGAGCAAACTATATCAGACAAACCGGATTCTTGTGCCCAAGCTGGTGGGATCTGAACTACTGTATTAAATAGTTAATTCATACAAAATTTCGATGCTGTTGACTGTATGCAATTTGTAAAGCAAAGTTTTGAAAAATTCTGAGGCATTTCTGCAGCGTTAATATCTGTGCTGGCTGCTTTGTCCTCTCAGGTGTTCCTGCACGTTCCCTTGGAGCCAGGCAGGCTCTGCACGGCTCGACAGTTCTTGCTGCCATTTACTGCTCTGACCCGACCCACTCCAGCAGTAATGTATTAGCAGAAGGGCCATCAACAAGAATCATTAATACAATAACAGGGGATGGAAAAGTAGTGTGAATAACTGTGGGTAGCACTGGGGATTGACTCCACGGCAAGAAACTACCTGAGGGGCTTAGGTGTGGGTGTCAGTGCTTTATGTTGTCTCCGGCTCCTGTGACATTTGCTTACTTCTTTTTGTCTCCCTCCTTCTCACTCTTCTTGGTGCCTCTTTTATGGGCTGGAGAGGAACGTGTGTTTCTGCCTGCATGGGAGTGGAAACACAGGGTTCCTGAGGTTTTTTGAGTGTTCAAGCATAGCTGCCCTTGCATCCATTATTGAAGTGCATGAGAATTCTTACCAGACTGCCCTGGCTTGCAGACAGTGACTTGTATGCCAGGTATTCCTGTGATGTTCTGCTGGTGTGGTCTTCTGTCTTGTGGTGCTGGTGGCAGCTGAGCTTGGGTCTGCGTGGCCTTGGCCCTGCTTTGGCCTCTGCACGCTGAGCAAAAGCCTTTCTCTGAAGCATTTTCAGGGAAGAATGACCAATTCTGCGGACTTCTAAAATTGTTTTCAAAACGCTGTACAGGAATACATTAATCTCTGCAGCATCGCTGGGATGGCAGGAGACATGCTGTTCTCTTATTTCAGGAAATGAAATTCAGGAGTAAAGGTTAAACTACGAATTTTCCAAAAGTTTGCTAGAGGTGTAAGCAGCCCTTTTGGGGTACCTGCTTGGGGACACATGAGCTTGGGGCACCTAAAAATCAGGATTGCCCTGATTTTTAGCCAGGCTGAAGCTTTTACCAGCATTATAGAGGATTTCGGTAGGTATAGTGCAAGTAGGTTTGGATGCTCTCCCACTGACTGCTGCCTTCCTAGTACAGTCTTTCAGTTTATCTTCTCTTTCCCAAAGTCCTTGACCTCTATTCCTCCATATACAGCATTCCACCTCAATCTGCCCTTGTGCCCCCAGGCAAAGGATTTGCTGGCCAAGGATCCAACCCTGCTGTTTTGCAATGCTTTGGGAAGAGCAGCTTATAAATGCCATGAGCTGTGCTCGTGCTCCTGCTAGTCCTACCCTCCAAGGTAGGTGTACTGCAGAGTAGGAACACTGCTGCTCTGAGCTGGGCAGGCAGCCTGGGGAGTTCTGTGCTCCCAAGTCCCAGAGGAGTAAGTGGAGGGCAGAGTGGCATGACGAGCCTAGAGCAGGGCAGATGGCTTGTGCCAGCACAGACCGCTACAGCCTGGGTTTTCGTGGGGAGCTGAAACCTGCTGCTGCTTAGGCCTGGATGGCTCTCTTCTGAAACAGAGGACCTAGTTCAGTCTCTTACCTAATCCCAACGGGCTGCACCACATTCCTCCCTCGGCAAAGGCAAGGTGTACAACTGAAAGCAAAAGTGTTCCGGTGAGAGCAGGAGGGGGACGGACGGTGTGGTGTTCTGGTGTCATGATACAGGGTTTGCTCCTTGTCGCTTGGCAGATGTGCTATGCAGACTCTTGCTAATGTTGTGGGTTAAGGAGGCAGCATGTTGATATTCCTGAGATAAAAAGAGGGTTGATTGGTCTGAGATGTGTCACTTTGTATACGTTATCTGCAGCTGCCGCGTGTGTAAAGCACTGGACTGAGCATATCTCGGCTGTGTCTTGGAGACGCGTTCCTGTCTGCGTATGACATGTGGTCAGTGAGAGGGCACTGCCTCTGAGCTGGGCAGGAGAACATTATTCACAAGTGATCACATGCAGCTGACAAACTGGGGAGGCATATGATAAATTGGACCTTTGGCTACTTCATACTGGAGAAAATCTGAGCCTGGCTCTCCGCTGAGTGCATGCTTGCTGCTGGGGCTGGTGATGGAGGTGCCCCTTGTGACAGGAGAGCTTATGATCTGCCTCTCTGTGGGTGAGGAACAGGATAGGGCTGTTCTTTCTTTCATACAGGGCGTGAAGTACATCTGTAGGCTAGTACAACTGTTCTCAAAGTCACCTTCCCCGTGCAGAGTTCGGATGCCGCAGGGATGGGCACCAGCTGTACTCTCTGCCTCCAGGCAAACAGTTTTCTGGTCCTTGCCTGCCTGGTCTGCAGAAGTATCTGCTGAAAGTGCAGGTCTTGTGATCTTGAAGACGTTAAAGACAGACCAAACTCAAAAATGTGTGGGTGCAGTGGGTTTGGGTGTCAACATCTGCCAGAGCTCAGAGGAAGTACGTGAAGCAAGGGGAATTTTTCTGTCTGTTTATATGTAGGTAAGAGCTGTGAGCAAGAATGCTTCATTACATGCATTTATACGGGTGTCTTGAGGTCCCTGCACCCCATTTTCCAAAACATAGCCATAAGCCAAGCCCGTTAGACCTTCTATTGTTTAAAACCCTTTCCATTCTCTATGTCAAAATCTCTCCCCTCCTCTCCCCCCAGTGTTTTTTTCTCCTGTTCCAGGGCAATCAGAAGATTATTAAAAGCCCCTACCCAAACCTAGTAAACAACTTCTTAAATTCTGGATTGTGTTTATTTTACTTTGGCTGGGACTGAAGTCTATTACGACTCATAAGTTCCCAGAAAGCCTTTGTGTAGGAGATATTAGTTTGCTCCCAAGTGGGTAAAGACCCTGCTTTGATTTTTATTGCTGATCTCCATATCAAGGTGAAGACCATGCTCTGAGGCTAACTTGAAGATCTTTGAAAGAAAGCTAAAGGCAAGCAGCATCCCAGATTCCACTAATTTCTGTAAAATCTGTTTCCCAGCTTCTTGGACTCCTCTGGAAAATTGCTGCAGGTGGTTTCAACTGGATCCACCTCACAGGACCATTCCCTGGGTGAGGGTTTTGTGGATCTACCCAGGATGTTGACGCTGCCCTTGCTGTTTGAACTGGGGACTTCCCATGGGTGAAATGATAACAGTTTATATCTGACCTAAATTTGGGCCTCACATTTTAGATCTCTTTTTAGATATTGTAAAAATATTAAGTATTGGCAGAATCTAATGCAAGATATGTGTAAATGAGATATTATTTCTGGATTTTTATTTCATTTCTGAAGAGAAACCTCAGTCTTATGAGGTTTTTGATGAAGCTAAATGAGAAAAAGAAACCCCTCTAGCAAAATATCTCTTGAACAGAGCCCCCTTTTCATCTGAATCTGGGAACATGAAAGTACAAATCTGTCTCTTGCTGAAAATTTTCATTTCTGTTCTAATTTGTAATAGGTCTCTGGGTGCTGAAACAATTTTCCTTTCTCTACAGATTTATCTTGAGCATTTCTCAATGGTTTGGAACTGAATGGATGTTTAAAGTACATTTTTCTCCTTTCTTTCCCCTTACATGTAGTACAGCTAAGCAGGTTGCTGACCAAAACGAGCCATGGAGATCAAAGTGTTAAATGTGAGTCAGACTATCTTTTAGAGGAGCATTAGAGGATGAGTCAGCCTTGGTTTTAAAAAAAGCATTTTAAAGATGATTGGAAAATTTGCTGAATGGAAATATTTCAGAAGAGTCTCTCAGTCTCTGAGAGAGAAGATGGGAGACTTATTTATCTCCATGAAGAAATGATAGCAAGTGTTGAAAGTAGTAATGATGAGATCATACTAAATTGAAGGTGCTTCTTTGGGAGTATTGTGCCCAATGTCCTCAGCTGGTCACTTGTAGCAGAGGCAGCAGTTATTCAAGATGAAGATTAGGGATGCAAGCCTGGGTCAGTGAGTCCCCTGATTTACTAGGCACAGGAGCCAGGAACATATGGGTGATGGGGTGTCCCAGGAAGGGGAAAGACTGAACTGCTATCTGTCTGAGCTGGCCTAGTGGCCTTTGGAACTGGACTTGGGATGGTGGAGGCTTGTTATTGCCCCCTGGCCGGTGAAACCCATGTGACCTGCAGAGGGTGGGATGCTGTGATCACCTCGTGGGGAGGAGACTTCTTTTTGTGCTCACTGAAGCTCAGCCATTTTGGTAGGAGGTTGGCAGGTGTTTAGGGGAAGTGTGCATTTAGGGAATGGAAAGACCGAAGAATTGGCAGGCGTCTATGAATGGTTTTTCCTCTCCAGGTTTGTTATACCTGCTTCCTGTATTTCACAGCATTACGTTTTTGGAAAAAGTGTGATCAGCCCAGAGGTACAATCCTCAGTTGTAAAGCTGGAAAATGCCAGCAAAGAAGAGCTGATGACGTGTGACACAAAATAGCAAATGAACCAGCTAAACAGCCATCCGAATTCCTAATAGAAAGAACATCTTAACAAAAAAACACAATAGTTGCCATTAGCATGGCATGGACTATTGCTGTGCACTGTAAATGAAGTGAATTTATTCCTGAATCCACTCAGACTTTAGGAGCTTTGCTTATAGCCAGACAAAATGTTTCTAAGAGGAACATAGCAGCTTCTTCCTACTCATGTATAAAGATGTACCAGCAAACTGCGGTAATGTATTATTATTATACTGCATTACAAAGGTAAGTGTTATTATGTGCTTTGCCTGGCTTTGTAGCCTTTCATAAAGAGTAAAAACACTTGGAGCTTTTAGCAAAGCCACAGTGCTTATTATCTATTTGAAGCAAAGGCAAGGGATTCTTTATTTACTACTCTAACTCTTGATGCTCATCCCTGTATCTAAAGTAAAAATTCCAGGAGGATCTGGAAATTGCGTGGGTTTTGCTTGCTCTGTTTTTACTTGCTGTCCTGATGTTCAAACGTTGTCAGGTCCTCCATGGAAAAAATAAGCCAAGGAGGTTGGGTTGGTTTTCCTTTTTTATAAGTAACTACTCATGTTTTCATCTAAATATGAAAAACAGGAAGGGAAGTGAAGCCTACTGATGACAGTGTTTCCATTGACCTCTCAGGAACCACACCTTCACCCCCACCCCCCACCTTTTTTTCACACAACTACCTTGGGGCAGTCACAGGACATTCCTCAAACCTCCCTGGGTCTACTGCTTTCCTGTCTTCATGCTGGGCAGCTCCTGCAGTTGACAAGAAAGACAGACGCTGTGTGCTGGGGGTCTGAGGTGTGGGAGCCAGCAGAACTGCTCAGGAATGTGGGACCGCTGGAGAGACAAACATCCTTGGAACACACGAAGGTTGGAAGCTTTTATACATGCTTGTGCATTTATATCTATATCTATGTGGTCCAAGTTATGTGTGTGTATATATATATATCTGTGTGGACCATCTACATGGTTGTTGCAACATGTGTGTCAGCATGTTCACATGTGTGCAGTAGCGAGCTTATGTAGTAGAGAAACAAAGATGCTCTTTAAGGTTAAAGGGCTCGCTGTGTTGGTTTCTGTCAGGCCAATTTGAGTGGAGAGCTAAAGAGGAATTTTCTGTGTAAATGTCACAAGAATTAAGTGGCTTTAGATGTATGGTGTGGAACGCTAGAAGTGCTGGGGTGTGACGAAGGACTTTGCAGACTCTGAATAATGTTATGCTTTTAATAACTTCTTGAGAATTTATGCCTTGAAGTGCAAAAATTTTAGAGGGTTTTTGTGAAGGGTAAAGGGACTGAAATTTGACCTGCCCTGAGAATCAAGGTTGCTTAATGCTTCTGATCTCTACAGTTCTCCTTCTGCCTGCAGTTAGGGTGTGATGTTCTGGATGTGGCAGGCATTCTCTGCTGCCAACCCACTGGCAGCAGGCACAGAAAGCTGGGCCACCTTCAGCCTGCCAGTGCAGTTAAGCAGCCTTTCCGCTATGCCTGCTCCTTTGGTTACCTGAATGGATAGATTGAGCACTCATCTCTAATGGTTATTCGCCACTGGGTTTCCAATGGGGAGTGGATGAATTCCCAGAGTTGGCTTTCCTGTTATTGTCCCTCCTTTGTTGAAATTAGCCTCTTTTTGAGAGACTGCAAGCATTAGAACCCCTCAATCTTATTTGTAACTGTAGATGGTCAAGGTGTTTTTGCCTGTGAATGCACACAAATCAGTGATTTGGAAGACAGGGTGATGAGTTTTCAATAGCTACTGCACAGACTGTATTAAGTACAGAATAATTTGGGACAAGGGAACCCCAATTATTAGTTCCTAACATTTATTAACAAGGCATAATACTGGGTGTAGGTCTTCATAAATCTTACTTAGTTTATAAATTCATTGTCTTCTCTCACCTGCTCAGTTTAAAGATGCAGCCCTGTAGCAGGCACTGAACATTGCAAGCCCCCTCTGCACTGTTTTCTCAGCTGTTGAGCCTTTGTGCTGTGCAGTGATTTTCTAACCCATCAGCTCTCTAGTTTCCCACTTCTCTTATTCTACCTCTTAGACTGCTTTTAGCAGGCCTTTATCCAAGTGTTTTCCTGTCTCTGTCTCAGCAACATCCCTCACTGAAAACAAAAAATGACTCTGTATTAAAGCCTGTAGGATTAATTTATTCAGTTTTCTGTTCGTATCATGTCTAATTTGGTACCCATTAAAACAGACTGACTCCCCGTGATTTCTTCTGTGGCTGCACTGGGTTCTACTGCCCAACTTCAATTTTGAAGAATATTTTTATGATTATTGAATAGGTGTAAATGACTGTATGAGCAGCTGTAGCTGTGGCCCAAGACTCTGCACCTTCAACTTGACTCTTGTACTTATTTCTTAAGTTTCACTGATTTTTATTTTCTTTTTTGACATTATGACAAGAGATGGCATTGTAGAACATAAAGTGATATTACATTTTATTTCAATTTCATCAAATGTAGTAGCCTTACTTGAAGTTGTAGTGATTTGCCCAGATAAGTAAGTAAGCACTAAGTGTTTGGGTTTTGAAAGTTGGGGAAGGTCTAATACTATCTATCAGGAAGACAAATTTTATATATCTGAATGTAATACAGTAAAAATAGTTTGTGGTTTTTTTCATAATATTAAAAAACCCCTTACTTGAAGATTATGACTTACGAGCTATAAAATTCAGCTTTCTGATAGTAGTGGCTATGAATTGTATTTTTAAAATGTAGTAGCTAGCTAGCAGTGAAGTTCTTGCTAAATCCTTTCTATATATGGCTGCTTTTCTCCTAATTGCTGATAGTGGTATAAAGTAAGTGCACCTAGTGTTCGGATTTCTTGTTGTGGCACAAGATGAGGAAAATTTTATTGGCTAGGCCTATATGCTTTTCAAGTGTGCCTGGCAGAGAAAACCTGTTTTCCTTCATCCCAGGAAGTATATATATAGGAAATACTAATTTGTCCACTTCCTGTGAGTTGGGTTGTGGCAGGGCTGCTGGTGGAAGTACTGGATATCTCAGATGCAGTGTGGTCCAGAGCAAGATCAGCATGATGTGTTGCTGATGTTGTTTTCTCCTTTGGCATCTGCTCATGTTCCCTTGGCTCTATGAGGAGCTGCAGTAGGTGGGGACTGATGGAGTGACAGGGAGTCCTGGAAAGTGAAAACTGATGACTTTTTGTTTTAATGGAGGGGAAAAAGAAAGGTATATTCGTTGACCTGTTGTATTAATTGCTTCAAGAGAGGATATTTGTGGCTTTGGGCTTTCTGTGTCTCAGACTCTGCTCTGTAGCTGAACCCGAAGATAGGACTGAGGCGAGGGAATGGATGTGTCACCTATTCTGGCTTTAAATAGTGGTGATGATGATAACAGCTTTCTTGGAAATTATGCATATGGGATGGAAGGTTGAAACGCTGCTAGAGACATCAACCAGCTGATTTTGAAGCTGTGGTGTACTTAACCCTCCTGCCCCCAAACATACAACTCCTCCCCCTTCTCTGAATCCCAGATCTCCAGCTCTATTTCAGGACTTGATTGATCACAAACTTCCTGAAATAAGGGAGAAGGCTCAAGGAGTGTGTTAAATTTGGATATTCAAAGATGTTAATTGCAATAGAACCAATTTTCTGATGAGAGCTCTTCTCCACAGAGAAGTCATCTCATCATTGTAGAAACACCGCCATAATTAACATGAACTGAAGCACTTACTGGCAGCTCATCACAGAGGCCTAGGTTAGTATGTGTCCAGATATCCCATTTCCTCCTCTCACAGGAATGGTATGTTCAGGCTCAAAGATGAGGTGTTTTGGATTAGATGGTGCCTCTCTGTTACTGCTGGTGTCTTAACCGTTCTCTGAATAGTGAACGTGCAGTTCTTTTGTCCAGTTATCCTGACTTGTAATTATAATGCACAGAAAGTAGAGGCATTTGCTAGTTCCGGGTGCTTGCAGTATTTTGCCAGTGGATATGAAATGAAGAGACAAAGGAGTATGCTTCAAAAGTGGACACTGGCTCCTAATCAGTACACAGGTGTGACAGAAGATGATTTTAAGAGCAACTACATTTGGTAAAAAGGATGCAGATTCCCTCATTTAATATGATCTGTTCACTCCTTCTGCTTCAACCTTCTTCTCAGCCATTTTCCCAACTCCCACCTGATGCTGCCAGAATTAGAAGTCTGTCCCCATTCCTACCTAAGCGACCCACGGCTCAGCAGGCCCCTTGCTTTCCCAGTCCCTTTCTGATCCAGGCAGACAGCTTTCCCTACACATATCTCTGAATGTCAGGAACATGTTCTCTGCTCCCACCACATCCTCCTGCATGTACATCCCACTCTTCCCCACCTGTTGCTGATCATGGAAAAGGAACAAAAGCAAGTGTGAGTGTATGTGCAGAGCTCATACAGCAGCAGAGATGTTAATCTGAGCAAATCCCCAGCTTTATCCAAAGCCCTCTTCCTCCTTCAGTGCCAGTGTTACTTTGAAGCTTGTGGGCCTTTCTTTGCTGGGACCCAGGGGCTGGAAGGGCTCTTTGCTTTCTTGCCTCAGCCCACAATTCAAATACAAACATAGCCCTCAATGTCTACTCAAGCACCACTGCCTACAGAGGTGGTGCATACTCTGGTGGGAAATTAGGGTACCTGCTGGTCCAAAAACTTGATAAGAAGCTTTTGTTGCCCAAGACCTCTAAAAGCAGGAGTAAGTAGTGATAATAAAAATCCCTTTTCTTGCATGGATCCAAGCTTCACCATTCAAAGGAGACAGTAGGTTCCTAAACCAGTCCGTAGCACACCATGACTGTGGTCTGCACACAGCCTATGGGTCAGACCCAGACTCCTGTGTCCCACAGACATTGAGCTGCAGTGCAGCACTATTGCCTCTCCCCAGCACCTGTTTGGTCATGGCTGATCTTCTGTGTGTGACAAACTTCACCTTTGCCAAAGGCTGTGCTGGAGGAAGAAGAGAGCTATACTCCTAGGCCTGTTTGTCCTGGTGTCTGCAAGCACCAGCTCTCACAGCGAACTGCTTGAGGGAAGCCAGGAGTGTAACTAAAAGTTGAAGTCATTCGGGTGGGCTTTCAGTGGCTCTGTCATCCTAGGATGGGGGAGTGCAAGAACTGTAGGAGGAAAGTTGGATGAGAGAGGGTGGTTGGGTGAGGATTTCAAATATGTGAAGGAGTATGTGGCTTAATGCATTGAGTGTGTTGGAGGTGAGGAACTAGAAAAAGAGAAGTTATCTTAATAAGTCTGAGTCACTGAATGAGTGGGGGTGGTGGTAGAGAAGTCTTAGTGAGGCAGGGATTCATAAACTGAGGAGGACACTGTGAAAATTTTGCATAGGATGAGCTGTGAAGCTGAAAGGACTGAAAACTGCCGTGCCAAGCTCTTGTGAAGAAGCCCTCAAGCTCATTGTGCTGCCCACCTATTTCTTTTCAATGCTTACCTTGTGAAGTTTGTGAAAATAGAGTGTACAAACCTCTTGAGTCTAATTTCAAATAAATGACAAATGATTATTGCCGAGTGAATAAATCTTGCACAGTTTTCCCCTTGGCCCCTGACCACCTCTTTCTAGTTCAGGTGCAAACTTAAAGGAGGCTTGATTGTTTTAACTGAATTTCTTTTTAAGGTTGTTCAGCTAGGAATCTCTGAGCAAAAGTGGAGGTAGGAGACTCTTGGGGATTGAAGAAGAAGAAATAACCCCCACAATGCTTTACTGCTGATCTGTGCACTCTGTCAGCCTGGAATATATATTATATAAAGGGGCTGGCAAAGCCACTTGGGATTCCTGTGTGCACCTCTTCAGAAAAAACAGCCCCCGCAAGAAATGATGAAAGCAAAGTAGAGGGAGAGAAGAAACTTAAGTTGAATTTAAAGATGGCTTTCCTGAAGAACAAAGACCATGTTTATCAAGGAGAAGACACTTCTGACAGAGGATAGATTAATTTAAAGTAGGAATTTGAACACCTTTATCCAGAATAGGAACAAACCTCAGCTGAACTTTTACTTAATATTATTTTATTCACTTGTCTCTTCTTTCTATTTGTGAGTCTGACCACACACACATAAATATTCCTAGAGTGAGAGCTGCTTGAGTGCTGTTTCCAGTCCTCCTGGGATGAAGAAGTAGCAGGAATGTCGAAAGGATCCAGATCCTAAGAGATTACAATTTGGCAGAGTGCAGACTAGTGTGCACGAAGTTACCAGAGATGAATATTTGAAGGTTCACCTGAATTATGCCTAAACTGCTGGATCTTTCAGATAAACTCAGGCCAGTCCAAGCCTCGAATTAGCTAGAAATCAGCAGTCCAGCTGCTTTCAGAGTTTTGCTTTTATCCTCTGGAGGCAGGCTGAACAATGCAAAGTTGTTCCATGAGGACCATGATTCATATGCCATTGAACAGCTGCTGCAGATCCCTGGGTATGCCCAAATGATCCTGAAACTGATGCTTGTGCTATGGTGTGAGGTTATTTTGTTGTGGTGTGAACCAAGGATTACCTAGTTATTTAGTTTCAGGTAAATAGGATCCTCATTTGCCAGTGGTGCATGCAGTGGGAATTCAGCCTCTTGAAAATCCCCTTCTGCCTGTTCTTTCGAATTTTGACACTGTTAATTTTCTAGGTATTTCTTTCCATGCAAATGAATGAGATAGTTTTACTCTTTCTCTGAATGATATTTTTTGTACTTGAAATTGTTATAAGGGGAAGAATAGCTTCAGAATCTCCACATTTGACATATATATATATACCTGCTGAGATGGAAAGCATGGTTAGACAACTGCATGTACACAAAAAGCCACAAGGCTTTATTTTTTCTGCCACCATCCCTTGCCATTTCAGTTTTTTGTCTCTCTTTCAAGGATATACATGAAGAAAAAAAAAAAGGTGTCTCTGAGTGGGAGTTATCACCTTCTAAGTATTGGCTTAAGACCAGCTGAAACAAGGTTTGCTTGTGACCTACGTAATTCTGGCCTAGAACTCTGGTCCATAGAAAGGAGAAAACCTGCTTCGTGTGAAAAGCTCTAGGCCACTGCAAACACCTTGCCTTTTTGGTGGGTTTTGTATGTTTAGCCTTCTTTCTGTTTTCAGCTTTCAGCTCTGGAACAACTTTTCAGGGCTGTCCCCTCACTAATGGCATTAAAATTGCACTGCTGATGTGTAGTGAGGTAGGACAAGGCTAATGCTGGGGCCAGTAGGAGTTGCCATGGGAAGTGTTGGAAAGCTTCATCTAAAATAATTGGGATTAGGCCTCTCCATCATTGTTGTTTGTTTCTCAAGGTTCATTATCCTACCTGTTGATCTCTGCCTTGCCTTTGCTTCCTCTCCTGACAAATCCAGAGCACATGCAAGCCTAAAGCACCCCTCTGTATCGTGGGGGCTATTTCTGCCATATTATGGATTTGGGACTTGAAAAGCTCATAGGAGCTGTGGAGAAAGTAAGAGAGGAGGAGAGGTTGGTTATCAATCAGATTTTCTTTTATTTTGGTCTCTTTTCTGGGGTGGGGGATAAAGGGAGGAGAGGAACTGAGCAGCCTATAAAGGAGAGTACCCATGATAGTTAATTTCACAAGCAAACCAGATAAAGATTAGGGTTCCTATGGCAAATGGCTACCAGCAGAAGTACCTCAAGGATTTGGGAATGATGAAATGATTAACCATGAGGTCCCACCATTTTGGTTTAAAAAGTCCTTTTTGCAGCTGCGGCAGCATCCTCAGCTCATTTGCTGAAGAACAACATGTCTGTGTGACCAGCACCAGAGGCAGAGGACACATTTTCCCTGTTGAGAGAGGCCTTAAAGTCAGCAGGCACTGAGTTATTGTCAGTCCTGAGCTGTGTTCCCTCTCTGAGGAGTTTGAAGGAGAGGAGTGGGAGATGACAGATGATGCGTGGGAGATGGAGGGACCTTAAAAGCTGAATGGCTACTGCAGAGGGGACATGACTTAAGGCTTGTGGATATCTCAATATGTCTCCTACTCTGGGAGGTTCTAGGAGCCACGTTCCTTCTTCCAGATGTGAGAAAGGCTGTAGAGCAGCTTTCTTCTCTGGCCTTCAGACGATCCAATCTCAACAAAATCAGAGAGGTTGGTACAGGCAGCAGAAAACTTTAAAATGTCAGTTTTGTTTGGTTTAGTGTTTTGGGTTTTATTTTTTTTATCATTTTCTTCAGTACTGTAGTAGCTCCTGGGTGAGCCTGGGTGCTTGTGTTTCTTCTCTGCTTGATGCCAAACCTCCTGCTGAGAACAACATCTCTCACCAGCTGTTGTGGTTTTTCCATTTGGAGTTAAAATGCCAAAGCATGTAGTCATTTGATTCTGGGAGTAAGAGAAGGGTGAAGGAGGTTAAGTATAGCTTTTGTTTAGAACAGCACACCATGGAAAATAACCATCTTTATACAACCTCAAGGATCTCTATTGAAGGTTCTACTGAATGGTTCCCTGATCAACCCCAACCCTGAGAGGTTGATGGAGTGACTTCCTTAATTGGATTTTGTGTGTTGATCTCACTTTCTTGATCTTTTCTTTTTAATAACTTATTATAATCATGCCCTTCTGTCTACTAGAAACAGCCCCCCCGCTCACCCTGAGAAAGAATTGTACTTTTCCTTTGGCGTCTGGTAGTTGGCACAGCTTCCATTAGAGCTCATGTTACTGCTGAGCAGTGGACACAGGGCAGTGTTCCCTGCTCCTCCTGGGGTATGAACGCACAGACAGGCACCAGTTTGTGCTGGCAAAGGTGAGAGAGAGAGAGAGAGTCTGGCAATCAATCTGCCAGTGAAATCTGAAATTAGGCTAATTTTGGTGTTCGTGGGGTAAATATCAAGTTGTGGACTTGTCCCACTAGAAAGAGCTGCTATTTTAGTAGTGTGATATGCTGTGTGCCTGGCTCCATGAGCATTGGCTGTCCAGGATTAAACCATGTGATTCATTCCATGTAAGAAAGAGAGCACATGGACAGTGTATGACAGAAGACTGCATGTAGCAGGACTGAGACATGCGTGGAGCTTACAGACACAAATAGCACTTGGGGATGGACAGGCTTTTGTTCTAATCAGTAAAACTTATGCCCAAAATTTTGATAGGTCATAGCTGTTAATAAGAGGACCTATCCCACCACTGCTATAAGTGGAGAGGGTGGATTGGGAAGAAAAAAGTTCAGGAGATGGGAAATATGCAGTAACATGATGAAGGGAGATAAGCTGATATAAGAACCTGAATAGAGTTCAGGAAAATGAAATATAATGAGGTTTGAAACTGGGGCGGGAGTAGAAAGGCGTAATGCGTGCTGTGTGGGTAGGAATGAAATGGGGGAGTAGGAACTGAACAGGATAAAAGTAGAAGGGAGGAATGGTTAGTGGAGAAAATGAACAGGGTAAGGAAGGTAGAGATTTGTAAGGCAATGGGAGGGAGATTTAATGGAGATTTAATGGAGAAGGTGGAAGAAGGAAGGTAAGCAAAGAAGTAAGTGTAATGAGGGTACTGAATTAGAGAGGTGTGGGGGTTGGATACCAAAAGGTGGGAGCAGAGAAAGGAGAAGAAAATGGCTTATTACCTAGGGAAAGGAAAGTTTTTTAGAGAGACATAGAGGAGTGGGGGCAGGCAATGGAGAGAGCTGTGGACATCAGAAACCTCAGAAAAAGAAAATAGGGCTATAAAAGAAAAAAAAGGTTGGAAAATAAAAGGAGAAATGAAAACCAGAAACAAACCCCAAGAGTGACAGACGTTGCACTATCAGAAGCTCCTCAACAGACATCTATGTTCCTGTGAGCTTATATTTGTATCTCCCCTGAACCTGCAAAAAGCCCCATCTCTATAGAAGTGGGCAGCCAGGGCACAAATGCCTTTGCCAAAGGAAATGAAATCTCCACAGCTACAGGGTGTAACTATCTTGATGAGCAAAGAAAAATACTCTCCACATTGCCTCTGCCTGTATATTTGCTACATAAATTTAGAGTCAGAGCACACTTTAATAATACCAGTTTCTAATACCTTCCTGCTGTTCAGAGCATACCCTTAGTGTACACAGGACTGGGTAGCGTACATGTTTTTGAGTAATTTGTATAATAAACATTTGATTGTAGTGATGGGAGCAAATTCTGTCCTCAAGAAGCAGATGTGATCTGTGTATCTTCAGTGGCTGACAGAAAAAACTGTCTGTAGGTAAAATGCTCAAAATTTCTCCTACAATCAATGCCTGAAGTATCTTGAGAAGGAGCCTGCTGTCATTTTCTTGCATATCTTCTCTGCCCTGGAGCAGCCATGACAAATTGTGACAGGCACAGCTGTAGGGAAATTCCCGTTAGCTCGAGCTGCCCGGCCAGTAATGGCAAGAAACAGGAGGATGTATGGGATTCTCCGCAAATTCACAAGGTTTGTTCTTGCAGCAGGAGATGTGCCTAGGAATGCTACCACTTCTCTAAGCCAGACCTCAATGTATCTTGTGCTTTGAATGAATTCATGAGCATGGCCTGTGGCATACTATTTCTCTCTTGTTCTGGTCTCCTGCAAAACAGCACATTAAGGAAAGCTCTGATGCCTACCCCAGGCACTCACTTGTGGCTAAACTCTGTCAGAGAGAGGGAAGTGCCAAATACATGCTCCAATTTGTAAGCACCGTGAAGGATTTCTTCTAGAGGGGGTTGCAGCCATTCAGCCATTCTGCCTACCAGACCTTTCATAAATTTTTCATTTATAGTCAAAGATTGAGTCAACAGAGTAAGCGGTGGATGGGGTGAGGCCTCGGGGCTCTTCAGTCAGACAGAGTCTGTCAGGCTCTTTGTGTGGAGTTAAATACTGGCATGACTGTGTTTCTAAGAAAGGCTTTACTTTTCCAGGCTTAGTTTAAGCCTACATGATATCTCACCTTGCCCCTCCTGATCTCCAGTCAGATTTCCTCTGCAATTGCCGCCATCAGGAACAGGTTTTAAGTTCATCACTCCTTCAACTTACCCTTTCATTGGGAAATGACTTCTTCCTTTCATCTGGAAACTTTTCACTCTGATTTCCTCTCTATGCTCTACACTAGAGTTCTCCATTAATAGTAACTTCTGGGTGTTCAGACCTACTTGAATTAAAATAGGTTTTTATATTAGAGCTGCATCTGAAATGCAGAATTCCAGTGGTGGGCTGAATGTGGGTGGAAATCAATCACACCTTTGGCTAAACTACAGAAAAATGCCTTTCTGCTTGTGTGAGGGTTACAGGCTTGTGTGTCTGTCAGAAAAACCCCAACTCTTTTGTAATTTTTGAGAGAATGGTGGGCAAAACATTAGTTTTGTAACACTAAAAGTGAGGAGGAATTAAGACTTGGATGGGGCTATGCTGACCATTGCATCCTGTTTCTGTAGTTTCAGGTAACCATATAATAATTGAAAATTCTGGATTCAAAAGGAAAAAGCTTTCTAAATTTCCTTGTATTACAATTTTTAAGGAACTCTTATATCCCTGTAACAAGATTAAGCCTTCTAGTGCACCATTTGAAAAACTCTTCTGCGCTGCAAGGAACCATCAAGTGAGATGTTAGACATTGCCAACCTCCTGTGTTGCTGCAGGACTGGGAATTTGATAGTGAAAACACCCAGATGATCTTGGGGAAATACACGATGGCATCTGCTATTAGGAAACATATGAAAGGTGTCTGCTGGTCTGAGCTTATGGGAAAGGCATTGCTGGTCTCAAGGTGGCGATGGCTTCAGTCACAGGTGTATGAGCAAGACACTGGACCAATAGCTGAGGCTTTGACTGATTGATAGTGCCCGTGCTCCCCATCCGAAGTCTCAGATAGTGGATGTTCATTATAAGGAGGCCAATCAGTACAGAAATTAAAGGATTGTAAGATGTTATTTCTAGTCTGTGACATCCACTAAATCTATTCAAGTAAGCCAAGATTTATAAAGAAGGTTATTTTGTTCCCTTCCACAATCTCAGAATAATAGCATAATCTGTTAGGATGCCCAGCACTGATCCCGACTAAACTGCCTCTCACTCTTTTGATGATGTTAACTGCTTTGTGTAAGTGTAACAAAGATGGGAAAGGTCAGTCATTCTCCAGCCAATCCTTGCCTCCCTGTTACTGTAAATTGAACCCGTATCTTATCATCTGTAAGTGGGTTTTATCTGTTCCCAGCTGGTGTTAGTGCAGATGTGTGTAAAACCTCTGTCATCGTAATTGCTGCTGGTTTGTGTTGAACCAGCAATATTGTTTTGGAAAATTCTCTTTTTTTTTTTTTTGACATTAAATATTTAAAGCTTTCATTTTAGTGTGTGCTTTTTGGCTGGTGAAAGGAAAAACTGTTTGAATGCTTTTCTTCTTTGTTCCCCCTGTGGTGAGCTTGCCCTCCTGCACTGACTAGGTAAGCAATTTTATAAAAGGCAGGTTTTTTCTTTTCCTCCTGACGCAGCTTTTCTTGTCAGCTTCAAGCTACAAGTTTCTCAAGATGAAACCCCCGCCTTATGCAGATCTTTGGAGCTTTTTAAAGAAAAATCCTCCTCCCACTCCTCAAAGTTGTGTGGCTTTGTACCACTGTTCTTGCTGCGTGCCTGCTGCCTGTTGCAGAGCTGCATGGAGTCTTGGCTTAGATTCTCTTCCTTTCCCCCTCTCCTATGGTCTGAGGTACTGCTCTTGTGTCATGACTGGACAACTGGACATGTCTATATGTGATAGCAGCTCTGCTGCAGTAAATTGTGAGAACAAATGGCTTCTCCTATTGAAAGCATCAGCTTTTCTCTATCTCAGTATTTGACTGAGAATTAGGACAAACAGTTGTTTATTTTCACATTGCTGTACTCCTGCAGTCTAAAATAGCTTTCAGAAAGAAAATGGGGAAGTCCTGGGTGCATCTATGAGTTCATCAGCTCTGAAACAGGAGGTAGCTACTGTGAGGACAGAATTGGTGCCGATACCTCGGCATGTGCTGGAGCAAATACTTTCCTGCAGCTGCTTTCCTCAGTAGGAGGAATTTTAAACTGCTCTTTGCCTTATTTGTACTGATGAAGCTTAGCTGGCTCTCAGTGAGTGAGAACTGAGCCTATATTAGTGTTTGTAGAGGGAAGGCACCAAGAATTTCCAGAAATAAGAATTTTATGTAAGGGGGGAAAAAAATCGATATGATCTGCAAAGACCAACTGGATACAATGACTAAGACAAAAAGAGACAAACATTTGTCCCAATTCAGGAGCAAGTAATTTTGGAGCCTCCACCGTGTTGGGGTAGCTTTTTGTCAAAGGAGGACAAGACACACTGAGAGAGCAGTGTGTGCTTGTGCCAGACTTTCACAGCCAGGGGTAGAAATGCCCCAAGGAAACTTTCATACAGCACTTCTCCCTGATAACAGGCAGAAAGTCCCAGCTGGTTCCTGAGAGACAGGTGATTCTTTGTATGCTCTGAGGACTGAATTAGGAGGTGGGGTAAGGGGGCAGCGGGTGGAACCTGCCAAGAGCCTGGGTGAATTTCTGTAATGCAGGGAATTTCTGTACTGCAGGACTGGAAGGGACCGTGGGTAGGGTTATCAGCAAGCAGGTGCTGGCAAAAGACAACCGCATGGAGTATCATACCTCCCCCAGCCTTTGGTGGTGGGCCAAGCAAGAGTAAGGTTTTTCCAGCTGGAACCTTCCTCTGGCATATCTGATGAAGGATAGGTCAGGAGGTTGCCCTGGAAGTCTCCAGAACCAACCAGAGATGAGGCTCGAGGCTTTTGCTGCTGAGTCAGTGCCTGAGGCAGGCTGTGCCTCCTGCCAGCCGTGCAGAGACAGCTGCGATTCCCCTGCGCTCACCGACTGACAGCCTTTGCCCTCTGAGCTTGTGAGCATGAGCACTCAGACTTTGCAGAGGTACCTGGGGCTTAGCACAGCTGGGAGGTTTGTGCTCAGCAAAGAGATCTCCTGACCCTTTCCAGCCCTCTTGACAAAGACCCCTTGCAACTGGCTAAATATTTGGAGCTTCACGATTGCTGCTAAAAAAGAAAAAAATTAAAGGCATTTAAACTCTGCTCTGCAAACTATCCTGAAGGTTTAATAAAGTGGATATTTTTAACATGTCATAAAAATATAAAACCCCACTCTTATTTTTATCCCTTCAGTCTCTGCAAAATTAATCGAAGGCATTTACTTTGCTTTCCTTTGCTTCCTTGACTTTGAGAAACTAGCTAACTTTAGGACCCAGGAGGGAAGGCATCATCAGATGTTGGCAAACGCTGGCCATGTTGTGTGTCTATTTATAGTAAGTGTGTGTCGAACCACCTTGTCGTTCTTTTCTTAGCATCAGCTGGACGAGCACAGCTATCAATTATCCATGAAGCTAATGATAATACAAGGAAAGCTATGTAAAGCAGGTGCTCAGAGGAGAGAGAGAAAAAGGGAGGGAGGTAGGTGATAGGACAGGGAGAATGAGGTTTTAGGAACTGAAAAAAATCCCTTTACTCAGCCTGAAAACCCTTATTATCTGTAATAATTATTAATAACAGAGGAGCCTGCACAAAGTCATTGTGACTGCTTTCAGCTGGTACATCCCTCCCAAATGTTCTTTCCCTCATTTATTTTCATTGTGTTGGCAATCAAAGGCAGTGGGGTTTTTCTTCCTTTTATTTTTTTTTTTCCCCTACTCCCTTTGCTTTTAATAGACCTTAAGCTGTGTGTTCTCCTTCCCCCACTTCTCTGTCCTGGGTTCTGATATTTGGGTTGGTAATAGCAGGTTCTAGTTTCCCTGTGAAAAACTGAGCTTCTGGTATTTCTCACAATTGGAGATTGCACGTACACATTTGTTTCCTCTTTCGTCTCCATTTCAGGGAGGATTTTGCCTGTAAGGACTCTGGAGGGAGAAGGGAGGAAGTGAAGGGATGTCGTTCCACTCATTGCCATTGACAAAGCTGATTGTCAGCTATTTATCAGACTTTAGTTTTTTCTTTTCTTAGTGTCTTTGCTGCCTTCATCTCTAAGTGCAGGGGAGCAGGACAGTGTGAACTCTTCTCTTGACAGCAGCTCAGGTTCTGACACCATCTGCCACCTAATCCACTTCCAAGGAAGGGTCTGACGTTTGTGTGCATGTGTGTACACATATACCCTCCCCACCCAGACATACATCATTTCAGCACTCACACTGATCAGCTCATAAGCAGCATTTCTCTTCTAAGAATTGGCCTTTGATGTTAATTCTTTTCTTCCTCCTGATTTAGATTTCCCTGATTCAGTTTGACATGCTGTGATGGGGGGCACATCTCAGTTTCCTACCTAACCTGCCTCCCTGAGGTGCTGGACTTGGGGATTTTTTTGACTTTTCCTGGAAGTTATGAGTGCGAGATGCCTGGATTTCTTTTGCAGAAGCAGCAGGAAACAGAACAGGTGCAAAATGTCTGTGTCAGGCCCCTTGGATAGCTGGTAAGTGGGCTCTTGCAGGAACTGTTGAATTCTAAGCTTTTCAGTGACGTAATGGCCAGTCTGACTGCTATCTGCAAGCACTTGAACGTGTTTCAAGCTTTGTAGATCTCCTTTCTCTAATAATACGTGAAGAATGGCAGTTGCCGCCACATGTGATGCTGCGGTGTATCTGCTGATGTTTTTAGATGAACCGTATTCAACACACTTCACTGATTGTAATGGATTATGTTTGCTCATGGCATTCAATACTGTGCACATTCAGGGCTGTGGAAAACAGCCTGAGAATTGAGATGGGAAAAGAAGGGGGGCTTTGGGAAGGATGGAGAGGGAGGGAACAGTATGCATTCAGAAAAGCCAGTTGTTTTGCTTGCAATCATCAGTTATGCTACTGTTCTGGGCTATAGTAACGAATGTTTGAATTAACTTCTGGAAAACGGTATACCTCTCTGCTGCTGGGTGGCTTTTGCACCTGAGTGTTGTGATTTCTTACTCCTGAGTGCTCGTGCATAACCCTTTCCTCTCCCTTTGAAAGAGTCTCCCCTGTGAAAAATGGGTCTTTTTCCTGGCAGAGGAGGAAGGATTAGTGTTTCCTTCAAAAGTTAAGACAGTCTTCGGAAAGAGATCTCTGCCTCTGCCAAACAAATAATTCAACTTGCCTGCAAAGCTGAGCAGAATGCTGCCATGTAATGCAGAGGGTTTGATGCAGGGCTTCCGGATGGATATGGAGAGACAGCCATCATCTGCAGGGGACTTAAGATCAGGCTCAAAACTCTCACTGATTCCTCTGAAGATCTGCTTTGTTTTGTGGTTGGATTTTTCCCCCTTCCATCTGCTTTTGTAGACCCTCTCCCTCATTTTCCAGGCACACACTAAAGGCAGGATGTTATTTGCCTGTGTGAGCATCATACTGAGTATGGCCCAGAGGAATCCTACTGTTCAGTTGCCCTTCATTTCATCAACCACACTTAAATTAAAAAAAAGAAAACAGTTTCATACTGGATAATGCTCATTAATGAAGAAAGCAAAGGAATGTTATTCCACTAATTGGAGGCAGATTGTTATAGAAAAACTAGTTTATCAGTAACCTTTGCTAAGTGCATTTTATTTTTCTCGTAGCAGAAAAAATGATTTTTTGATTCTTTGAGATTGTTTGTGGGGGTGTTGAAAAAAGGTTTCTGCTGAGATCATATTGGCGTCTATTGATTAAGCCTGAAAACTTCTCTCCCTTTCCCATGGCAGAAAATTGCTTTCATATGTCACTTCTAAAAAAGGTAAGGGAATAATTCTCCATCTTCAACTAGCAATTTAAGATTGATCTGATCAAGACAGAATGTTTCAGACAATAGATTAAAGAACTTATCTTCTAACCCTAGTTTCAGCTTTTGTATACGATCATTTCCTGTTCACAATAAGACCCTTGCAAGCTTTAGGTTATTTTTGAAAGGGGGTTCTCCAGAAAAAAGTAACAGTGGAACTGGCAGAAGGTTTTGTTTAGATGGTTTTGTTTAGAGGACGTTGTCCTTCACATTTTGCTCTTGTCTGTGTAGTGAAAATAGCAGTGTGCACATGGAGGAACTGGACTTCTGAAGTTAAACATTGTCATTTTTCAGTGAAATATGTATCTACAAGGGAACAGGAAAAATGGTAATGAGTGTTGTGTGTGTGAGAATTGTGCTTCATTTTGAATTCAAAGTATTCAGAAAGTCCTCCTTTTCCTAGTTGTTTTCTTTTTCATTGGAAAATATCTTCTAATGAGTACTAATTAACATTGATGCATTGGTCATCTAAGATAAAAACAAAGCTCCTTTCATTGCTGAAACATCTTGAGGGGTTTAGAAAGCTCTCACTCACCTCAGTACTAGAAAGTTTTGTGATTTGTTCTCCAGCTTTATCTTTCTGCTTTTGTGTGTTTACCATTCTGTCTCAGCATGGTGACTGTGTCACACAAGCACAGACCTTCTCCAACCTTCCCTTGAGGTTTTGGCAGACCTGCTCAGGGAGGGAAGGGGAATTCCCTTGGACATCAGTACTTCCTCTGTGCCTCTAGCCAAGCTGCAAGAAGCCCAGCTGGTCCTCTTGGGAGGTGCAGACTGGTCTTGCAGTTGAAAACTTGGAAAATTCCAAATAAATCCCTGGAAAAACATGAATGTCTGAACTAAATCCAGACATTTTGGGGTCTGATTACCAGGCAAGTTTAATGTGTGTAATCAGAGCTGACTTCAGTCAGCTCATTGCAGTCAAGCTTATCCAGCAATATTAGTAGGCTGAAACCCTAATAAAAAAAGAAAACCCCAGACAAACAAAGAGCTGAGTTTGTCTCCTTTTGTGACGTTGGGAGTAACTTTAATAAAAAGGGACAATGGGGGATGCTGAACATGCTCCTGGCCTAGCATTTCTGCCTGTGTTATCTGTATCACCTGTTTGGATGACTACAGCTAGGTGTGTTATTCTTTGTGGAGAGCAATGTTTCACTGCATTTATTAACTTTACTATTGGAAAAAAATGCAATTTCTGAATGTGCCTAAAATTTAAACTAGATTATATTGTTGAGGTTTTTTAACTAAAAAAAAGAAAGGAATAGTATTGTATGCCCATGATGAGATCAATAAACTAATCTGCTTTTGAAAACATCTTTCAAATTTGTTTGTTTGTTCGACTTTTTACTTTGAATTAACTTTGGAAATGTAAGAAAGAGGAGGTGACATTTTCCTTCCCTTTATTTTGGAAATGGTGGATATAGCATATGCTTGTTTATTTCCTCATCTGTAACACGCATATATATGTCAATTACAGTCAACATTTCATAAATTGTTTTTAGGCTGAATATTTTTAACAACTTTAGTCTCTTCTGATGACAGGTAAAATCACAGGTCAAAGTATTAACTGCAGTTATATAGGCAAATGGAAGTCACTGGTCTGTATTTGAAAGTGTAATTTGCCACAGATCCTTAAATGTAACGGTAGCAATTGCTCTACACTGGAGACTCTCGTGTTAGTATTTTGTTGCCTTTTTTTTATTCCTATTTTTTAATAAATAGGCAAAATAGTGATCAGAAATACCAGTGAAGAATCTGGAAGACTGATGTGAATATTTGAAGAGTACAGCTTAACTCTATGTGAACTCAAACAGCAGTAGTTTGTGGTCAAATTCAGGATATCAAGCTTCCATTTGTGTATTTGGGGTGATTTGGAGGCAAATGTCGGTTTTACAGCGTGATTAAATTTGAAAACAAGTTACCATCATCTAAAAATATTTGTTGAAAGTAAATTCAAGGTTTTTTTACATCAGGAACAAAATATTACTCTCTTGCTTACTCTCAACACTCTGGATTTTTGATCTGCATGTGCCAATTTTTGCGCGAAGCAACTAGAGAGCACAAGGGGTGACTGATCACCTAGGCCGGATGATACTGGGGTTACTGCAGGGAATAAAGTGTGAAATAGCAGCAGTACTGATGAGGACGTGATATATCCTGAAAAATCAACAGCTGTTGGTGACAATTGACAAAGCACCAGTGTGGGATCTGCTTCCAGACTGGAGTAGCGAGGTCCCGGAAATCAGGGCTTGGGCGAGCTGCCTGGTTGTTACAGGGGAACTGACTGAGAATCTTGGGATTGCATAGGGCAGGGCATGAGTCCAGGTTCAAGTTACCTTTCACTTGAAAGGAGGAATCTTACACCTGTTAGACTTTGCAAATATGAAGTTGCATAGATGTGGGATTACAAATGAACACAGAATAAGGACAGTCCAGTGAAGTAGACCCGAGTTACTTGGTTTTTCAGAAGACTTTTTGATTAAGTTATCTGTCAGGATTTGAAGTACATATCATGAAATGGTGACAATAATAATTAGGAAGTGAGTATAATTTCTGCCAGCTCTCATCTTTGTGCTATCAGTGAAATGCTTATTTTAGTCAGTACATTCTTAAGTTCCTGTTTGTTTTGGTCTGAAGCAGTTCATTTTGTATCTCACCCTGGAGGTGGATGAACATAACTCATCAGTGTATCTTTATTCTTTCATTTCTGGGAAATCTTCAGGCAGTAGTTTGCTTCCTCAAATATTTCTAACACTTCAATAGCCTCAAAAAACTGCTGTTGCAACCAAATCCTCAAAGACAAACACAGTTAAGACACGTTCTCTCTGAACTCCAGATGAGTATTTGTGCCCATGCCAAATGCTGCAAACACTTGTAAAGGTATGTATGGATGTGTGTCTGGGAGCATCTGTGTAGCTCACAACTGCAGCCTCCTGCTCTCAGCACTGATGTCAAATGGCAATCCATCTAGCATTTGAACAAGGGAGATGAAGAACCCTGTGGACTTCAGACCCTGAGTATCCGCTTCCTTTAGGGTGGGTAATCCCTTTATATGATGGTATTGACACACTGAGATAGAGCTGAAAGTATAAATGTCCATCTGTTTGTGAACCTGTACGCTCTTTGGAGAAGCAGGGTATTTCACAGGCCTGTCAACAGGGCAGTTTACATTTGCAGTATATTCACATTTCAAAAAAGAAAGTGTAGGAAGTATTTGGTAAAGACTGTAAAGGATGACAGAAATCTCCAAGTAGATTTGGGTGCACCAGGGACTGTGGATCATGGCGACATTCTCTAAATGTCAAGTATTGCGTGCTGGTAAAAATGGTCTAAATTCACATAGAGTGATGTGCTCTGAAGCTGTGGAGTTCTCCAAGGAATAAAAGTCACTGTGGATTTTTCAGGGAGGATATCTAAAGAGAGCATTACTGCAGCTGGGGAAAAAAAATAAAAGGGGGGAAAAAAGACAGAGGAGGGGATTTCTGAGGAACACAGAGGAGGCTAAGTAGAAATTTAAGTGGGTAACTGGGTTCATCCGTGTCTTCTATAATTTCCCAAGGATCAGTCTCTCCTGTAATGATCTTATTCTACTTACAATAATCAATAAAATAGCGCACTTTCACTGTAATTAATCACAAGCAACACTGAGGTGGGAAACCTTTGCCTAACTCCTACTCTTGCTTTGCCTGCACAGATCTTGAATAAAACTCACCAGGTGTTTCCATATTTGTTGAAATTCCCTTAACTCAAGGTTTCCCCTCAGCTTTGGGGTAGGAAATGTTGGTCTAATCATTCTGAATTGTGAAGGAATCACTGGAGTCCTTTGACTGAAGAGGAGCTCCTACAAAGAGTGAAGTGCTCTACTGCCAAAGGTCTTTATTTGTTATGCTGTTTTAAAGAAAGCATTTGAATTGCTATATATTGTTACTTCTCTGCTCTGTTTCCTGGTGACTACGTAGGCAGTTGTGAGGAGTGGAGAGGAGCTCACATGGCTCTGCGTTTGAGTAGGAAACTACTATTTTAAATCAGGTTTGAAAGGATTATTTTGAAACAGATGATTGTGCCCTTAGAAAAAGCATCAAAGGTGTGGGGACCTGGAAAAAATTATAGGGCTTGATATATTTAACCCTTTGTGGAGTTTTAGGCTGGGGTTTATGTCCCTTCATGAGAGGGAAACAGTCTCCTGGATGTTTTGGAAAGACTGCAATACAGGGGCAGAGCTGATGATGCACGACTTGCTTTCTGTGCATCAGCGTCTGATATTTTGCTTTCAACAGGAATGTATCTCACGCTGTTGGAGTGTTAGAGTGACTGTGGCTACTACAAGCTAGTACTAAAAGCACTCGGCAGTTTCTGATGGCAAAAATCTCTGCCCAAAGGGAAAATGGTTACGGAGCTGTAGTATCTCTGTCACCTACACAGATGAGATGAGGCTGGGAACTGCCTCACATGGGCTGAGTGAGTTGCAATGAGTTAAGGCAGGGAGGTGACCAGCATAAGAAGCTGTGGAAGCTCTTGTTGTTCAGAACGATGTTCCAAAGGTTTGGGATCTCATGAGTAGTATAGCCTGTCTCAGGAAGGCTGTTGGATTGAGGCAGGTAACTGCAGCATCTGAGGTTTCTCTTCTCTCCACAGATAAGGAGGCCACCTCAATCCAGTACTTGAGTGCTGCCTACAGTATTTCAGGTCACTTTGCTATGCACTCCTGTGCATGTTTCCAGGTGAATCTCATTTGCTTCAAAGCAAAGTAGGCAGATGGCCTTTCTTTGCAGCTGCTTTAACTAATATGGACTACGCTCTCTGCAGGAGGTTTTAGGTGAGAAAATTAGCATGTAAAATTGTTAGCATAATGGTGTTATTCAAGAGGGGTTTTTTTTTCTCTTTCTTTGGGTCTTCATATAAATCACCCTGTGCCAACAGACTTTGGTGCTGGGATGTGATTTCCATGAATGATGTATCTAATATTAGTTACAGAACAAAATTGATTCTTTTCTATTTACTGCTTAGAAGGTCATTGATGTTAGGGTAAGCTCATATTTTAGTGAACTAGGTTATATATAGGTTATACGTTATATATATATCATCTATATATATAATATAAGTTATGTCCTATGTAGTGGAAAGAGTATACCCAAACAAAATGGAACTTGGGCAGTTTAGGATTACATTCTATGGGGAAAGACAAAACTGCTGTCATTATAAAGACAATAAACCCTTGAATTGATCCATACTGACACTTTTCTGGATTGCATCCTCTTCTGCCATTCCCAGTGTGGGAAGGAAATGGTTTTGTGAAAATGTTTCTGCTGATATCAGTGTTGGTGGTTCTAAATTCAAATGTTCTGGGCTTCAGTGACAGCCCAGCACTTCTTGGTCCTGGACAGTATAAGGGCTATATAAGGGTTTATAAAATTTATATTTTTTATATAAGGTTTAATATAAGGGTTAGTTCTCTTATAATTTACTTGACATGCATTTGGACCTCTTTCTTAATTTTACTTGTTTCTGTCTGTGTTGCTTGCACTAGATAAAAATGTGGCAGCAACAATTTTTGTCTTTCATCCATAGGAGAGACTTCTTTCTTTGCTTTATAACTATTTTGCATTGCTGTTAAAGTACTTTTCTATGAAAAGCAAACTTCAGTCTGTATTGTCCTTTCTGTGAACAAAATCACTGACACAGAAGAAGTGTAGATGTACTCTTCCTCTTAGGTCAGGGCTGCTGATGCTTTTAAGTGGAGAAGGTAAGAAAGGCTTCAGAAGTGCGCTTTAATTTAGAGATGCATGTGAATTTGAATAGATTTACAATTCTCCTCTTGAAACAATGCAAAGCTGAAGTCTACAGGGCTTGAAATTGGAAGAAGTCTGAGACAACAAATGGAACTATCGGAGTGTATAGAAAATGATTGTCTGCACAGCCCAGTGAACTTGAGGGGAATTGCAGGAGTAAAAAAATATATGCAGCTGAATTCCCAGACTTCTGTTCTTCATTGGGAGTGTTTCTCATGGAGACTCGCTAGTGGGCTAAAATAATTTGTCTGAAGGTGTGTCCTGCTTAGCAACCCAGTCTCATGCTGTAGAGGCTTTGAGCACCGTCACTTCTTTTCTCACTTGTGACACCATTCCCAGTTTCCTGCAGACACTTGGGACTTATTGGTCTCAGTGGGGAAGTGGTGTGGGGTAGTTATTGTGCAGAGCTATCTGGCAGGTGAAAGGCAGCATAAGTGTCTTAGCAGCCTGGTGGAAGCAGCTATTAAGGCACACTTTGATTTCATTGAATCTAAAAATATTTAAATTTATTTAATCTAAATATACACAGAGAAAACTTTAAGCAATGTCTGCTACCTCCATGTTTTATACAGCATTTGAATTGTATCTGTAAAAAAGGAAGATATCTATTTTTCATGTAGTGAAGGCATGTCATTCCCTCTCACCTCGACCTCCAGAAATGCTCCAGGAGTTATTAGGACCGTCAGTAACTATCCTGTGAGCAAGAGCTGTGGTATGTTACAGCTTTAGGGATGAGTGGCTAGTGCTTTATTTCCCATACATGTGAGCCTTGAGATAACTGAATCCTTTAGGGATTTGGATTTACTATTGATATGCAGACAAATCCCTAAGCCTGACTGGGATTTGCTTGCATTGAGTTTGGATTGCTCAAGGCTGGAGATGGTCTGAAGTGGCAGTATTTAGTCACACTACTTCTGATTCTTCTGCCAAAGCTGTTTGTTTATTTTATGATCTAGTTGACATAATGTGTCTGCATTTGGTTTTTTCTTTTTATGAACATCATTCTTCTTAGTCTAGAAGAAACAAAATTGTATTGCATGGGATGAAGATTCTTTGTCTAGAAATAGATTAAAAAGTAAAACTAGACACAAGTGCTTTTTGGTCTAGAGGGGTGTTTTCAGGGATTTATGTGGAGCTAGAACAGTTGTTGCTAAGTACACTCTTGGAAATTGTTTGGAAACAGGATATAAACTATGGGGTACTGAAACTTGTCTCTAGGCTATTTAAAATGAGAATTAACTGTGGACTTGCAGAAGGATCAATTGTAATGAATGAATGGACTATAAAATGGGGGTTGCTATTCTGTGTTGTTAGGGCTATTTTTCTGCATCTGCACTACATTGCAGTTAACTGTGGCAAGGATGGACCGTGCATTACTTATTACCCATTTGGAGAGAGATTTAGTAGTCACTGTAGATAAGTCTATGAATATTTCTGCTTACTGCTCAAAGAAGCAAATGGAAGGCAGAGAAGGCAACTAGAGTAATAGTAATTTGATCAGTGAAACGGAACAGTGTACAGATGAGAAAAGACTGAATAGAAAAAGTGTTACGAGCCTGAACGGCATGGAGAGCAAGCAGAAGTCAGGTAGGGAACAAAAATTTGGTCTTTCCTATGATGTAAGAGCCAGAAAACATAAGATAAATTTGTCAAACAGTTTTAAAAGAATGGAAATAATTTTTGCTTGCAATTCAGTATTACATAGTGGTTCTCATTGCTACACGATGTCACGAAGACAAACATGCCTATATTAAAAGAACAGAAAATTGAACACTGTAAAAATCCATTGGTTGACGGGAATTAGGAGGATTTGGTGCAGCCCATTCCAAGGAGACCAAAGCTTTGCTAAAGGCAAGATGGATATGTGAAAGGCAATATAACTTTGAGCTTGTCACATTCTCGTGCTTTCTCTATTAGCATCCATTACCATTCACTGCAGGAAAAAGCTGCTGGCTTAGGTAAACATTTGGTCTGTCTCAGTAAGATTGTTCTTTTAATCTTAATGTCTGTCTGCAGTGGACAGAGGTGAGATTACACTGCCCTTTGCATAGTACAGGCTGTGAGCTTGAGTCTGAAAAACAGCTCATCCTGTTGATGTGATACTAAGACTGATCCAAAAAACACTACTAGCAGGATTGCTGGATCCTGCTGGCTTAGAGTGGCTCTATGTGAGATCCATCCACATGAGGTGGCACAGACATGGAGGTGCTTGCTGTTGCAGAGGCATCAGGACTGTGTGTGAATTTTAAGCTGAGACAGAGACCCTTGCTGCACTCTCCTAGCATCTCCCTACTAGCCAACTTAGTTGATGTGTTACTTCTAGGAACCTAATTCCTTTCTCCTAGTAAATTATTATTTAGGGAGCCCATATTTCTTTATGTGGGACCAGTTATCTAAAATTATATCTGTGTTACAAGACTCTGCATCAAAACACATGAATCTACTCCTACCTCGAGCTGTTGTTCTGAAGCCTCCTTTTTTACAGATGGTTCCTGCTGTGCTCCAGTGTTTTCAATTGTGCTGAAAGTTGAAATTGTAGCTGTAATTGTGTGTGTTTTAATGGTCTAAAGCCAGTTAGGAACTGCAGAGAAAGTTCACTTAGCTTGAAATAATCCATCTTACCCATATGATTCTAGTTTTGCTGTTGAAGGCTCAGAAAATCCTTCAAAATTCATAAAGATCAGTCTGAGATAAGCAATTTTCTGAGTTACCAGACAGGGAAATAGTCACATTTGTCATATCTCTGATGCAAAGCAAGAGAACAGGAATGGAAGCTGGGTTTGGTGGTGGTGTTGGCTTTTTTGTTTTCCCTTCACTTTCTTGGTGCTCTAGTCTTCATTTCAGAGCTGTTCAGAATGATGCTGGCCACTGATGTGGCTCTGCAGTTGTGCCACTGCAGTTTATACCAGCTGAAAATTGAGTTGTGAGACATTCAGCACTTGTGGGTTTTTTTGGTGAAAGTTTTTTGCAAGGTGGTATCATTGACTTCAGAGAGCTCAATTTGTATCCACTTGTCTTTCAGCATGTGGCATCATAGAGATCCATGCCAAAAAGAGCTTATCTACTGAAGCTGGCACATAGTTTCCAGGAAAAACAATGAAAAATAATTTCCAGTTCTTCTATATGTGTACACAGTGCCCTCCACCAGTCCTTTGAGGTTTGGCTGTTACATTAAGGAAGAGTAATGTGGTTTAAAGACAAAAAATAAATTGACTTATTGTAAACCTCACCTCTTTGCTACAGTTTCTATTTCAGAAGTCGTTTGTTTTTTTCCTTTCTTTTAAAATTATTTTTCTTTTTGAACATCTTCTCTGGCTGTCTGTAGCTGGGGTTGAAATAGAAGTCGAGCTGGTGACCTCAGTTCTAGCACAAGATGTATATGGCTCCCATGAGGAAAACAAAAATGTTGATGGTCAAATGATTTTTTTTTTCCAGGTAGCTCAGTCTATCTACCTCTGATCTCAAAGATATCATTGTCTTGCAAACTGGAAAGGAAAAACAGTTTGCTTTGCTCATGCAAACAAATAGACAAAACAGCTCCCTCCCTGCAGAAAAACCCCAACCCCAAAAATGTAGGCAAAACAGGCCTTAAAAGAAGAAGCATGGGAGAGAGAAGGAAACAAGATATCTGAAAAACAGGACTAGTTTTTAACTGTGTATGAAGTACAAAAATGAAGGTGCGTGGGCTCAGATTATATTGTCTCTGATTTATTGCTGATTTCAATGAGGTCACCCTTGTGCTGGTCTTTTGAGGATTATCTTTGACCACGGAAAGCAACCTTTTCTGGCACTGGCATGTTGGAGGAAGCTTGCTGTCTCCACTCTCCGTGAGGTCCCAGGCTGACCTTTCTAAACTGGAACAAGTGGTTTCGCACCATCTGTGCGGAGCAGGATTGCTAGGCTTGGAACATCCCCCGTTAGCGTGGTGACTCCTGCCCCATATAGACCTCAAGAGGTGTGATGACGTGTGGTATGGGACTGGGAGCACTGGGTCACTGGAGGCTGGTGCTACACGAGCTGTCTCTGTCCTGCTCCGAGAGCAGCTGCAGAATGGTGTGGGTGGCACCCACTTTGTGTAACGTGTTTTGACACATGTGTGGGTGACCAGCCAAAGGAGTGTTGAGTGTCCTTTGCCTGCCCTCATGGGTCTTGTATATCTGTTTGGCACCTCTCCCCTTTCAAGGGCTTCGAAGAATGAGTGGCTTACTGCTTTAGCTGTCTGGAGAGATGTTTTCCTGCCAGCTACTTTAGCCTAGAAAAAGAAAAGCTATAGGTCTTGTTAAATATCACTTTCATCTAAGATACGGGAAAATAAAGTTTTGAAAGAGTTTACTTAATTTCTTCCCAGTAGAGGTGCCAGTTGAGTGGGATTTGTTAGTCATTAGTCCCATACAAGTAAAAAGGATACTCTGATTTGCCCAAAATTAACAACCCAGGTAAAATAACACAAAAGATTGATTACATGGAATGCTCTCTTTTTTTGTTCAAAGTCTGTAAGTTCACACAAGGACCTGCCCTTCTGCCTGCTCATTTTCAGAACACTTCTGAGGTGTACCCAGTGCATAAAGCTGCCTCCCAGCACATTATGTATCATAAGGTAATGCATCAAACTGGGAGAAAATAGATACTTTGACAGAGAGTTCTGCACTTAAAAAAGCAACATACCTCCTAGCTTCCAATCTTTTTGGTTAGGTACTTTTAAAAAGTATTTTCCCACAAAAGCAATCTGTTGCTAAGTCTATACCATCAAAAGTGAGAAATGTGATCACTGTTTTGTATTTGAAAGGTCTAGGTAGGAATGATAGGTGCTGTAAGCAGTGCAGCTTGTTAGCAATGGCTGCAAGTGATAGGTGTGTGGTTCAGTAGCTATTGCATTGTTTTATTTATTTCTGTTAAAGTGCTCAGTTCCCCTTCTTCCAACACTACTTCAATTCCCTGTTTTCCCTGCTTTGACTCCTGCAAATTGGGTAAAGAGAACAAAAGCTATGCTTACCTACTTTTTTAATAAGTAATGCAGAAGACCTAGGCCTTCAGAGGGGATTTAAAAGGGAAGAGGATAATGGTTTAAACTGGTGCAGAAACTTAAGAGGATACAGAATCTAATCGGTGGTGAATAACAAGAAGAGGAAAGTAACAAAAATAAGAATATTCAAGTTGCTCATGGTTTTGGAGGGAGTAATGGTAAAGAGGTCTATAAAGAAACTAAATCACGCTTTATAATGTCCTTTTGACATGGAATAATGCATCACATACTATAAAGACTCTATTGTCAATAATGCATTTAATTTTAATTCAAATGAACTGGACAGGCTGGATATTCCATATGTGTGTCTATTAAAAATGAGAAGCATATTTCTGGGGAGAAAAAGACATTTCATACCTCTTATCATTTCTACTGGCGTTACTTTTCGTAGTGTAACTTCAGCTGATCAGGGTCAGGCTTAAATGAAACACTTTAAATCTGAAGCCAGGGGTTCAGTCAGGAGATATGTTCTCCTGTGAATGGAGAATGTGAATGCATGAATGGAGCTTTTTTCAGTTGGACACAGGGTAACAGCTTAAAAACCCCAAACCTAGCTGGCTTCTGAGGTCTCACATTCTTTGTTAAACCCTATGCACTGCTTCCACATGGGTGATGAGCTGTCATCTCCCTAACATACTCTGCAGTAGTTCATGGAGGTGCTGGGAGCTGTTAAGAGCTGTCCCAGGTTATCCCTAGAGCAAGATCTCCCGGGCATGGACCTATAGTGGCTGTGAGTCTAGATTGCTGTCTGGCTGCTGCTGAGCTGGGGCCTGTGGCAAACCATTTTTTTCCACAGCCAGCATGCCCCTCTTTGTTCCTTTGTTTTGATTTGTGCCCTCTTTGATTCTTGTCTCTGCCCTCAATCTGAAGGTCTAACCTCAGGCTTGACTGCCAAATTGTGATTGCACCAAATTCTTTAGGCTATTTTTAGCTTTTTAAATCATTAGGCGTTTTTGAAAACTGTACTGTTCACCTCTTTCAAAATAGTGCCTTTTATTTTAAAATGAACCAACTGTTCACCAGGGCTCTGCTTTAGCACAGCCACACTTCACTGAAACCAAGGGGTAACAGATTCAGTAGTGTTGGAAGGTATTTTGTGACAGTGACTGCCAGGTTCACTTGTATGTTCAGTCCAACCCTTAGCAAACTGTTAGTGGTAGGCAGTGCCTGTGTAAATAAATATAACTGAGAACACTAGCCCAAAAACAAAAGGAGGTAACTGCTGAAGGAAAGGAAATCTCAGCAATGAGGACATACATTAGCTAGTGGATGGAACTGGCATGGGAATTTTCTAGTTGAACTGAGATTTTTCTACCTGTAACAGAGCTGTCCCGAAGAACGAGATCCACTACTGCCACTGTTTTGGGTTTCCTCTGAAGCATTCTACATGGACCAGCAACAGAAGCATGTTTCTGGGGAGACCCAGTGAAGATGCTGCATTGGAACTGATGTCCCAATGTGAATTGATAGCTCCTGAGGCAAAGGAAGAAATACATTTTCCTTAAGGTTATCTCAGACAAAATTGACTTAAAGCACAGAGGAATTCTTGCTGAACATATTTTGTCATTTCTTAGTCTGTTGCTCATTGTTATTATACTATGGAGGCTTGATTAGCTTTTGCAGCAAAGTTGCAAACTCTTACCTTCATACTGCATACTATGAAGATGCTGAGCATTGGGAATGCTCTGAGCAAAATATGTGTAGTTAATTGATTTAGAACACACTGGTCTATTAAAATGGGTTTTTGGCTAGGCTACTGCACATGTTGTTGTGCATATGTGTTAAGGTAATAAGACGATTAACATAAAGTGTGAGTTGGAAGGAGGGAATCAATCCATGGTACAGCTAAAGCCCAGAGGTGCATCCATTTTGGTCATCTTGGTTGACCTGCTGCTCAATTTTGCAGGGTGGTTTTGGCAGTGTTACGGGTGGATATAAGACATATTAAAGCATGGGGAGTAGGGAGAACAAGTAGACACCCATATTATCTATCTATTAAAGGACATTCACCTATGACAGCATAGAGATTGTGCTTGCAAGACATTGTGTTGAGTGTTGTTTCCCTTCCCCTCTCCCTATACTTTTTGCTCTGCTCTGTCTTGGTCCTGGGATTTGCTCCTGACTGATGCTCTATTTTGATGAGGTGCACGATTCAGTCTCCCGAAAGGAGAGGGTGTTAGCTAATCCCAGGTGAATCATCAAGATAGGGGAGGCTGAGTGATGTGCTATACCCCATGACTTGGTTTGAAGATAGGGTGTCATTGAGAGAGATGTTAATGAGACACGCTACCTGAGGAAGTTAGATCAGAGAGATGAGAAGCTGGGAAGGAGAGCAAAAATGCAGCTATTCCTAGGAATGGTGCTCCATTTCCTGATATCTTTTCCCCCTGCTCCTCTGCATGCTTTTGGTGCACAGGCAGAGGAGGTGAAAATTACAAAACTTGCCATATAATAAATTAATTGTTCAGTTGTATTAAGTGATGCTTAGTATTAAATGACTAGAAGAATTGCAAACTTTTCTATAGGTAATCTAAATGTAAAATATGACCTTCCTCCTTTCTTTCTTCTGGAAGTGAATACAGTACAATCACCCCCTGGAATCCTTGAGTTGCTGCATTGACTTTGAGGGGGAATAATTTAAAGCAGAAGCTTATCTCTGCAAGAGGAGGAAACAGCACATATCAGCAGCTTTGGGACTGCTCATGTAGTGCTTCAAATGGCAAAACCCAGACTATTTGAATCCAATTATTCATTATAATATATTTTATTGGCAGGCAGGAGTTATGAGAAGAAGGTGGAGAATTTCCCTGAACCGGAGTGTGGCCTGTGAACTGAGTTAGTTGACTGCAGACAATTTAAGTCCTTGTAAAAGAGCTCCTGTTCAGATCTTTCCTACCTCCATCCCCTCACTGATGCTGCAACAACCCTTGACAGTTTGTTGTTGTAATCTATTCTCTTAGTGACTGACTTCTGCTCTGGATTCCCTTCTTCTGAGTTTCTAAAAGTTGCTTGTGAGTGCTGGTCTTTGTGTGTTAGTTGCATTTTTCTTTCAAAGCCTATTTCTGCTCTATCTACAGTTCACGCGGTGTTTACAACCTATCTAGTCAATCCTTCATTTGTAGAAATGGCCCTGAATTCCAGTTCAGGGTATTTCTATAGAATGAGGGTAAAACTCGTTTGGGTTTGGACACTATCCTGAGTCACAGTACCCAGTGACCATCCTTGCTGTGCTGAGTGCACCAGCTGATGGCTGCGACTGCAAGGAAGCGCTTAAGCAGAGTCCAGCCCTTCAATTTGGGGAGCACGATGCTGAATTACAGCCTGCAATGCTTGTTTACGTACTGGTCATGCTTTCATGGCATATGGAAAAAGAGTGCTATTGGGACTGCAGAGTCAAACATGCAAAAGTTAGGAAATGCCAGGACGTGAAATTCCCCACCTGCTTGCACATATGCCTTTTGATTCAATTTTTGAATTTTAATTTTTTTTACACAGCTACACACTGTTTTTCAGTGTGTAATTACAACAGTTAATTACACAGTTACACACTGTTTTTCCACAGAGTTCCTGTGTCTCTCTGTGCACAGGATGTCCACTGCTGTTTGAATGAGTACTATTCAATATATATTCTCCTTATTGTTCCTCATGACGTTATTCAGGCTGCACAATGAGGGAGGAATTACTGATGACTTTATTGTTTTCTTTTCTTGCTCTTCTTCACCACAGCATAAGGGGCCAGTGTTTCATGAACACTCTTTGCAGTGGCCCTGCCTGATTGTGGATGCTGTGATGGCCCCATTCATGAACTGACAATGCAAGAACATTGGGAATGGACAAACTGCCTCACCAAGTGTTTCTAATTTCTCTATCTCCATTATTTTCCTCATTCCCAGTATCCCACTTCAAATCCCAGTAGTAGTTTTTTCCTCCTCTCTTACCTGGCTTTAAAAAAATGACTTGACGATGGTGATTTTTTTTTGTTACCTGTTCTGTAGTTTTAAAATTCTCTCTGGAGATGTCCAGCATCAGAATGGAGCACCAAGGCTCTTCTAAAATGAATGCTTATACAACCACAGGGGAGAGAAAAACCAAAGAATAGGAAAGGCCAAGTTATTTCTGCTCCCACAATCAATCTGGTTTTGTATTATGCTAAGTTTTGTCTGTTTCAGTGAAATATCTCTATTTGTTACCTCTAAGTAGCACTTTGAGAAAATGCAAACACCATCCATCAGCTTTGTTTTAGTTGGTAGGTTAGCACAGCACTCTGTTAGCAATAAGCAGTAACAGATACGGAAAAGAATGTGGCTTCAGGTAATGGTTTGAAATCCCAGCTCTGATTTCCTTCAGTGCTCTTGAATTTTTGTGGGAATTTGAACAAGCCACCAGTGTAATCTTGTTTCTTTTTAAAATTTCTAATAGCCAAACTGTTATTGTTTCTCTATCATGGTGGTACCATTAGAAAAAAATCAATAAATGTTGGAGGATGCTGAAATACTAAATGTGGCAAAAGCCAAATAAAGTTGATTGTTGTTATACTCAGCTGGTTACGGTTTAATTGATTTACCAGTATATTGGCTTCAAAGGCAATCCCAGTTATAAAATATATTGACATGTAGTTACATCACAATGATTCATACATTTACTGCAGTCAATATCACAGATTGTGTTTGGTGTTTACATTTTGTATGTTCACTGAGTTTACCCAAAACATGAAGTTATTTCTAGTCCTGGTCTTTATGTAAAGATGAGTTTTGGAGTCCGAGTTGGCAAAGCACTGCTGCTTTTTATTAGTATGGTTTAAACCAAAACAGATCAACGGAATGCTCCTTTTCTCTGCTTTAAGTGCTTAATTTCATCAGAGTTTCTTGAGAGTCTTATTTCAATGCTATATAGGTATTTACTGCCATTGTGACTGGACTTCAAGGTGTGGAGGTTATGGGCTTGAACATATTTGATTTAAAAGAAGGGATACACCAAATCTGTAAGATAAGTCACCCAAATTTTAGTTTCTCACCAGACTTTTTTGTTGCAGGTAGTACTATGTGCATATATCATGTGTATTACCCTGAAAATTATTCTTGTTCTTTGAATTCCATCTCTTTATACAGTATGCAGTAAATACATGGTTTTGAAAAACAATAATTGTTTACAGATTAATGTGTAGGATCACTGCAGCATTTGGGAAATGCTGCTTACTGGGTTTGGGTTTTTTGCATATATTTTCTCTGTTTCTGATTCACATTTAAATCTATTGAGAGTTTCATGTTCAAACAAACCTAAAAACTCTTGAATATTTGCTAATCTTTTATTCTAATCTGTGCAAAAGAATCACATTTGGCATTCCTTTTACTCTCTGGTGTGCTGAGCTCATGAAAGATAAGGCACAGGCTTTTTTATACAGAAACAATAAAAAAATTCTGCACCTGTAGATCTGCTGCCCCAGACCTTCAGTGTTTGGCTTTGTGGGTCATCATGGTGCAAAGTACCATTGGCTTCTCTACTCTGTAGATTAACTAAGACCCACTTTCTTTTATAGATCTAAATTTGGGATACACAAGGGACATTCTTTTCTTTATACAGTCCTTCTATGGTTTTGTGTGCCTAGAAGAGCATCCTAATAAATCAGATCTGATTTTCATTTCCACAATGTGATTTCTGTTTGGCAAGCCTGGTTACAGATCCAATCTTAATTTCTCTTTATTGGTATTAATTCTGTGTTAAAAATCAAAGTTCAACAGCAGTTCCCAACAGGTAGGTCCCAGTGACACTTCAGGAGAGACATGTTCTGAGCAGCATTGAACAGGAGAATCAAAGTGGAAACAATTATGTTGAAATAATCAGAAAATGCTGGGTTTTGTTATTGTTTTTTGATGTCCTGAAAAATAGCAATTTGGCAGATATTTTCTCTGCCTAGTGTACACTTGTGCGTGTGACATGTAGGCCTTATTTGTTCTACATCGTGGTGGTTTCCTCTCTTGGATCTCAAGGCACACTAAAGGGGGAAGAATTGTATGGGGGATTGTTTCCTTGTCACTCTAGCACTGCAGTGTGTGAAGTCTCTTTGCCCAGGTCTTTTCCTTTGGGCAGGCACTGTGCAAACAGATCTGGCACATTCTTCATTGAATCCTTTTAAAAGCTCTGATCAGGGAAAAATGATGATATTGCAGTTAGCAGAGTCAGGACACTTGGGCTCAAATGAACAAAGAGACAGATATGATTTAAGTCATCTGCAGTTCAGATCTGTGAGGTTGAAAGTCTTCTCAACACAGCACAGAGGCAGTGCAAGCCAGTGGTGGAGGGGTGCAATGAGTGTCTTGAGGAAACCTGGCTACTCTTTGTCTTGGCCACGGCAAAGATTGAACCTGGATGGTCATTTCACACCTCTGCTTCCTTTCCACTCACTGTGAGACCAAGAGCTTTTAACAGCAGTCTCTCATTTATGGCATACCTTTCTAGCTCTGTGAAACTTTGATTTTTGGTTTCAGCTCCTGCTGTAATGGTGACAGTCTCCAACACAGCAATCTAGAGTGATCCTTTCCAGTCCCCAGCATGTAACCATGGGTGGCAGGGCTAAATAAAACTGAGATACAGACACATCGCGAGGGGGCTGGAGCGTGGCAACACATTTAGAGTGTTGCTTTTATTAAAGCTGCCCTTTCTTTCTCCTCCTCCTCCTCTTCCTCCCTCAGATGATGATGACATTGTTTTATTTGTTTTACTTCTATAGTTAGCAAACTCAGCGAGCCAGATTAAAAATAAAGCAGCAACCCTTCTCTGTTCTAGCACTGCTAGAGCTGCTTCTGCTGAAACTTTGCACTGCAAAAGGGGTATCAGTTCCTACCCCTAAGTGGGGAGGTTGTGCTCAAGGCTGACACTCTGTTGAGTAGCTGGCAATTTCTATCCTCTTTCTCTCTTTTGTGTGACTTCAGGCATCTGATCATTAATGTCATCTTGGTTAAGGAGCGAGGTCCCATTTCCATGGAAACATGGGGAAATGACTTTGGAAACTTAAACGTCCTTTATTTGTTGGGTAGCATTTTTCTCTCCTATTTAAGCATTTAAAACAAAGGAGCCTACAGTGCTGAAATCTTCTAAGATATATTGTGTTAAAGGATGGGAACAATTATAAAAATGACATTTAAATTTGTCCTGCTCTGTAATCCTGTAACAATAGATCAGCTGGTGAAAAATCAGCCTAGTTCCCTGAAGCCAGTGGAACTAGACTAATTTACAAAAGCCAGGAATTTGTCCCAGAGGTCTGGTAGTCTATGGGTTAGATTTCCAAGGGCAGCTACGGGACTCTTATCACCTGAAAGTCATAGCTAGAAAACATAAACCCCTGAACAGATATTGGAAGTATTAGTTCTACCTCAGCTGCTAGGTGAACAAGATAATCTAAAAATTTGGTTTTAATTTATTATTATGCTCATGGATTTCCTGATGCAAGATTTATTTATGTCTAAATGACTTAATTTGTTACTGTCAAAGGAAGCCAATAACTGTGCAGACCTTTTTTTTTCCTGTGGATCAATATTGTTTCCCATTTAGTATTAGACACTTGATGGTAGAAATGAATATTTAAATGTAATTCAGATACTGTGAATGCTCAGTCCTGATAACTATTTTTTATTTTAATTTGCAGTATATTACTATAAAGACTAATAAAATACTTTATAATGTACTTGGTGCCATGAACAGTGCACAGAAAAGTGGAATGCACAAAAGACAAAGAAAAGAATATATTTTAAAGGGCTTAACTAGTGGCAAGGGGAATTACAGATTTTAACAAAATTACTGAAGTTGAGGGATAAAATACTGGTCCAGTCAATGTTGATGTTAGTGTTCCTACTGTCTTAGATGAAACCTGGTTCTACGAAAGATTTTAAACAAATTCTTTCCACATGTGAGTCAATTCCTTATTCTGATTTTAAAAAAAAAAGTCCTTTCTTTCTCACACCAGTTGAATAGAAGCTGTTCCCCTTTATTCTGCATATGAACTTTATTCTCTGTTAACCTTCAGAAAACTCTCCAGTTGTAAATATTAAAACTGGTTTGGAATAATGAGACCTACATATGTGACACTGTCTTGCCAGAGTGTCAAAGGAGCAGTGTGGATAAATAAACCTAAGATGTGATGAGATATATGGATGATATATTATCTATAAGTAGTAAAATGAGAACAAAGAGGGGCTTTGAATTCAGCAATGGCTTTAATTTTTTTTTCCCTGTAATTCTCCCTCTTACACTGCAACCTTGACAAAGTTATGTTTTGCCTTTCTGAACCTTGGTGGTGAAGGCAGGTATCATCATTTCGCTTTGAGCTCTCTGAATGTAGGACATCACATATGGAGCTGAACCAGAGATGTCAAGCATATTTGCATTTACTTCAGTGTCAGGCAGCTCTTAAAAGTTACTAGAAGATGAGGGTGTGTAGGTGTCTGGGGGGAATATTCCATCTGGGGGGAAATAGCACCAGACTTGCCACTTGGTCTTCAGCGCAACAGAGGAAATTCCTAAATGTGGGGATTGCAGGGAGAGGCTCAGGGCACCTGTAACTGACCTCTTACTTCTTGGCAACCTACTTTTTCTGCAAGTTTGTAGTTAGTCTGGTTCCTTCTGTATAGACTCTGGCCTCATTTTCTTTAGAGTGTCTCCCTGTCAGATGAAACTATGGGGAAAGATGAGGTTGATGATCTGTACAGTTAGGGGTGATAGATTCAATAGGAAGTCCATTTCCAAGTGGCTTTTCGAAGAAGAGGATATTAGGAGACAGATGGTGCACTTGAATAAGTTGTTGAATAAGTTCCTTCCCTTCTCCAAAAAAGTACTTCTTGGTAAACAATTGTTAGTGCTTTCCCTTCTCATTTGAATTTCAATCCAATGATGATGGATACACTAAAGTGAACATGATCCCAGAACAAGGTCTTGTACAGATTAGAAGATTAAAATACTGCTCTAAATTTAGGATGCAGTCATTTGGATGAGATATGATGGCAAATGCCTTTTATTTGTTTTAAAAGAAAAAAATCCAATCCTCAGCATCTGTTGAAAATATTAGCTGCTCTGATCAAAGCTGATTGAGATCCAGAGCTCTGTGGGAACAAATTATATCCGAGGAAGAATATCTTTTGGTTTATATCTACATAATGCTGGCTTACTTCCTGTTTTATAATGCATTTCAAAATCTGCAACATGAACAACTCTATAAAAATGAAAATTCACAACTTATAGTGCCGTAAAGATTTTTTTTTTTTGTTACTTATGAGCTTAAAATGAAGTTACAAATAAACTGTTACTTTAGTTAATGGAATATTTTGGCATTATAAATTAACTCATAATGCTGAACAAATAGCTTCTCTCAAGTTTCAATTGCTCTTTGTTTTTCTGCTGCTGCTTCTGGAAAAGCTCCTGAAACATTTTATTGATGAGGTAATTCACTCTTGTCTGCATGTAGTACTTCTGTAACTCCAGCAAAGGTTTCTGGTGACATGATAGACCACGAGAACAAAGCTCAAATTTATTGTGTTACCCCAGATGAAATTACAGTCTTCATCAGTTAATGCAGCATCTCTCAACTTTGGAAAGTTGAATCCTGACTTGTCAAGAAAATTAATCTTACAATATTGCTACTACCAGCAATGTTGTTTTAAAAACCTGCCCAAAATGAGCAGTCACTCGAATAGACTGTGTAGGTATTCGTCCTCATCTCTTGTACGCTTTGATAGCAGTGCTTTGTCAACAATGTTGAGGTAATGCCACTGGCATTCGAATCATGACCCTTTTAGAACCAAAATTACTGCATCAGTTTCTCTGCAAATTCAGACAGGTGTTGCTGCGTTATGGATGGGCCACAGTTTCAGTATTGGTCTTTGCAACCAGATGCCTTAAAAACCAATGCAATCAGAATAACAAGAGAAGTGGAGGTTCTGGAGGGCCTGTAAGAATCTGAGTTAGGATTCACTGAACAGTAGGTTGCGTAATTTTTATTACTGTACACAATTTACTGTTAGTTTTCCTTAGAGCACTTCTAAGTGGGAAGTTTGTGCTTGATTTACATACCGGTGTGAATGAGTGGCTTCAGAGCACTTACAGTCTCTTCTGTTGGCACCCCCTCAGCAGTTCTTTCATGTTACTGTAGTCTGAGGGGCACAGACTTGCCCTCGATCACAGTAAGATTTTATTAAGTGGAAGTAATTTCCACATTCTGATTTGGATGAGTAAGAATTAAGTAGTCTAAAGGTTCTTTTAAGTTAAAATGCTGCAGTTGTCTCAGGTAAACAGTGTTTGTGTTCTGTGCATTTTTTGGTGTGGGTTATAATGTTTCATTAACTCCCACCATATATAGAAGTTATCTGCTTCTGTGCTTCCCAACAGCAATGGGAATTGGAGTGTTTTTCTTGTTCTTTTTAATCTTTTCTGATGCTGCCTAATTCAATTTTTTTCCTTAGTCTTTGCTTGGTATTACTTATAAATAATTGATTTACTATGCTACTGCTAGCAACTAAGAACAACTAATTTGTGGATAATGTCTCAAGTGATCCAAAGTGGTATTGCTTCTCCAGAGTCAGAATTACACTGTAGTGACCAGCTGAGGATCAGGTCTCTTGTTCCCAATGAGGCAGCTGCTGGTCACTGTGTGGGCATCCCCATTCATTTCAAGGAACAGGGACCATACTAAAGAAAATCTGGTGTGAAAAGATGGCAAGAGTATTTTACTTACTTCTTTATTTCTGTCTGTTTTGCTAAAAGAGGTTCCCCCCCCCCTTTTTTGTTTTTGTTTTGTTGTTGTTGCCCAGAACTTTACCTGTCCAAGACCTTTACTGTAATATTTGTTTTAAAGAAGTTACCTGTCTTTAACTGGGAGGATCTTACTGTGTACTTTCAATTGCCTCCCTGATGGATTTTTCCACGTAGAAACTCTTACCAGCCTTTCAGTATCACTTTACGGCTTGAAAGCCTGAATGGGGCTGTTGGGAAGCAGCACTGCCTGTGGAGCTGTCAAGATAACCTGCTGTGAGGGCAGCCAGCAAGGATGGGTTTTGTGGTCATACTAACTTGACCAGTTAGGTAACTTTTGCAGACTCTGGATTACTCATCTCTTCCCTGTTGCTCATGTAGATGTGTCAGCATGTGAACTCATTGCCCTGCTGCTAGCACGGGCTGATTATGTTCATTTCTAGCGCAGCAAAAATCAATACTAAGAAGTACATTTTAATCCTAGGCAGAGCAGAAATTGGGCATGCCCCCCTTAAAATGTCATGATTTCCCTTTCTTTTGCTGTGTGCCCTCTGTTCATGTTCTCTCCTCTTCTTAACTATGTTCATTCTGTCCTTCTGCTCTGGTAAAAGCAGCTAGAAGAATGAAGCTGGAACAGCTTAACACAGTAGCACGCTGGGGTGGGGGGGTGTGTAACTTCGTTCATGTCCTCCTCCTCCTCCTCAGTGACTCATGCTGTGGGCCAGGTCCCCAGGAATGCAGGTTGGTTTGGTCAGGCTGTGCTATTACCTCTAATGAGGAATAGCACTAGAAAGAAGGCAAGGAGCACAATATTCAAAATATTTCTTCTCCCACCTTTCTTCACTGCTCATTACTATCTTGTTGAAGGGTCTGTTGAAGGGATATACAGGATGGAGTTTGAGAATTTATTTCTCTCTTTGAAGTGGAAAATCAGCATAACACTTAGTGATTCCATGCTTTATTGAGTGCGGGAACAGTGACATAGGAAGTAACCATAAGCATCCTAGTCGTCCTGCACTTGGATGTTTTTCACATCTATATTATGATCTCATTAGATCAGGTGATCTAAAGCAGTTTGAATTTCCATGCTAAGAAAAGGCCAGGTTTTATCTCTCTTTAGTCATATGAGCTCACAGAGGGTAGCCTGGCCTGGCATCCTCTGTATCAGTCAGCAACAAAAAGTGTCAGGGTATTTTTGCTCCTGTTTGATAGAGCAATGGTCATTTTGTGGTCAAGGTGTGATTTCATCCATCAGCTGGCTAGTGTCTAAAGAAATGGTTTCTCTTTGTGTGTCTTTTTGAATATGTGATGCAACAGTAAAATATGTGGGGAGAAAAATATAGTAAGTTTATTTCTGTATCTTACTATGCTTGTGGTGGGGCTGATGTGATGAAGCAAGTTTTCAAAGAGAGTGCTACTTAACTTTAATTCACAGGAGTTGGATTTTCTTTCCTTAAACAATGCTGTACCTGGAGACAGTGCCAGTTCAAGGTGTGATGAGCAGTCCACTTTCGCTGATTTTTTAAAAAATCCAGCAAGATTTAGTTCTGTCTGAAAACTCCATGATTTAATGACTGTTTAGTCATGTGTCTTTGTAAAATGATGCAGCATTCCCATACAGGTCAGATTTTAGGGGACATGCAGTTTTATCATGTGCGAGAGGAATAAGACACTTGACTCCATTGCTCTCTTCGTGAAAAAGCCCAAGAAAATATGAGGTCAAAGTTGGGTTGAATCTGGTGATTGACCCTCCCTCTCACTGCTACAAGTGGTACTTCTGGGCTGAGGGGGAAATGTTCCAGGGTAAAAGGGGGCAGGATGGTTGTACAGTTGATGTCTTTTGCTCTAGTAGTTTTGTGGTAAAGGGTTTTCATCTCCCATGCTGTCAGTTACCTTCACATCTTAATGGTCAGTGATAGAAAAAAGCCTTAGAAACTGATCTTAATCTTTTATAATAAGAACAGTGCATAGACAGCTAATATTTTCCTTCTATTGTTGTCTTATCAGAGACTTAACTTTAAATTAGTATTTTGACCACAGTGACTAAATAATACACCAACATAGGAGTGAGTGGCATTACGAGTCCCTGTTTTACACTCAAAATCTTTTTCAGATTGAAATAATGTCCAAGTAACATGGCATGCCCTGTCATTAAGGTTAACAACAGGTCTCTTCCAGCTCTACGTAGGCTGAAGTGGGAAGACTGCTATCAGATCATGGTGTCTGAAGATTTACCTGACTCTGTAGGAGCATCAGCAATGTAGTGTGTCCTTTTCTGAAGTTTTGTAGGCACAACAGAAGCAGCACCCAGTATACTGTAGCCAAAAAGAAATTAGAGGAAAAATAAATCTCCTTCTTCCCTGCTGTTTTCTTGTTGTGTTCATTTGACAGTGCTTTGTATTGTGGGTTTTTTTTTTTTTAGCCTGCTTGTATACAACTGGTGAGTCAACAGGGAGGAAGAAAAACCACATATGTATATTTTAACAGAATTGAAATGAAAAAAGAGAAGGGCAGATTATGAGAAAAATGAGCATTTCTGAAATTGGTTCCAAGAGAAAAAAACAAACCAAACTCCAGTTACACCATTTGTTTAACAAGATCACCAGAGCTGCTAACTAGACTAAAGATATCCACATTCTTCTCAGCCATGAAAATCACTGCTCTAGCTGATGTACTGCCTGCTCTTCCTGCCTCAGTGTCTCCTTGAAAGTTTTCTTATTCCAGGACTGAGACCTAGGCTCAACCCTGTGACAGCTGTCCCTTGGGGTGAGGACGGAATGCAATAATCTCTCTCCTGACTTGAGAGTACCTTGGACTCTCCCTGCAGCACCATTTCAGTGTCTGCTGCGTGGTGAAGGCATCAGGCCCTCGGTGTGATTCCAGTGAGATTTGTAACACTGCATGGCACGGGGGATGTTTTCATCTTAATCTGATGTGAAAGCTGATGTGGTTTCTCCTGCAGGCAGAAACGTTAGGGTGTGGTACAGAAAGACTGATTTCTTTACAGATGTATGTGTGATTTCTGAGTTGATTTTCAAGAAAAAGCTTTGAACATAAGTATTTTCAGTAGATAATTCATTCATTTTATTCAGAGCCAAATGAATGTGAATACATGTTTTATAAACACACTGGGTATTCTGAGGTTAACACCTTGGAGCAGGGATTGAGTTGGATTCTCTTCTAGTTTTGGAAGTTTATTTTGAGATGTTTCTTAAGTTTTCTGCTTTATGTACATTGAAGGAAGAGAGAAATCTTGTCACGAGGTACACTTTTCCCCTATTTCTGAATCACCAGACAGGGAGAGGGGAAGGTGGTGATTTATTATATTTTCTTCTCAGATCCCCCATTCCTGGTTTAGTGTGTTTTTGTTTTTTGTGGGGTTTTTTTTGTCCCTAAGCCTTCATTCTTTGACCCTAAAACTTGGTAAAACTAACCAAAACCTTTTGATTGAATTTGAGTTTTGGATGGGGTCCTGCAGGAGCAGGTTGCAACACAGACTTGCCGAGGAATTGACACTTGCTTTCCACTTTCTTCATCTGCTGTTCACTTACCGCAGTAAATCCTTTTTCTCCACCCTCTGCTGAACTCTTCCAGTTTGTTCCAGACAGAGGAATTGAAAGTGGTGGACGTGCACCTGCTCCCTTGGGACTTAGTCTGGTGCATGGAAACTATGCCAAACAGAAGGGAAGAGAGTCGGCAATGGTATGGGGGGGTGAAGGTGCTTGGAGCACAGTGGTGTTTGTCTTGCCAGACAGCTGCCAGCCCCCTGAGGAACGAGGGACCTCTCATCCCAGGTGCTCAAAACAAGATTTTCTAAGCACAGCAGTACATGCCATCAAACTGTGTAGTCTTTGTGGTGAGGAATGAGAAGAAAAGGACACTTGTTGAACTTTTTTTCAATCAATTTTTGTATCTCATAGGCTGCTGGGGGGGGAGAGAAGTAGGGGACAAAACCTTTGTCTTATCTCAGTTGCTGAACTTCCTTCCTTAGAGAGAAAAAATAGAATTTATTTGGTTAATGAATGGTAGTTTTATATTTTAATCTACCCTTCTCAAGTGTCATTCTAATGAAAAGTAAATGTAGGCTTTTTTATTTCCTCATCTTTTTTTTTTTTTTTTTTTTTTTGGCCCAAGAACTATGTAGACAGAACCTGAACTCCCTTCCCTGCTCTGCTCTCTAGACTGCTTTCTGTAAAAATTGTGTTTGGAATTTGCAAGTCTAACTTGCTTTTCAGAAGAGAGAGTATTTCTCTGTCCTGGGTTCTTTCAAAGTCTTTGTCAGAAAATATTTGTTGCTTTGGATTGTTTTAAAGCTTGCCTTTGTTCTGGGTCATTCCTCGAGTCCTAGGTATTTATGCATCTGTAAGGAAGAAAATTCAATTTTTATAGCAATACTTGGTAACAAAATTATTCCAGTATCACCTATAGTATTCCTTTTATTTTCTTTAATCCACAGTCTGAAAATTGTGGAATTATTTTTCTCTTGTGTAGTGAATATGAATCTCCATTACTTTTTCAATTTTTATTTGCATACTCAGAAATGGAAGATTTTTATTTTTACCCCTTGTGAGACACTTGTAAGCTAAATGAAAGCTTATAATGGGGAAAAATGTGGAAATGGACGGTGAAAATTTCTGATATTTTCCATTTTCAAGAAAAAAAGACTACACAAAGAAAAAAATGGACACACTGACTCGAGGGCATGGAAAGGTTCTGAAAAAAAATCCACATTTAAAACATCTCTCTGAAGCTTATAGTGCAACACTGCAAGGCACACATTTGATTTGTAGAAAAAGGAAATCAGAATACATTATTATGTAGTTTGTGTGAGGCTGTATATTTTTTGAGCCATAATGACATTTCAGCTTGTGTAAATAGCTTATGCCAATGAAGGATTCTGGTCTGATATAGAAATTACCTCAAATTAGGTTATTTTAGAAAGCATGTACTAGCATCTGAGTGGCAAGAAAACATTTCCAAGACTAATGTTAAAATGCTGCTCTAAATTCCCTTCTTCTCTGTCTTATCTTATTTTCCTTTTTCTCCAGATTGAGTGAAGATTAAATGATGCCACCAAGAAGGTATCCTGAAAAAAGACCTTAATCTTATTTTCATCTGTTTGGCAGAGTTATAACCTAGAATTTCTTCACTCCTTTTGAAAATCAGTATATATTACTTTAGCTTATTATTAGAAAAAAACCACACGATCATACTGTAGTTATGTCCATCCAATTTGCTGTCATCCTTTTTTTGTCTACACTTGAACTACAGGACAGAGGTCCTGCATATCCTGTGATATCTGTCTGAATTAAATGTATTGTTATAAAAATGTTTCCCATTCAGATTTCCGTTGTTTTCTGAAATAGTGAAAACATATCAATCTTCTGTAATGCTGATGTCCAGTCCATGATGCAGCTGGAAATCATTTATTCTCAGAGTTCCCTAGAGCATTTCTCATTGTTTACTTGAAAAGACAGTGATTAAATTTTATATCTTGGTTCCTTGATTGATTCCAGAGTCTTTGAAATGTGAGCTTCTAACTCCCTATGCACATCTCTGCCCCACATAACCTCACTCAAAGGATTTTGACCCAAAGATTTAAAGATTTCTGGATCAAGAATTTCATGTGCCTTCTATTCTGTAGAAAGATCATATAAAATCACTGGTTATTGGTTCAACTTTAACTCTTTGGATGAAATGTGAAAATCCTAGTAATAGGAACTTTAGGAAGATTGTGCAGGGTGAAGCATTTTGGATGGAATTTACAGAAAAAGGATTTTAATGATGTGGTGATTTTGAAGAGTGGATATCTGGCATAGCTTTTCAGTAGGAATAAGAGAAAAAGAACAACTGGGCTAAATTTGAGGTGGGTCTTGACAACTTTATGAATTCAAACATATGATAAGTTTGCCTGAAACAGAGTTGCCTGGATTTCATGACCTAGAAGGTCTTTTACAGACCTGACATTCATAGCTTCAAAGCTAAAGGCTAAAAAAAAAAAAAAATCCTCTCTCAAAACAAACTGGTTTTAACTTCAGCAAAAATAAAGCAAACTAAATCTGTTTGAAAAACCTTTTGTATCTCTTTTTCCAGCTTTTCTAGGCTCCATTGTTAGTCTCTTTCTCTGTGAGTTACAGGGATAAAGGATACTCTTAGTTTTTATTGCATCACAAAAGGTGTAACTTTTTTCCTTCCCTCCTCACACAAATTAATGCTGACATTTCTGTTACTTCAAGGAATCCTCCAAGGTCTATCACTTTTTGTGGTAAGAGTAATCACCACATTTGTACATATCTTTTCAGGATATTTAAATGAAAGACTGGGAGAGACCCTGTTGGTCCTAAAATTTAGTTGCCATCTACTGTAAGTGCCCCTCATGTTTTATCTTATTTGCTAAGAAATGTGGGGAATAATGGCCAGTCTTCGTGAACGAAGAACCGGGGAAGGTCTTTACACCTTCCAGCCTGCGCATTGGATTTTTTAGG